>CM053627.1:199362760-199419327 GCA_028646595.1 Phalanger gymnotis
CCTGAGACCAGTTCATGTTTTTCTTGGAGGTTTTTGTTGTAGGCTCTATGACTTTGTTAACTTCTTCTGACTGTATGTTTTGGTCTTCTTTGTCACCAAAGAAGGATTCCAGAGTCTGAGACTGAATCTGGGTGTGTTTTCGCCACCTGGCAATGTTCCCAGCCAACTTACTTAACCCTTGAGTTTTTCAACGGGGTATGACTAAAGAGTTCTATGTTCCACGCTTGGGTGGATGCGCTGCCTCACCAGCACTCCTCCTTCCCCAAGAACCCCCTACCTGGACTGGGCTTAAATCTTCAGCATGCTCTTCACTCCTGCTCTGATCAGCCACTTAATTCCTCCCACGAGGTGGGCCTGGGGCCAGAAGCAACTGCAGCCCTAGTTCTAAAGCTGCCCCGCCTCTGGTGCCCCAGGGGCGGTGGCCGAACCGCAAACTCCGTCCAGTCCCGAAGCTTTTCCCACTAACCTTCTCTGTTGTCTTTGCTGTTTGTGGGTTGTGAGGTCTGGTACATGCCACATCTCAGTAATTCAGCATGCTAGGGCACTCTCCACTCCACTCCTGGTCTTGTTGGTCTACGGTCTTCGGTCCATGCCACGCTGGGGTCTGCTTGGCTCAGCTCCGCTCCCCTCAGCTGGGAGCTGGGAGTTCCATGTGGTTCAGACCTTACCCCAAGACCACCCAGGCTTTCCTGGGCTGGAGCCCTGCTTCCCTCTGCCACTTTGTGGGTTCTGCAGTTCTAGAATTGGTTCAGAGCCATTTTTTTTATAGGTTTTTGGAGGGACTTGGTGGGGAGCTCACGCCAGTTACTGCTTTCCAGTTGCCATCTTGGCTCCACCCCCTTCCCCCACTCTCTTTAAGTTTGCTTGACCTGAGATTTCAATCAACTGTGCAAATGCAGCCAACTCTCCTTTATCCAGCTGGAGATCATCCTGGCTGTAGATTGTTCCCATCCCCCACATCTTACACAATCATAGAATTAAATAATTCCCCCTAGAACACCTAGTTTCTTTACAAGCTCAGCTTAAATGCTTCCTCCTACATGAGGCCTTTCGTAATTCCCTCTCCTCCTAATCCCCCCACTGCTGCTAGTGCCTCCCCTCTTAATTGCCTTCTGCTTATTTTATATATATTTTGTATACACTCATTTTACATATAAATCAGTTGGCTAGCATTTATTAAGGTCCTACTATGTGCCAGGCACTATGCTAAGCACTGGGGACACAGAGAAAAGCAAAAAATAAAAACTGTCTCTGCTCACAAGGAGCACACAGTCTAAGGGATAAGACAACAAAATGCAAACAATTATGTACCAACACAATATATACAGGATAAATTGGGGACAGTCTCAGAGGGAAAGCACTAAGATTAAGGAGAACTGGGAAAGACTTGTTGAAGAAGGTTAGACTTTAGCCTAGACTTGAAAGAAGCCAGGAGCAGAGGTGAGGAAGGAGATCATTTCAGGAATGAGCAGAGAATGCCCTGACTGGAGTTGAGAACTTGAGTATTACATGCTATATATGTCTGTCCCCCAAACAATGTAAGTTCCTTGAGGTAAGAGAATGTTTCCCTTTTGTGTTTTGTATCTCCAGATCCTAGTGCAGTGCTGGCACATAATAGGAGCTTAATAAGTACTTTTTGATTGATTCAAGGGATCTCAGGGGTCCACTCAATCTTTACTAGACAACAAGAATTCCATCTCCAACACCCCCAATAAATGGTCATCCAGCTACTGCTCAAACATCTCAACTGGTAGGGAATTCATTTTTCCTTACCCTAAAGGCAGCCCTTTTTATTTGTGGAGTACGGAAAGGTGGGGCTGGTGGACCAATAAAGGTCTTGGTAAACTCTATGAGTATATATATCTTAACACATCTCCTTAAACTTCTAGCACAGTGCTCTACATAGACTAGGTGCCTAGTAAATGTTGATCAATTTAGCAAAGCAGGGAAAATAGGATTTTATCTCCCAAGGTAAGGAAATTTCCATTTGAAGACCTTCCAGTCTACTGTGGTGGCTTCCAAGAAAAGATGAAAAAAGAATCTAAAATCAAGTATAGAGTTCCTCCTTTCCCTACCCCACCATGTCTTCCTGTTACCTTGTTGTCAAGTTAACTTACAAGTTACATTAGCAGTCACTGACTGTAGGGGAAAATTCACACAGGAGCAAGTGCTTCTGGGAAATAGAAATGCTCCTTGAGGGCTTGTAGGTACCATGGACAGTGCTATCCTGTTTTTAAGTGCTTTCTAAGTGCTCTAAGCCTTTCTAAGTTCTAAGCCTTTCTAAGTGGACAGGAGTAAAGCAGGAGGAGGTCCAAACTTATGTCCACTAAGTGGTAAAATCTCCCCAACTGTCCAGTTATACCTACATACAGCATCCCTTTAGCAGAGAACATAGCCTTAATGGAATTCACCCACTAATTTCGGGACTGGATTAGGCGATCCCTAGTAAAGTCCTGTCACCTCTAAAATTCTATGGGCCTTGTGATTCTCACATTCTATGATTGTAAGATTCTATGAATTCAGGTTCAATTTGAAGGATCCCAGCAGACAGTGTAGAATACTGCATGACCTAAAACCTTGAAGTTGGAGCTACTGGGTAGGATTTCTGGGAAGGAAGAGAAAGCCCAGATAAACCAGATGTGTTCTCCCTGCTGAGAACTTCAGTTTCCTGTCTCAGCATTCTGGTTTTAGGTTTTGCACTAAGGTTTTCATCCTTTAGGGGCTGGCCAGAATGGGAGGGAGGGATGGCCAGAGGGAGATAGGGAGGGGTTTACTGTCTGCCTTCTGGAAAACATGGCTCTGGTACTCTTCTCCCAAACTTGTCTATCCATGATAAGCATTTTGCTTTTCTAATCGGCCTAGTACAGTGGGAAGAGTTCTGGGCTGGGAGTCAGGAGACTTGAGTTCTTTTGCTTACATCACTATTAACTCTCTGTGTGACCTGAGGCTTATCACTGCCTTTCTAGGCCTCATCTGTAAAGTAAGGAAGAGGGTATACATGCCCTTGCTTACCTCAAGGAATTTTTATGAGACAAGAAAAAGCTTCTGGAAATAAAAGTTTTGGAAAATATGAAATCCTTTATAAATGTAAGGAACTATTATATTTTTCTGTGGATTTTGGCTACCTAGAATAGAATGAACATGGCCTTTATCCCCAGAATCTCCAGGGAAATGAAGAGAGAAGAGAAAGAGAACACACATGTCCCTGGTGGCAAAGTGGATATTGTCAAGGCAGTTGGTGTGGATAGAGCACAGGAAGACTTGAGTTCAAAACAGTCCTCAGACACTTTCTAGCTGTGTGACTCTGGGCAAATTACTTAATCTCTATTTGTCTCAGTTTCCTCAATTGTAAAAGATAATCAAATGTCATAATATTTGAAGAGGAGGAAAAGAATTACAGGAAGAAAGATGAAGAGAAGTAAGCAGAAGAGGAGGAGAAAAAAGAGGAGGAGGAAAGAGGAAGAGAAGAAAGAGGAGGAGGAGGAGGGAAAGGAGGGACAGGAGGAGAAGGGGGAGGAGGAGAAGTAGAACAACAACTTAGTATACTGCCTGGCACATTGTAGGTCCTATATAAATGTTTCTTCTCTTCTGTTCTCTTAATCCCTCTGTGCACTAATCCTTGGGTCAATGTAGGGGACTTCCAGGTGTGGAAACTCCCTCCATGTATGCAGAGCATCAATTTCTCTGATATTTTATTGTCTTGAAGAATGCCTGAGGTAGTAAGGTTAAGTGCCTTGCATATGGTCACATAGCTATTATGTGACAAAACGTGGACTCTGGTCTTTGGATTCTAAGGTTAATGCTTTATTGACCATGTTAGACTCCCATTCACCTACATTCCTATAATGTATTTCTGATGTTTATTTAGTGTCTATCCTAAATGTTCCCTTAAACTCTATCTCAAGGTTTGAGGCAACCAAGTCCCTTTGGGCAGGGTTCATGTCCAAACTGATTTATCTGTTCATCCCAGTACCATATACAGTTCAGCAATTATTTGTATAAAGCTCTGGGGACACAGGGATAAAGAAAAAGACATTCTTTGCCCTCTGATAGCTTACATTCCACTGAGGATATAACGCACAGAAAAGGATCCTGTTGTCATGGAATTTTACAGATCAATTAATAAGCATTTATTAAATATCTACTATGTGCTGGACATTGTGCTAAGTGCAGGTGAGGAGACTGCAGCTCAGAGACATGAAGTTATTTGACCCAGTAAGGTAGTGGCAGAGCCAGGATTAAAATTCAGGCCTGATGTTCTTTCCAATGTTATACCTTGCCCCGGGGGGATAAGACTTTTGGGTAATCTTCACCCACCCACCCCCGCCCCCGCTCTCTATCTATACAGCTGTAAATTGTGAGCAGAGCTATTGTTTCAGAGTTCATCCCAGCTTGTAGATCCTGGGTCCACTGGCGACTGCCTTTCTATCTGCCTCCAAGTGAGCCTAATGTCTTTGCTCACCCAGATTTCTCCATTCCCCTACTCCTATTCATTCCTCATTACTGTCCTCCTTTGAGGCTGGTGCTGCTGGTGCTGCTGTTGCTCTGTCTGCCCTCCAGACTCCCTTAGCAATGACCCATTGTTTGATACTGGACTTCAGGGCATCCTGACAGCATTTCTTTGACCCTCCCTGCCCAGCATGACAGGCACTTAAAAGCTTTTTGCCGGAGGCTGAGATCACGACCCACAGCATTGTAGAGCACTTGTACTTAACAAAACACTTTCCATCTAGTCTGTGATTTCGCTGTCACTGTGATCCCCTTGGGTCTTCAGATCAGGCAGAGATGAGTCTCTCTTTTTTACAGATAGGGAAACCAAGGCCTGCAATGAGTCAGTAGTTAGTACTGGAGACAAGTCTAGAACACAAATCTGTGACTCCCAGGCAAGGGCAAAACGCATACATTCCCAAATGCATAATTTGTCACTCTGAGATTTTAGGTCTAGAAGACATTTTAGAAGTCATTTAGTCCAATGCTTCCATTTTACAGATGAGGAAACTGAGGCCCAAGAATGTTATGTAACTTTCCTAGAGTCACATAGGCACTCAGTGAGATAGAAATTAAACCCAGTTCCTCTGATTCCAAATCCTGTGCTCTTTTCACTGTACTGCAATGCCTTCTGTTATGAGGAGTAATTATAATAACATGTTATAAATAAAAAGAAATAAAGGGCCAAGAAATAAAAAGCATTTATACAGTGCTTAAAGGTTTTGCAAAGCAGATTATAAATGTCATCTCATTTGATCCTCACAACAATACTGTGATGTAGGTGTATTATTATGCCCATTTCAGATGGCTGAGAGCAATTAAGTAACTTGCTCAGGTTCACATAGCTAGTAAGTATCTGAGGCAGGATTAGAACACTGGTCTTCCTGACTCAAATCTAGATCTCTATGCTCTGTGGCATCAAACCAAATCAAATGAAAGAATGTATGTGCAAGTGTCTATATAGATTTAAGCTGCTATTATTCTTTTATTGTCATTATTATGGCTGGCATTGCTCCATTCACTAGGTAGTGAAGAGTGTCTGTCCCCGAGCTTGGAGGAAAGGCATCTTCCTAGAGCGTATTAAGGGTCAGATAGAAACCAGGGGAGAGGTGAGAAATATTGTAGGTCTCTGAAGTTGGGCAAACCACTTTAGAAATAAAAGCTTTGAGGTAGGGGGAAGGGAAGATGTTCCTGGGATTCTAAAAATGATATTTTGAGCACAACAGGGAAAACTTCATTATTCCCCTAGAACCATTATTCTTACTGGGAGCTGGGCTTGGATTGGCTACCCAGACAGCATCCTACCCCAGAGGCTATGAACTCAGGGATTATGTCTTGTATCATCTTCCCTTATGGAGTTGAGAGGGAATAGAGGAGGAAAATTCTTATCTCTGAGGATTCTCTGGTCTGATGGAGGGACAGTTCCTTCTTTTCCATGTTGCTCCCAATCTGACAGAGAGACACAGTCTCTGTCATCAAGAAGCCCTTAGTCTAATTGGAGAGATATATTTCCTGCCCCCAAGGTGGCCCTTAGTCTGTTTGGGAGACAGTCACTGCTCTCAGAAAGCCTCTAGTATGAAGAGAGAGACAAATCCCTTGATCTCAAGAAGACAAAAGAAGTATAAGATGTGCCATAATCCCTGTTTTCAAAGAGTTTGAAATCTGTGGAATATTATGGTGCTACAAAAAATGATAAATGTGAAGCATACAATCACAATGAAATGACATAGAGTGAAACTGGTAGAATCAGAACTATATACACAGTTGCCCAGCTATATTTTTTAAAGTAGAAAGGAAGGAAAGAAAGGAAAATGAGAGGGAGGAAAACAGAAGGGGACACAGAAAAAAGTTTCTTCTTTGCTTTCTTGTTTACTTATTTGAAGAACCTAAACTAGGGCAAGGTGAATGGGGCTTTGCCCTAGGGTACTTAATTTAAAGTGTGCTGACAGCACTTTCAAGCTTTCAAAACCTTCCTTAACAAGATTAATTAGTTAAAATAGGAAGATACCAGATGGTAGGCTGGAATAAGTTGCCTTCCCCACTCTGTATGTCCCCCTTTTCTCTGTTTCTCTCATCATGGCAGCCATCTTAACAGAAACAGGAGTCCTAAGTTCATACTGGAGGAAAGAACAAGGCTGACTTGAACAGGGAGCTGAATGGCTCTTTCACATCAGGATTACTAACCATAAGGGGAAAAGAATGTTTTCTTTGAGATGATTCCACAGAAATCAGAGATAACATTTAAATTTAAGTGGGAGATCATAAGTGCTTAAGGGAGGCAGTGTGGTACAGTGGAAAAAACACTGACTCTAAAGTCAAGACTTTGGTTTGAAGACGACTTCTGTCACTTACTACTTGTGTGACCGTGGACAAGTCTCAACTCAAGTCTCAACAATTTCCTCAACTGTAAAATAAGAAGGTTGCACTAGGCGGCCCCTGAGATTGCTTCCAATTCTAGAACAATGATGCTATAAGGTTTAGATGAAAGAACTGAATATATTTATCCTGCGAAAGAAAAGATTTAGGGGAGAGAAAAGAGAGCTGTCTTTCAGCATTTGACTAGCTTTCATGCAGAAGGAGCATTGCACTTATTTCACTTTGACCCCAAAGGTTGAACTAGAAGCAATGGGTAGAAGATTCTGGGAAGCAAGAAGAATCTTCCTATTAGAGCTATTTAAATAAGGAATCAGCTACTTCAGGATACTATAACTCCTAAGACAGTTAATTCAGGGGATAGAATGCTAGACCTATAGACAAGTTCTTTGAGGATGAGAACTTACTGTCTGCCCCATCAGATCAAGAGTTTCAGCATCACAGAACCAGCCTTGGAGTTGGAAGGCATCTACTCCAACAAAAAACTGGATAGAAATCCATATCTACATCATCCCCAAGTTGTCATCTAGCCTCCAAATGAAGACCCAACAAACAAGCAAGCACACAGACACACACACAGACACACTACCACCACCACTACCACCATGCAGGGGAGCACACCAATAATAACAGCTAGCATTTATATAGTGATTTAAGGTTTACAAAACGCTTTAGATATGTTATCTCATTTGGTTTTATGAAGGTGCTATTTTTATCCCTATTTGACAAATGAGGAAACTGAGCAGAGAAGGGTGAAGGGACTTGACAAGTCATAGAGTCTGAGGCTAGATTTGAACTTACTAACTATGTGACTCATACTAGCTATGTTTCCTCATTTGGCAAATAAGGAGAAAAATAACACCTTCACAAGGATTGTTCTAAAGACCAAATAAGATAACATATAAAGCATTTCATAAATGTTAAAGCACTTTATAAATGCTAGCTATTATTATTATCATGCTTCGCTCATGAGGTGGGGTGGAGAGGGAAGGAGGAGGTGGTGAGGGTCTTCATTTGGAGGCTGGATCACCATCTGGGAATGATACAGAGGGCATTTCTATTCATCTTTGTGTTAGTGTAGATGACCATTGAGGTCCCTTCCAACTTTGAGACTGATTCTGTGATTTTGGAACTCTCAGTCTGATGGGGTAGACAGTTAAGTTTCTGTTCTCAAAGAACTCCCCTTATATGGCCTCCTTTGAGGGACCATCCTATCTTGAGCCCACCATTCCTCCTCCACCTCCCACTACTTCCCAGATCTTCTCAACTGTGAAGTGAGTGACCAATGAACTAAAGACTCAGACTAAAGACTGAGCAACTTCCAGCAAGGAATCTAAGACCTTTCCCTTTTCCCCAACTCATACAGCTGCAATGGGAAACAGACACAGAGAATGGTTTCCTTCTAGGACACTAGGGACAGGGAACAAGGGGCTTTGTCCTGGAAGATGGTGGACATCTGAGGGCTTACTGAAGGTGCAATAAGGCATAATGAGTAGATCATTGGACTTGGAGTTATGAAGACCTAGGTTCAAATCTCACCTTAGACACAAGCACTGTGACCCTTGGCAGGTCATTTGACCTCTCTGTCCTTCATTTCCCTCACTTATAAAATGGAAGATTCAGACTTGATGGTCTCTAAGTTCTCTTCTAGCTCTGAATCTATGATCCTATTATCCTATGACACTGTGAAATGGTATCCACCCAATCATTTTCTGAGTTTGGACCAACTCAAAAGTACATTGCTCAGACAAAGTCAACTTTGGATTGAACATCATCCTTGCAAAGAACCCTGTCTATACTAGGAATTGTGTGTGTGCCTGGTACAGAGAGAGTTAAGGATTAAGGAAGAAAACAACCCCCAATCTGATGAGAGGAGACATAGTCCCTACTCTTAGGAATCTCTCACTCTCATGAGAGGAGACATGGTTCCTACCATCCTAGGCTGATGGAAGGATATCATCATATCACACCCCTAGCTGTGGATGTTCCTAAAATTGTGTCCTAGGCTTTCTTCTCTTCTCCCTCTATATTCTCTTTCTTGATAACCTCTTTAGCTCCTGTGGGATTAACTATCTTCTCTATGCAGATGGTTTTTCAGTCCCACATCACCATTTGCTTATTGGATATTTCAAACTGGATGCCCTTGAGACATTTCAGAGTCAACATGTACACAACTGTCCTCATTATCCTTCCCCTGACCTAACTCTTCACTCTTCCAAACCCCCCTGTTTCACCATCCTTCCAATCTCCCAGGTTCATAATAATAATTCCTCACTCTCTCTCATTTAACATATCCAATCAGTTGCCAAATTTTGCCATTTCTACCTTTACAGCATCTCTGCTATCCAACTGCTTCCCTCCACTCACACAACTACCACTTTAGTTCAGACCTTCATGTCTTTTCACTTAATTGGCCTCCCTGCCTAAAGTCTCTTCCCCATTCCAGTTCATCCCCACACTGCTGCCACCATATGACTCCTCAACTCAGTCAACTCCAGTGGTTTTCTACTGCCTCTGAGATAAAATAAAAACCCTTTTATTTAGTGTTTTAAACCCTTTGTAATTACCCCTTGTAATCTAGAGCCTACATATCTGCCCAGCCTCTTAGACGTTACTCCCCTCCCACACTCTTCTGCAAAGAGCCTTCTATTCCAGATCATCAGAGTTGGTTATCAGTCAACAAACATTTATTAAGCACTTGTTATTAGCCAGCTTTTGTGCTAACCACTGAGATACAAAGAAAGAAAAAAAAACAGTTCCTGACTTCACAGATCTACACCGAATGGGAGGAAGGCAATCTGAGAGGGTAAGACAGTAGCAGCTGGGAAAGTATTGGGAAAAGACTTTGGGTTTTGATCTGAGTATAGAAAAAACCCAAGGAAACTGAGAGGTAGAGAGTTAAGAAGGCAGACCATTCCAGGCATGGGAGACAGTCATCGCAAAAGTACAGAGATGGGAGATAGTATGTAAGATATTGTGTATGAGGAATGAAAGTAGAGCAGTAAATTTGGATGGCAAAGAATTGTTAAGTGTAAGAATACTGAAAAAATAGGAAGGGCAAGTTTATGAAGAATTTTAAATGTTAAATAGAGGAGTTTAAATTTGATCCTGGAGGTAATAGAGAGCTACTGGAGTTCTTTGAGCAGGGGGTTACATGGGCAGAACAATGCTTTAAAATAATCACTTTGTCAGTGGAGTGGAGGATGGATTGGAGTAGGGAGAGAGAGAGACTTGAGGTAGAGATAAATCTGGATGAGAGGTGATGATGGCTTGCGCCAGAATGGTGGCAATATGAATAGAGAGAAGGGGATGTCAGTGTTGAAGGGAGAAGTGATAAAATTTGACAGTGGATTGGATATGGATGAAGAACCAACAAAGGAGATTGAGAAGAAGCAGTCATACAGATGGGCCCAGAAGAGAGCAGTGTCGCAAAGACCTTGAGAAGAGAGAGTATTTAAAAGAAGTTGATCAACAGAGTCAAATGCAACAGAGAAGTCAAGAAGGGTATGGGTTGAGAAATGCCCACTAGATTCTGCAGTTAAGAGATCATTGGCAACTTTGAAGAGTTACATTCAATTGAATGATGAGGTCAATTCAGACTATGGAGAGTTAGGAGTGAGAGGAGAGGAAGTGGAGGCGTTTAGTGTTGATTGCTTTCTCAGAGTTATTTATTCAGAAAGGGAAAAAGAGATAAAGGATAATAGCCATTTATCAGGATGATAGGATCAAGTGTGGATTTTTTTAAAGGATAGACCTGTTTTGTACAAAGAGTCAGCAGTTAGGGAGAGAATAAAGATAAAAGAGAGTGGGGAAGTAGGGGGAGCGATCTGTTAGAGAGCTTAGAAGAGGATGGAATTAAGGGTGAGTGAAGAGGGGTTGGCTTTGGTGAGGAGAAAGACCACCTCTTTAAATGAGACCCACGTGAAGGAAATACTGGGGAAGATGTCTCAATGATGTGAGATAAGGAAGAGGGAAAAAGGAGGAATTCTTGGGGAATAGAACCAATTTTTTTGTAGTGTTCTCCATGCCAAACTACTTTTCTTCAAAAGTATTTGCAAAGCAAAAGTATTTATTCATTTTATATTTATGCTGTATATATCTCATATATTCTGTATACATTTTCTGTATGCCTATATTTTCAAACATATAGTCTCCCCCATTTAAAAGTAAGCTTCTTGTGTATAGGGTTTCTTTTATTCTTTATAATTGCAGTCCTAACCGGTAGCACAGTGCCTAGCATTGTGTGTGCTTAATAAAGATTTGTTGATTGACTTGTGATTCCTGCCCTTAGGGAACTTCCAATCTGGTGGAACAACTATAATTCCTGCCTTCAGGTGCTCTTTGTTGGGTGGAGGAGACATGGACCCTTCCTTCAGGGAGTATAGAATATCCACTGTCTCATCCTTCCTCCCGCCCTCCCACACCCACAAGGAATAGGGGCATCTGCTGTAGTGATGAATCCAAATGCAAGTGGGTATACTTCAAACTGAATCTATAGGGGTAGCAGAGATGTAGAATAAAAGAATTTTCGAAACCTCCATTTTAAGGAAGGGTCCAGATCAGCCATCCTCCATTCTCCAGACTTTGACATAGTGATGCAGCTGCCTTCTCCTACCACTCCTTTGTCCCACTCCTCTCGTTGGTAAGTTTTTCACCTCTGCTTTTGAGGGAGTGCCCAGATCAACCATTTTTTCATTCTCTGGACTTTGCCAACATGCCACTGCTAGGGTACCTTCCTTCTACTCTTCCCATTTCATCTCCATGTTATGTATCTTTCCCCCTGTTGGAATGTAAGCTCTTTGAGGGCAGGAACTGTATTTTTTGCCTTTCTTTATATCCCCAATCCTTAACACAGTACCTGACCAATAGTAAACTTCAATAAAGTCTTGTCGACTAGATTTGGCTTGATTTGTTGTAGGGAAAGGGGACAGTCTAATCTTAACCTCATTTTCCACACCTTCTCTAGATTGGGACCCCGGGAGAGTTTGAGATAGGTCATATCTCTATTGCCTACCTGTCATTCTGGGACTTGGATTTATCCTTAGACACCTCCTTCTTCCCTAACCCACCCACTTTTCTCTCTTTCCCCTCCTTCTTTTGTCTAATATTCCTTTCCTTCTTTTTCCTCAGCTCCAGCTCAGGCTCAGATTGTCCATGCAGGCCAGGCATGTGTAGTGAAAGAGGACAACATCAGTGAACGTGTCTACACTATTCGTGAGGGGGATACCCTTGTTTTGCAGTGCCTTGTCACTGGGCACCCACGACCCCAGGTAATGCTTCCTTCCTTACAGTGGGCTGGATCAGAAGCCTCTGCTCACTCATGACCCTGTTTCTCACTCTCATTCCAATTAGTTCTTTGATCAGGGCTGTTGTAAGGTTTAAAGGAGAAAATGCACGTAAAGTATTTTGTAAACTGTAAAGTGTCTTGTTAATGTCAGGTATTATGAATGATATCATCCACACCTTTAGTACTTCCAGCCTTTTCTCACAGACTTAATTGTCCAACTATTTCCCTATCTCTGTGTGTTATAGATTTATAGATTGCTAGAACTGGAAAAGAATTCAGAGGTCTCATCCAGTCCACTTTCCACATTTTACAGAGGAGGAAACTGAGACTTACAAAAATTGGGTCATGTTTATAGTTTCATAGGGAGTTCATGGCACGGTCAGGACTTGAATCCATATCTTCTGACTCCTAGTTCCATGTTTTTGTACTAACCAATCCTCCCTCCTCTCCTGTCCTCCTATATGCCTCAAAGGCAAGAGTGAGCCCATAGCTGGATCACTTTAACACCAGAGCAGGACCTTGGGCTCAGGACACAGACCTGGGCTCAGGCCTATAGCTAACTAACCAGGATACAGGGCTGGAACCAAGAGCAAGACTGAATTGAAGTTCTTTTTAATGAATCAGCTAGTTGATAAAGGCTGACAGTTGTCTGGGGCCAGTAACTGTTTCCAGGAGTTCCAACCAGGGGTAAGCCTTTAGTTGTGTTGATCAGACCCAAACTGTTGGTGAGGATCTTGCAAAGCCCAGACCAGGAGGGCAGCAACCAAACTATACCCTAGATCAGACTGATTAGGGCATGTTGAAAACTTAAATTGAAAAATGCTTGTGAGAATAATACCCATAAAATCCACCAAGCAGGGTTGATATGAGGATAAAATGAGATATTTGAAAAACCTTGAAATGTTATGTAAAGAAAGGGTGGCCATTACTGTGAGTAATAAGATGGGGAAAGGTCATTGTCAGATGTAGTTTCACAAAGAAGTTGGAGAAGTATGGGAAGAATTTGGTACTCAGCTGCTGTTGTCCTTCCCACTGAGAAAATGGTCTTAAGCTGCAGTAGAAGTTATTATAGTTGGACACTAAGAAAGCCTTCCTGACCATGGGGTTATGAGATACTAGAATAGAAAACTATGGATTCCTTTTATTTTTTCTTTTTATATATTTTATTGATGCTGTTTTTAAAAATAATATTACTGTCACTTCCCAAAGATGTCCTCTGGCCTCAATAGATCTCTCCTTTGTAATAAATAAGTATAGTTACTCAAAACATAAGGACAATCATTATTCTCATAATAAATCAGCAGTAAGTATTTATTGAGCTCCTATTTGGAAATGGAATGGAAAAATATTTTTAAAGTGCTTTCTAATTCGATAAACATTTATTAAGTGACTGTTATGTGCCAGGTGGTGTGCTGAGCTCTGGGGATACAAGAAGAGGCAAAAGACAGTCCTTGCCATCAAGGAGCTCACAATCTAATCAGAGAGATTACAAGCCAATATATATGTATGAACAAGCTATATACAGGATAATTAGGAAATAATTAAGAGAGGGAAGGCACTATTAAGAATTAAGAGGGGTTGGAAAGGCTTCCTGTAGAAGAAGGGATTTTAATTCAGACCTAAAAGAAGCCAGAGAATCCAGGAGGTGAAGATGAGGAAGGAAATCATTCTAGGCATGGAGGACAGCCTGAGAAAATGTCCAGAGTAGAGAGATGGAGTGTTTTGTTTGTGGAATATCCAGGAGGCCACTGTCATTGGATTGAAGAGTATGTGGTGTGGATTAATGTGTAAAAAGGCTGAAAAGAGTGGTAGGTAGGTGGGGCAATGGATAGAGCACGGGCCTTGGAGTTAGGAGGACCTGAGTTCAAATCCAACCTCAGACCAGACATTTGTCACTAGCTGTGTGACCCTGGGCAAGTCATTTAACCCCAACTGCCTCAAAAAGAGTCTGGAAAGGTAGGAGGGGCTAGGTTACAAAGGGCTTTGAATGCCAAGCACTGGGTATATACATAGAAAATCTAGAGTCTGAAGCCAAACTTCACAGAACAAATCCCTTTAACAAAAGGATTTGTTCTGTAAAACTCGGACTTAGTCAAAAGTACTACAAAAAGACCTACAAGGCCACTCCTGATCTAGACAGTTTCTGCTCCAAGGAGCTCACATTCTTCTGTACAGTCGATAGAGTGCTAGACTTGGAATCAGGAAGACCAGAGGTCAAACCCTGCCTTTGACCCTTACTAGCTCTGTGACTCTGGATAAAAATCATTTAAACCATCTTAGCCTCCATTTCCTTATCTGTAAATCTATAAGTTGTTGAGTAGGCATGGACCTACATTGGTCAAGGGAGATCCCCATACTAATGAAATCACAGGCTCAATCCTTACCTCTAGTTAAGTGCCAGGCACACATTGGCTTTGTCTGGAAATGTCTGCCTTTCTCTGGAGATTTTTGGAAATAGAACAAAACTTAAATAGTTTGACCTTGAGGCAGGGAATCGAATAAAATGGTGTGTGAAGGGCCTTGCTAATGTGTCCTCTTTCCCTTGAGTTTGTTTAGAAACAGTGTTGCTAGTCAAAGAAGTCTCTTTTGGATCAAGTCTTGGTCGTGAAAGGGGAAAGAGCCCTCACTTGAGCCAGGGAGGAGGCTTTGGGTCAGGATCCATAGAAGTTCTACAGACTGTGTGTCCATGGACATGTGTACATATCTACATCTATTTGAGTCTCTTTGTATACTGACAATAGTATTTCTTTCAGCAGTATCATCATTCTGTCCCTAACTTCCTTCTTACAGTTCCATCTCCCCAACTCTACCATAACCATTTTTTCCTAATGTTTCTGGCTTGCCTACTATTCACTTCCATGATCAGATACAGAAAGGAGACCATAGTATTTAACATGCTACATTTTCCACATGCCTTATCTGTGACCATATAGATCCAAACAGAAGATTTTTTTTCTCCACTTGGCTCATTTTAGTCCCAGTGGCCCTTATCCTCTATGGCCTAGTCTACTGAAGTGGTCTCCTAGCCTCCAGTCTAATCCCTCTAGTTCAGTCTAATTCCCTCTAATCTTTTCTCCAAATACCTTAATCTCTCATTTTAATCTTTCCAAAATATCACTTTGATCATATTGTTCCTCTTTTCAAAAATCCTCAATGGCTCCTCATTGCCAACTGCAGTGGTCTCCAAAATGAGGGATCCTATCTCAGGCGTTAATAGCATGTTCCTAAGAGACATTTGGCCAACCAATCAGAGGGTGGAAAGACGGGTCACATCCCACCCTGCTTGTGATAGTCATCCAAGGGCTTAACTCCAACAGGGCCTTCCATTTCCTTCACTCATTATCATCTGGCACTCAACCTTTTCCCAAAATCAACTTCTGAAGCTGTGTAAACTTCCAGCTTTTCCCTCTCTGAACTAGGCACTGAGCCCCTCAGAGCAGTTTTCACTCAGTTTTGACCCACATCCGTAGTTGCAGAGATATTGTTGAGAAAACTCCCCACTCCTAGGATAGCTACCCTGCTCCCCAGATCACCCTGTGGCCACTTCATGAGTCCCTTAGATCAGACTCTGTGTCCTGAGGCAGTTTATATGAGTAAAGATCCTTTTATCTGGTGGCTCAGAGTACACACAGGCGTGTATGTATGGATTATAATCTTACTCATTATATTATCTTATTCCACTAAGCTCATCTTTCTTCTGAACTTCTCTGTTTTTGTCTTCGGCATAATATTCTGGTCTTCCAGGTTAGGAAAGTCTGTGTCATCCTCAACATTTCACTCCCAGCACATGGACAGTCAGTTGTCAAATCTGATTATTTTTCCCAATGCATCTTACAATCTGTCCTTTCTCTCTACTCATTCAGCCACCACCCAACTCATGTCCTTTGCTCCTCTGGACTAAATTCTCCCAACAGTTTCTTCATTGATTTCCTTGCCTCTAGTCTTTCTTCACTCCAATCTCTCGTCTACACAGAGGCCAAAGTGATATTCCTGAAGCTCAGTAGGACTTCGTGTGTGTGTGTGTGTGTGTGTGTGTGTGTGTGTGTGTCTTTCTGTCTGATCTCCCCACTTAAAATGTAAATTCCATGAAGGCAGAAGCTAACTTAGACACCTCTGCATAGCCCACAGCACTATTACTGTGCCTTGAACACAGTTAATAGCCCATGAATCCTTTTAAATGATTTGATTGGATGTGAATCTATGTGTATGAATCAATCCAGAAGTACTGATTAAGTAAATACTATGGCTCAGGCTCCATGGCAGGTGCTACAGGTAGGATACAGTTGAAACTCTGTACTAACAAGGAATTTACATTCTAAGGGGGAAACAAGTATAAATATAAGTGTATAAGGAACAAGTACAAATAAATACAAGATGGTTAGTGGGGGGGGGCTAAGAGTAAGGGATTGGGAAAGACTTTATATGTCTTTTTATATTTGTATTTCTTTATATGTCTAAGATGTCAGCTCAGGGGATCAGAATGTGGGCAGGGCAGCTTTGCTGGTGGTGGGGAGTTGGTCTCAGTTCCTCTGGGGTGCAGTTAAGTGCCACTTCCATGACAAGAGTGACCTCTGAGGTTGGCTCAGTACACCTAATGACACTTATGAAAGTCCTTGGACAGTTTTGGACTTCAGCTTAATAATCTAAAATTTAGAGGTTTGGGTTAGGTCACCTCTGAGGTTCCTTCCAACTCAAAACTTATGATCCTGTGAATGTGTGTATATCTGTGTCATTGTCTATGTGTGTAAATAGTGTGGAAGACATAGATGGGAGGGGTAGTGATGGTGGGGGGAGGTGCTGCGGCTGGGACCACATATGAGTCTGACTTTGGTCCTGAATCTGATGCCATCCCTTTTCCTCTCCCTCAGGTTCGGTGGACAAAGACGGCTGGGAGTGCCTCGGATAAGTTCCAGGAGACATCAGTGTTTAACGAGACCCTTCGAATCGAGCGCATTGCTCGAACACAGGGCGGCCGCTACTACTGTAAAGCCGAGAATGGGGTGGGGGTCCCTGCGATCAAGTCCATCCGAGTAGATGTGCAGTGTAAGTCTGGGAGGCAGACACCTGCCCCCACTTGCCCTCTCCCAGCTCCACCAGCCACCCTCATCCAGGTCCTTTGCAGCAGCCTGCATCCTAACCCCCTTCCACCTCCTCTGCTAAGGGGACAAGATATGTAGCACCCTTGGGGGCCATAACTGTTTTGGAGGTGACCATCACATAGAGAAGAAGGATGTATAGGAGTGAGTGAGTAGGAAGGGGAAGGAAAGAAAGGGAAAAGAAAAAGAAAGGTACCTTTGGTTGGGGAGGGCTTAGAAATCTCCTCCTCCTCACCCCCCCCCCACTTGGCATGTTCTGATGCTACTGCCAGGCATCAGCCCTCCATGAGTTGTTCCAGCCCTCCACCCTCCATGTCCATAGGGACCTGCTTGCCTCTGCCCACTTGTCAATGTCTGTGTTATGTGTCTGTTTACACCTACCTAGCACAAGCTCTAGAGAATAAGCCAGCTCAGGCTAAAAGAGATGAGTTGAAGAGTTTTCTTCTCTGAGGTTTAGGGGCCTTGCAGGGAGAAAGAAGAGTAAAAGCCCATCTAGCTGGTACAAGTTACAAGATGGAGCCTGCCTACCCAGAGCTAACCTACACTTATCTCCATCGCTCTTCTCCATGCCAGCTCCTAGGCTGGGGAATATGGCCTGCAAGAGAACCCTGTAGTCTCTGGCCTCTGCCAAGTCCCTGATGTTGAGGGGGCCCCATTTGATGCTGGTGGAACTGGAGGGGGGGGCCTGGCCAGAGCAACTGGGGACTCACTGTGACCCACATCTACTCCGCACATGGACTTGGTAACTGCCCCTTCTCAAGATGGGGTGGGTTGTGGGGGACTGTGGCAGTGAGCGTTGCCTTATTTGGATCTAGATTTTTGACATAAGGTGCTCAGGTCCTTGGGCAGGGACAGCTAAATGATAAATGGAAGAGGGATAAGAGAGGCAAGATTGTCCAGAATCCCAAGGGAATCTTAAGAATTCATCAAATACAGACCCCTACCTTCAGTTTATTTAAATTCAACATTGATTAAGCACCTAGCAAGTGCCAAAAGCTATGGTAGGCGCTAGGAATGGGATACAAAAATGAAAAATGATTCAGCCCCTGCCCTCAAGGAGTTTACAGATTAATTGGGTGCATACAACATATACACAAATAAATGATTCAGGATAGAGTATAACAACGGAAAAGAAGAAATCCAAAATGCTCCAGGGAAATTTAAGGTGGGTAAGAGAAGACTTGAGCTCAAGGAATCAGGATCCAGGCAGAGAAGGTTGGAGGGGGTGGGGAGTTGGTCTCAATTCCCCTGGGGTGCATTAAATGCCACTTCCCTGACAGAAGTGACCAGTGAGGTTGGTTCAGCTCTCCTCCTTAAGGGGGGCAGTAGCTGGTGCATAAGCTCACCTCAAAACCTCCTGGCATGACATCCCCTTGGGGGGTCCTACTCTTTCAGACCTGGATGAACCAGTTTTAACAGTACACCAGACAGTGAGTGATGTTCGGGGTAGCTTCTACCAGGAGAAGACAGTGTTTCTTCGATGCACCGTCAACTCCAACCCACCAGCCCGATTCATCTGGAAGCGAGGCTCCAGCACCCTGTCCCACAGCCAGGATGATGGGGTTGACATCTATGAACCTCTCTACACTCAGGTCAGCAGGGACAGTTCCCCATTTCTACCCTTCTACCACTTATATGCCTCTATCTCTAGGATGGAGTGCTGTAGAGAAAGCCATGGAAGAGAGATGTTCCTAATAGTGTACCAGAGGAGAATGATGGGAGGGAGGGAAAGCCCTGCCTCATTTTCTCTTTGGAAGGGGGCCATTGTTGGATGAAGGAGTAGCAGTGACCTGAGGTTTTGGACCCCTCTGAACTGTGGCTGCTCTTAATGAATTCTGAGTGTGGTCTGGCCTTTAGATTGTTTAGAGATGTATGTTGGAGTGGGGAGGTTGGAGGTGGATGCTGGGGAAGGCAGAGTGTGGTAAGGGACAGGAAAGGAGAAATACAGACCTCTCTTTAGCTTCTGATATTGTGTATAGAATTGATGGAGAGGCAAGAGACTGGAGTCTATCTATTCATTCCATAGAGGGAGGGTGTGCTACAGGGCAACCTCAGAGCCGGGGAATGGCTCCAGGGATGGAGGGTTGGTACAGGGAGAGCAGTAGGTACAGTGAGAGAGGAGGAAATCCTATAGAAGTTGTGGTGAGTATAGCATTTCATGCTAGATTGGGGTCCCTTGAGGGTGACTGATGTCTGGGAAAGTGTGGAAGGTAGGGATTAGGATCAGAGACCAGTAAAACCCCTTAGATTGTATGCCCAGTCCAGTCTGTCCCAGATGCCTTATGGATATCAATGGATAACTACCACTACATCCTATCCACAATCCCTCCCCAGGGGGAGACCAAGGTTCTAAAGCTGAAGAATCTGCGGCCCCAGGACTATGCCAGCTATACCTGCCAGGTGTCTGTTCGGAATGTGTGTGGCATTCCTGACAAGGCCATTACCTTCCGTCTCACCAACAGCACAGGTAGGACATTAAGGTGTGGCACAGTCCTCCAGTCCAAAAGCACATCCCTGATTCCCAGAAGAACTTTTGCCACCATGCTACCACCACTCTCTCCCTGTGTCCTCCCAGTGTCTCTCCTCTAGTGCCCCCCACCCTTTCCACCATTCTTTGGGTTCCCTCCAGACCCTTCTTCTCCTCCAGTATCCTCCAATCCCTTCTCTTGCCTAGTTTTCCCCAGATCCAGCCCTGTCTCTTCCTCAAGGGGTTTCTTAATTCCTTCCCTTCTTCCTCAGTGTCTCCCAGTCCTCTTTCCTCCTCCCAGGTATTCTCTAATACTCTTCTCTCTCTTCTAGTGCCTCTCAATCCCCCCTTGCCAAGTCCCCATAACCATTCTGCTACCTTCTTCCTACTGCCTTATCCAGCACCTCCCGCCCTGAAGCTGTCAGTGAATGAGACATTGGTGGTAAATCCTGGAGAAAATGTGACAGTGCACTGTTTCCTGACTGGGGGTGACCCTCAGCCCCAGGTGCTATGGTCCCATGGTCCAGGTCCCCTGCCTCTAGGCAGCAGGGCCCAAGGTGGCACCCTTACCATCCTGTCTGTTCGAGCCGAGGACTCTGGATACTACAATTGCACAGCTATTAATAATGTGGGCAACCCAGCCAAGAAGACAGTCAACCTGCTGGTTCGATGTAAGTGACTGCTTCCATTGGGAGGTGGAGATAAGAGAATTCAGCTGGGGTCTAGGGAGGGAAACCAGAGGGAAAATATCATGGGAGGACCTACAGTCCTTGCCCTCTGGGTGGGGGGAAGGGGCTCCCAGTCTGATCTCCCCAATTACCTCTAACTATGCAGGTCAGCACCTTTTCTGCAACTTATTGTGTTAGAGATACCTATAACCAGATGTGTCAAACTCAGAGCCCAATACTGCCTGTCGTCGTTATCGTTTGTCCTTCAAAGAGGACCAATGACATTACAGGGTGATGTCTTGACTTGTGTGGGAACTGGATTTAAGTGAAGTAGAGTTGCACAAAGTCAGCAGCCTCAAATCTCTGAGTACTGCTGAAATTTGATTAAAATATAATTGAGGAATGTTTAATAAAATTAAAATACAACAAACTGTTGATCAGTTGTGCCCAACTCTTTGTGACCCTGTGGACCTTTGTGAAATTTGATTAAAATATAATTGAGAAATGTTTAATAAAATTAAAATGCAACAAACTGTTGATCAGTTGTGCCCAACTCTTTGTGACCCTGTGGACAGTACACCCATACTGTCCATGGGGTTTTCTTGGCAAAGATATTGAAGTGGTTTGCCATTTCCTTCTCCAGTGGATTAAAGCAAACAGAGGTTAAGTGACTTGCTCACAGCCACGCAGCTAATAAGTGTCTGAGGCTGGATTCTGAACTCAGGTCTTCCTGACCCCAGACCTAGTGCTCTATCCACTGAGCCATCTAGCTGCTCCACAATAATACATAGATAATATTCATTTGTGGCTTTTCAAAGTCAATATGCAGCCACAGGGGTCTGTTTCTATTTGAATTGGATATCACTGGACTAGGGGTTGCGTCTTGCCCAGAGTTCTATAGCCAGGTATGTGTCAAAGGTAGCATTTGAACCCAGTCCTCCTGACTCAAAGACCAACTCTAACTACTACTGTCAGGCTGCCTCTCACGAGAGTATATAACTCTATAACAAAGCGTTAGAATGAATGTGAGGAAAGTACTTTGTAAACTTAAATCATCTTATAAATAGGTAATTATTATCACTGTAGTGAGAGAGCAAGATCTAATGAAATACAAATATCAAGATGCTATTAAGCACTCATGGATGTTCCTCGCTAAATTTAATTTTTATCAGCAATTGCTCATCTAATCCTAATTTTTCCTACTCTGCTTTAAAGACAAATCTTGCATTTCTCACTTGTAGTACATTGGGTTTGGGGCTTGAGGAAGGTTTCCTGGCTCCTGGTAGTAAATTGTTGCCATAGTCTCTCTTCTGCAGCCAGTTTTAACTAAGATAATCCTGATGGCAAAGGCTTTCTCCTTCTACTAGCTCTGATCAGCTACACAGTCCCTCTCTGTCTTTAAAGAAACTGACCCTTTCAGGATCAAAAACATATAGGGCAATCACAGTTAGGAACATGCCACATTTCCCCATGACTTTCGTGTGATTGTATATTTCCAATAGGAAGAGTTCTTTTTTTTCTTCCACCTGGCTCATTTCTCTTTCTCTTTGAAGCCTAGGTTGGTTTAAAATCTTAATTTACATCAAATACTTAAGGTCATCCATTAACAACTCTAAGCAGACTCCCAGCATCCTTCAAACATGCTTTTAATGTTTTAAAGAGGCAGATCCTTTTGTTTCAGAGATAAAAAATTTATTTAAAAGCAGAACAGTTTTCAAAAGGAGTTATGTAGTGGTTTCTGTACAAGGAAATAGTCAAGGCATCATAGAGATAGACTTGGAAGAGACCTCAGAAGTTATATATTCCAACCCCCTCATTTTTACAGATGAAGAAACTGAGGCCCAGGATGGATCACAAAGACAGTGAACATTAGAAGTGGGATTTGAACCCATGTCCTTAAACCCTGGAGCCAGCAGTCTCTCCACAGTGTAACACTGCTTCTAGGGGCTAGATTTTTTGTCTAATAGAACATTGACAATCCCTTTCTTCAGTGAGATAACATTCTGATGAGAGAGACACAGTCTTTGTACTCAGCTTCTGGTCTTTTAAGAGAGACCCAGTTCCTGCCGTCAAGGGAGAACATATATACCTTTTTTTTTAGTATGATGGCACAGTGACTGCTTACAGGATCTCTGACCTACGAGAAAATGCAATTTCTCTGGTATTTTTCCCATGCACACAAACACCTCTGTTGTCTTTACAGCAATGAGAAATGCTACCTTCCAAATCACACCAGATGTGATCAAGGAGAGTGAGAGTATTCAGCTGGGTCAGGACCTGAAACTCTCATGCCACGTGGACGCTGTGCCTCAGGAGAAGGTGTCGTATCAGTGGTACAAGAACGGCAAGCTTGCCCGGATATCTGACCGACTGCTGGTGACTCGCAATGATCCTGAGCTGCCTGCTGTCACTAGCAGCTTGGAGCTCATCGACTTGCGCTTCAGCGACTATGGCACCTACCTCTGTGTCGCCTCCTTTCAGGGTGCACCTGTGCCAGACCTTAGTGTCGAAGTCAACATCTCATCTGAGACAGGTTAGCATCCTGCAGGAAGTGCCTGCAGGTGAACTAGAAGGCACCTGGGGAAGGGAGGATGAAGAAAGAGCTTACCCAAGGGAAGGAAGGATGAGAGGGTGACTGGGGAAATGAGGGGATTACTCGAGGGGAAGGAGCATGGAGACGTATCCTGGGGAAAGAACATTGGGGTACAACTTAGCGAAAGGGAGGAAGAATGATCACATGATGGAAGAGAGGAAAGTCACCTTAGAGAAAGGAGAATGAGAGGTCACTCAAAGGAAGGGCTTGAGGGAGGAAGAATCATTTAAGTCCCCAGTCTTGACCAGATCTGCCTATCTTGAACCTAGGTAAAGAAATTTCCCTATCAGTCTCTCTATAGGCATCATCTGATTTCTCTCAAATTCAAGAGATGTGTGTTGGGTGGAGAGAGAAAGATGGTAATGAAAACTCCTGTTTCCCACTCTAATCTGAATCAATTGCCTTCAGGAAAAGAATTGTGGTGGGATTTGAATCCATGTTCACTACTTCCTATCTCTGTGTGACCTTGGACAAGTCATTCACCTCATAGATTTAGGGCTGGAAGGAACCTTAGAGATCATTTAATCCAACCTCTTGTTTACAAATGGAGAAACTGAGTCCCAAGGAGGTTACATCATTTTTATAAGATCACATAGGTATGGCTATAGGAAGCTCTCTATTTGGGAAACTTCCTCTAACCATGCAGGTCATCATCTTCTTTGCAATTCATTGCCTTAGAGAGTTTATCTTGAGGACAGAAAGGGTTAAGTGGCTTGCTCAGGGTTCTACGGTGACAGGTATGTGTCAGAAATAGCACTTGAAACCAAGTCTTCCTGGCTCAAAGGCAGCTCTAACCACTACCAGAATCAGAACCTGGGTCTTCTGACTGCAAATCCAATGTTCTTTCTGTTGCAACACAATATCTCCCTTTGAGTCTCAATTTCCTGCTCTCAAGGGTTGGACTACAATATCTCTTTTATCTCTAAATTCTTTGTTCCAATGAATGAGCATTTCGGCCTATGGAAATGATAGGAATGAGAACTGGACCTAGGATTTCACTGATATGGGCAACTCCGGGTAGGTCAAGGAACTTGCTACAGTTTCAGTTGGGCACCTTCTCTGCAATTTAGTCTCAAAGAGTTATCTAGAGAATTGAGATGTTAAGTGACTTGCCCAGGGTCACACAGACAATAGGTCAGGAGCAGGACTCAAATCCACACCTTCCTGACTTCAAGGTCAGCTCCCTATCCACCATGCCACATTGCTTCTTGGTAGGGACAAACACAATACAAACCTGCACCTAAGAAGAGATGCTTGGGTTCTGTTATAGTCAGGGTTGGTTTTTGAATGAGGGAGGGCTTGATTTGGACCTTGAGAAACAGGTAAGATTTGGATTCAGGGGGAACCTGCAGCCTCAAGGCCACATGGAGCCCTCTAGGTCCTCAAGTGTGGCCCTTGGACTGAATCTGTGAAACTTGGATTCAGTCAAAAGACTGCACTCAAGGACCTAGAAGGCCACATGTGGCCTCAAGTACACAGGTTTCTCACCCCTGGTGATGGAGTACAGTCTAAAGCATATTCCAGACAGTGTCCAGGCAGTACATTATTGCATGAGTCCTCCACCATCATGGGGACAATGAGAAAATCATCTTGGTGGAATGGATAGTGCACTGAACTTGGAGTCAAGAAGACCTAAATTTGAGTCTTGCCTTGGGAGCTGATTATCTAGACAGGGCAAGTGACATAATCTCTCAGCTTCAGGTTGCTCATCTGTAAAATAGGAAGAATGATAACCATGACAATAACAACACCTCCAGAAGGGTTATTGTGAAAATTAAGTGAGATAAGTTATGTAAAGCACTTTGAAAATCTTAAAGCACTATGTAAATGTTAGCTATAGGGCAGAGGATGAGTCTTGGGAAATATTGGAAGGGAAGGCAGAGGTGGGAATTTCTCCCTCTGATCCTCCTCATCCACCTTTTCAGTGCCCCCCACAATCAGCATCCCCAAAGGCAGGTCAGTGGTGATGGTTCGTGAGGGGTCTTCTGTGGAGCTACAATGTGAAGTTCGGGGGAAGCCCAGGCCTCCTGTATTGTGGTCCCGAGTGGATAAGGAGGCTGGCCTGCTGCCCTCTGGAGCTACCATGGAGGAGACACCGGATGGGAAGCTACGGGTGGAACGAGTGAGCCGGGAGATGAGTGGGACCTACCGCTGTCAGACTGCTCGGTACAATGGCTTCAATGTTAGGTCCCGGGAGGCACAGGTGCAGCTCAATGTGCAGTGTGAGTGTCTCCTGGAAGCATCTTCAAGACACCCATTGAACATACCCCCACTGTCTCCCACCCCAAACTCTCCTACCCAACAACGTATCTCAACTGTCTTGCCAGGACGGTGCTGCTGTCAGTCTTCCTGGTTCTTGGAACTCCACGCCAACACCTCTCCTCATTAAGTTTTCCATGACCTCCCTTCAACTTTTCAGCCAACAATTCAGTTTGATAAAGAATAGATATCCCCACTACCTGTAGCCCAACCCCAAACTCCCTGAGACATCCCAACCCTGATACCCCAATTCCATAGGTGTCTGTCTCCAACCAATCAATCAATCAAACTTAGCACAGTGCCTGGCACATAGTAATGGCTTAATAAAAGTTTGCTAAGTGACTGCTAAGCATCTGCTATGTGCCAAGCACTCCATACAAAGATAAAAGACAGTGAGTTGCTGGCATCAAGGACCTCACAGCCCAAGATGTCTTGAAAACATCTCCTCAATCTAAAATCCTCACACACCTGGCATTCTTAGGAAACTCAGCATGGATTTTGGGGCAAAGCTATGGGAAGAGGTTCTCCAGGCAGTGGGAATGGTTGGAAAGGAGTGTGTATGACCTTGAAGGTTTGTCAGTTGGTCAAGAGCATCAACTACAGTGTGGGAAGTCTTATCTTGAATCCTAGGAAAGCATTGGTGAACGTGAATGGAGAGAGGTATGAGGTGTATGTATTTAAGCATATGCGTGAACATCTGTGTGTCCTTATGATGTGTGTGTACAAGTGCATAGCAGGGTACATTTGTAAGTGGACCAAATCTTTTAAGAAAATCTAACAGAAATAAATGTAAATTCTTATGCTTGGGTTGAAAAAATCAACTTCGAGTTATAAAATTGAAGAGATTTGATGAGTGAAACAGTTTGAAAAAAAGATCTGTGTTTTTGACAAACGTCAATAAAAATGAATAGCATCACATGGCTTACCACCCTCCTCCAAAAAAGCTGCTGTAATTTTATACTGTATTAAGAGGAACAGTATTTGGAACAAGGGAGGCAAGAAGTTCCAATGTACTTCGCCCAGGTCAACCTCACATCTGAAGTATTTCATTCATTTTTGAGTACCCCTTAGGAGAGACGCTAAAAATGAGAGAGAATCCAAAAGAGTCTTGAATAAGAGAAAACTTGTGAAGTAATAGTTACATTTTCTGTATATGCAGGACTGTTTTGTGGAAGAAGACAACACTTATTTCTGCTTGGTCTGGGGGCAGAAGTAGATGAAGTGAGTGAATGTTGCAGAAAGGCAGTTTTAGGCTCCATGTATGGAAAACCTTCCACAAAACTGGAGCTATCCAACCCAAGAAATAGTAGATTCCTTCTTAATAGCAATCTTCTTGTTGCTGTCTTTATTTCCATTTCATTTCATTTTTATTCCGAATTCAACAAAAACCAGCTAAAACGAGCACTTTCATATGCATAGTGGAATAGAAAGAGAGGATTGTACAGGAAACTGGGAATCTCCACTGAGTACAGATACTTTTATATGTAATAAAGTCACCACCTTGATCTTCAAGAGAAGGCTCCATGACTACTTGCTAGGGATGTCATAGATGTTGAGGTACAATAGTTTGGACTAGATGAACTTCAAGGATCGGCCCACCAGCCCCAAGGTTCTATAATTCTGAGGGTGTTCTGCTGCAGGTATATCTACTGAAAGTTTTTCTATTTATGTTTGTTTACCCCTGCATCTGTATCTCTTCTTGCTGATGGTGTGTGTGTGTGTGTGTGTGTGTGTGTGTGTGTGTACATGCATTTGTGTATATGAGTGCCTGAGTATCGGTTTCTATGTTATGGCTGTCACTTTCTCTCAGGGAGCCCCAGATTCTACTTTGAAGCTGGCGTATGTCCTCCTAGAGGAAACCCCAACCCCTACCCTATGCCCATCCCCTCCAGTCTACTGGCTTGGGGAGAGGGAGGAGCAGGAGAAAAGGAGGAGGACTCCTGCTGACCCTGTGGTGTATCTCCTCCTACCTGGTCTCCCCCAGTTCCTCCAGTGGTGGAACCAACCAACCAGGACGTGCGCCAGGCCCTGGGCCGACCCGTACTGCTGCGCTGCACCTTGCTTCGAGGTAGCCCCCTGCGCATCGCCTCCGCCGTGTGGCGCTTCAATGGGCACCTCCTGCCAACGCCACCCGTTCCCCCTAACGAAGCCCCAGACCACGCAGAGCTGCGCCTTGACCCCCTCACCCGCGACAGCAGCGGCAGCTATGAGTGCACCATCTCCAACGATGTGGGCGCCGCCTCCTGCCTCTTCCAGGTGTCCGGTGAGTGGCCCTCACCTGTCCCTCTTCCCCAAATGGTGCCTTCTTTTCTTGTTCGCCCTTCTCTCAACCTGGGCTGTCTCTTAGGCCTGGTCTCGAAAGCCCAATCGCCATTCCTCAGCCAAGGTCTTGACCTCTCAGCCCAGTCCCTATGTCTAAGCCTAGTTCTTACCTCCCAGCCATGGTCCCTATTTCTCAACCTTGTCTCTCCCTGTCACTCACTACACATTGCCCTTTCCAGTTTAATCTCGGTCCCACTCTACTAGGTGGAACTTTGCTCATCTCAGCCCCTCCCCCTCCATCAGCACCTTCCCCCCAGGTGCTTTGGACCTTTTGGCCGGAGGAGGAGAGTTTAGTGCTCATCTCCGGTCACTCCTTCCTTTTCTATTTCTCTACATGGAGGCTGCAGGTCAAATACCGAGGGTTTGAGCTCCAGACCTGAGCAGCAAAAGTAGCTTCCAGCAGGTTATTCTCCACAATATAAGGTGGACGCTTCACTGGTCCGTCAGTCAACAGATGCTTTAGCTTGTACTTCGTATTACTTCGTAATAAAGGCCACTTTATTCACAAAATCTCTCTAGTCCCCTCCGGTGTCCCCCGCCTCCATCTCTTCTGCCCGCAATGTGCCCCAGCCCCTTCCCTGGTATCTCCAGTCTCCTCTCCTCTCCCTCATATGCCCGAGCCTCTCCCCAGTGCAACCCCTTTCCCTCTTCTGTCCTTTCCCCTTCCAAGCGTCCTCCAGTTCTTCCTTTTCAGCCCCTGCCAAGTGCTCTCCAGTTCCCTATCCTATCCCATAGTTGTCTTCCCTCTTCCTCCTTCCCTCGTGTCCCCCTCTCCACAGTGAACCCAGCCTCCTTCTTTCCCTCAGTTCCTAGCGCCATTCTCCACAGTGTTCTTCCATCCCAATCCCTCGGTGTTCCCTTTCCCTTCTCTCAAGTGTTCCTTCATCTCTATGCTGCTCCTGGGTGTATGGTAACCCTATCCTCCCTAGTGTTACCTCATCCCTATTCCTCTACCCTCGTGTCCCTCCAGCCTCTTCCTGTTTCTCCTACATTATCTCCGCAGCCCCTTTCCCTCTCCCCCCTCCCTGTTCCCACAGTTCCCTTCCTTTCTCACCTAGTCTTCCCTTTTCTTCCTCTCCTCTCTTCCTGCAGCCCTCATCCCTATTTCTTTTTGTCTTCTCAACCTTCTGACCCAATCCCTGCCAAGCCAGGTTGGAATGGTTGGGTGCTGTCTCTGGGCTGCTGTCCTGGACTTCAACAGAACTGGGGATGTATGGGTTGGTGGGTTGGGGGAAGTATAGAGGGACTGGGGAGGGAGGGAAGTGATATCCTTGGGATTGTAAGAATTGAGAATTACAGGGTATTGGGGGCATCCCAGACTCCTCCATTATATCTTCCCTTCAAGGAGATTCAATGCATTATAATGACATTATGCTCAAATGGCATTAAACTCTGTGGAAAGGCATCTAGTGTGCCTGCCCCCACACCTCCAATTTCCAGCCTCACCCCATTCCTACCCCATTGTCTGGTCAGCACCACCAGCAGTTGTGGGAATATTCTCCTTCACCCTTACCCCCACACACCTTCCAGGGTGTCCAACGCCCTGAGTGGTTGAGGGACTGGGGCCTCAGATCACTGGTTACCTTCCTCATCCCTTCCCCTCCCTACCCTTCACCAGCCAGAGGACCCCTGTGACATTTCCCACCTCCCTCCCCCCTCCCCTCTCCTCCCTATACTCTTCCCTATCTCCTTTACTCCCTTTCTGTCTCTCCCTCCCTCTCTCCATTCCCTGTTTCTACCTAATATCCTATCTGTTTCCCCACAATTCTCCCCGCTCATTTCCGTCTCCCCTATTCTTCCTTTCTCTCGATTCCTCTTAACCATTTCACCTTCTACCCTCTTGATTCTCCTTACTATGTCCTTTCTTTCCTTCCTTTCTCCTCCTCGCTCCCCTGGAACCTTCTGCAACTATCCCCTCTCTTCTTTCTTTGTCTCCCCAACTATCTCCTCCTTTCATTCTGTATTCCCCAACTATCCCCTCTCTGTCTCACCCCAAACTCCTTCCTCTCCTCCTCTGTCTCTACTTTGTCCTTCTCTGTCCCCTATGGCCCCAAACCCCCTTCCACACACCCACCCTCTCAGCCAAAGCCTACAGCCCGGAGTTTTACTACGACACCCCCAACCCCACCCGCAGCCACAAGCTGTCCAAGAACTACTCCTACGTGCTTCAGTGGACGCAGAAGGAGCCCGACGCCGTGGATCCTGTCCTCAGCTACCGGCTGGACATCCGCCAGGTGGGCTGGAGACATACAGGCTAGCAGAGGAGGAGGCAAAGGGTGTAATGAGGATGGGAGAGAATGTCCTCATCCTCACAAGGATATGGGACTGGAGAGTGGAGCTAGTGCTCCCCAAAATCCTCATTAAGAAGTTGGGAGAGTACCACTTCTGACACACACTAGCTTGTGTGGCCCTGGGCAAGTCGCTTAATCTTGCAATGTCACCAGGAAACTCTTTAAGGCTTGTGATCATGAGATAACAGATTTGGAGTGGGTCTAACGCTTTCACCCACAGATGAAGAAACTGAGGCTTAGAGGAAAGTTACTTGCCCAACGTCATAGATATATTATCAGAGGTAGAATTTGAACCTGGGTCTTCCTGGATGCTATATACTAGGTTATACACTGGCTCTCCAGTTGGAATGCTGATCTCCATTAGTACGGGGAGTTTTCTCATTGGAAGTTCTCTAAGTCAATAAAATCACAGGTCCCATTTTAATTTTAAAAAAGAGACTGAGTGAGGAAGGTGACTGTGTCTCATGATTCTTGGGGTGTTGAAAGATGTCTGAGTTCATGGGATTGGGGGTGGGGGGAGGAGTAGGAAAGACTGACCAAAAAGCAGTGAGATAAACCAACATGTATCTCCTGATGTTGGCATCTGCCTTTTCAGAGTCCAGAAAACTGCACAAACTCTGGGGACCGTGGTATATGTCTCATCCCACCCCACACTCCCTCAATTGTGACTAATATAAATGATACATCCTGGCCTGGGCTGCTTATTAATCTAAGAACTTGGAAAGATCAGTGATATGTGTATGTGAGAGTATACCAGCTTTTTCCACAGGACAAAGGGGTTTTGGCCATAGAATCATCTTTTTTGGTATCCTGCTATGTTACAGAAAGGCTTGTTTTATTTCTTAGGTTCAGAATTAAATAAATAATTTTAAAAGAGAACAAAAAAGAGAGAATGAAGGTAGAGCTTGTCTTTAGTCTGAGATTTTGGTGAAAGGGGCTCAGACACACTAAGCTCACTCACCTATTAAGGCATAGTGAATGGGACACTAGATTTAGAATCAGGAAGAGCTAGGTTCAAGTCTTGCCTCAGACATTTACTAGTTGTGTGACCCTGGGGAAAGTCGCTTAATTTCTCCATGCCCCAGTTTCCTCATTTATAAAATGAGGAATGATCTCTAAGGTCCCTTCCAGCTCTTACCTCTTGGGCTTTAGGGTTGCAACAGAATCAAAATCAGGTAAGAAGGTGAATATTTTATATTTGTATAGAACTGAGTGCATCCACTGTCTCATTAGCTCTTATGGCAATCCAGTGAAGTAGTCTGAGTTGGGGCTTATTATCCCCTTTGGATGGAGGAGGAAATGGAGTCCCAAAGATGGGAAGTGTTTTGCCTAGTCACACAGCTTGTTTATGGTAGAGCTTGGATTCAAACTTAGCTCTCAAGATTTCCAATTCAGGACTCCTTTTTCCCCCATAGTTAATGAGAGCCATGCTCAGTGGGTTCTGCAGTTTTTATTTTATTTTATTTCATTTTCCATGAGAGCTAATCTCTGCATGTGTTGTTCATTTTAATTTTTATATTTTTGTTATGGATTTATTCATCAATAAACATTTCAATATACAAAGACAAAGAAAAATAAGGGTAGTGTGTGAAACCACGGGCTTTCTCCATTATACCATGGCACTGAGGGCATCTTTGGAGAGTAGAGGCCAATGTGGGTTGGGGGGAAGGAAGGGGATAAGGGACTCAAGAGCCTATAATTAATGGGGACCCTAATGCCTATGTCCCCAGCTAAGCCTTCGGACGTCTGTAACGAAGCCAATCCCAGTTCGCCGAGTGGAGAAGGGGCAGTTGCTTGAATACATACTGACTGACCTGAAGGTGCCCCATAGCTATGAGGTCCGCCTCACACCCATCACCACCTTTGGGGCTGGAGACATGGCTGCCCGCATTATCCGATACATGGAGCGTAGGTGGCTGGGGGACTGAGCATGGGGGAAACGGGGTAGGAGGAGATCCCTTTCTTTGGTCCCAAAGTACTGTTTCCCCCCAGCTTTACAGAGGGCTGGAGGCTACTCCATTTACCCTGCTCTATTTGGAGACACTCACAGCTCTGCTTAGAAATTCTAGTATCTTTCTCTCCAGAGTAGCATCTTCCCCAGGGCAGACCCCTCCCAAACCTGTTTCCAGGCTGCTTGACTCTGGGAACAGGGCTAGAATCAGGCTAGCTAGGTCTTTTTGATCAGCTTTGAGGTCCAGATACATACAATGTTTGAGCCATGGACTTATTTGCTCACACATGCAGGCAAGCGTGTGGATTTGCATAATGTTTCGAACCTCATTTGATTTGCATGCTATTTATTTCTTGTCAAAATGTACTGAAACTTTCCAGTCCTGCCCTCTCTCCTCTCAGGCACTGGTTCTAGTCCAACTTTGTGTTTAATTTCTAAGTGCCCCATTACCAACCACCACCACCCCCAATCTTTACAATGGCATCACTACCACAAGGCTCTAACTTGGTGTTTTTGTTTTGTTTTCTCAGCAACCAACTCTCCGAACCTATCCGGTGAGGGTCCTTTCATTTTCTTTTACAAGAGCACATTTTGACACCTCCCTGGTGATGTGGTGGTGCTGGTGGTGGTGGTGGTGAGAGTATCCCAGGTCAGAATGGCATTGAATTCAGGTTCTCATTAGAAGCAGGAAAATTTGTCTGGGAAGAAGGGGAGAATGGATTTTCTCTATCTCCAAGAGATCGAAGAAGGGGTCAGGGTTGGGTGAAGAGAAGAGGAAATATCCAGCAAGCAATTGGGAAGAGGAAACCCAGGGCACTAAGGTTAGAGCTGAGCATGACTTTATTAATGGGAGAGTCTCATCCCTTCCTACATTGGCATCGGACCCTATCTAAAGGTATGGTTTTGTGTTTGCCGTACCTTTCCCTGCCCTTGACTTGGGCTCTCTCTTTATCCCTGCCTCTGAGTGGCCCTTTCCTTGTCCTCCTGAGCTGGTGAGGGTAACAACTGACTCAGTTTCCTTTAGGTATGTGGTCTCATTTCCTTTAGGTGCTGTTGCCTGGTTTTGTTTAGCCCTAAAAATGTAGAAACATGTTCATTCATATGCTTGCTTGAACTATGGGTCAAACAGGACTTGAGAGTGGGCGACTGGACTGGAAACAGAGAAGGGACAATGACAGCAGCTGACACTCTTCTCCAGCCTCCCTCCTTTCCTTCTATGTACATCTTCCTTCTCTCTCTTTCTTGACTCTTCCCCCTAGATAATACCTGCCACTTTGAGGATGAGAAGATCTGTGGCTACACCCAAGATCGGGCAGACAACTTTGACTGGACTCGACAGAATGCCCTCACCCAGAACCCCAAACGCTCCCCCAACACTGGCCCCCCCACTGATATAAGTGGGACTCCAGAGGGTGAGTGAGGGAAGAAGGGGGGACAGAGAATTCAGAAGATATAGGATCATAGAGCTGGAAGGGATCTCAGAAACATCTGGTCCAGCCTCCATATTTGATAGTTAAAGAAGCTGAGGCCCAGCAAGGTTAATGACTTGTCAAGGTTACATAGGTAACAAGTTTCAGTGGTAGACTTGAACCCAGGTTCTCTAGCTCCTTAGAATGTTCTCTTTCTACTGTACCATGCTGTCTTGGTGCTGCTAGGAAAAAGGGGGAAGAGGCATGGGGAGAGAAGGCACTGTTCACCCTTCAGGGAGCTATCCTGCTGATGCTGAGAGATGGTCTTTGGGTGTACACAGTCTGAGAAGGCTTCTTGGAGAAGGGGATCTTTGACCAGATTTTGGTATAAGGGGAAGAGATAGAAAGAAAGTGGGAAGGGCATCTCAGATGGGGGGGGAAGATCTTTGGGGAAATTCTGAAGGAGGACTTTGAGGTGGTGGTGAGCAATCTCTTCCCTCTTTCCTCGCAAGGTTATTACATGTTTATTGAGACATCCAGGCCCCGAGAGTTGGGAGACCGGGCAAGGCTTGTGAGCCCACTGTATAACATCAGTGCTAAGCTCTACTGTGTCTCCTTCTTCTACCACATGTACGGGAAGCACATTGGTGAGTCTGGGGCAGGAGCTGGAGGAGGGAGGGATGGTCTCAGCTCCAAATGTACTGATTTCAGGACTGTGATGAGAAAGTTGCCACACGGTCTTCCCTCATAGGACTTAAAGTGGTTATCTCGAGTGGTGGGGGCTTGTGTTCAACTCTGGTTGAGAGCAAGATTACAAATCTGTGAGGGCAAAGGACATAGAAAGATATAGGAGAAGAAAAGGTCAAAGTTATAACATCATAGATAGGATCATAAATCCAGAGGGAACCTCGGTCATCTTCTAAACATAGGATCATAGGGCTAGAGATGAAAGGAATCTGAGAGGCCACCTAGTCTAATCCTCTCATTTTACAGATGAGGAAACCAAGGCTGGAGTGGGAGGAAGTGGTTAACTGACTTGCCCAAGGTCACACTGGTAGTAAGTAACAGAGTCAGGATTTGACTACAATGGTATTTGCCAGTCACCAGTTTAAAAATCCACAAAATTTTGTGAAATCCACAAACCTTTACCTACCAAAGGACCAAAGGTCCTAATTTTTTTTAGAACTTATGGTAATGGATAGCATTTATATAGTGGTTTAAGGTCCAAAAAAGAACTTTTAAAAATATATCATCTGATCCTCACAACAACTCTGAGAAATAGGTTCTAATATTATCCCCATTTTACAGTTGAGGAAATTGAGGCAGACAGGTTAAATGACTTTCCCAGAGTTACACAAGTATTTAATTTATGAAGCTGAATTTGAACTCAGGTCTTCTTGACTGACTGAGTCCAGTGCTCTACCTACTGAGCACCCCTAGTTGTCTCTTAAACTTTAAAAACTGGTTCTTTTCTTTCTTTCTTCCTTCCTTCCTTCCTTTTCCTTCCTTCCTTCCTTTCTTTCTTTTTTCTTTCTTCCTTCCTTCCTTTCTTTCTTTCATCCTGTTCTTTCTACCCTGGGCTCCAGGAACTGGGAGAATAATTAATGCAGAACATTAATACAGTTTTTTATCTGCTGAATTCATAGCTTTATAGAATGATAATAACTAAAATATGGATAGCGATTTACATACACTATTTCATTTGAGCACAGCTAATGTCAGAGAAGGGATTTTATCCCAGGATGCTGACTCCAGTTCCAGTGTTTACTATGCCATAGTCCTCCTTGGGATTATAGATTAGAGTATTTTGGAGCTTCAAGGGACCTTTGACATTATCTAGTACAAAACTCTCATTTATAAAAGGAAACTGAGGGATAGATTAGGGGAAATGACTTGGCCAATGTCACACAGATAGTAAGTAGCAGAGCCAGGAGCTGGGTGAGAAAATGCTGATCTAAAGATTGTTGAAGCCTGTTCAGGTTAGCAGGATGAAGGTAGAGATAGCATCAATGGCCATATAGTGACAGGAGATCAATAAATGAATAAGGAAGCATTTATTAAGTACTTACTATGTGCCAAGTCTGGTGTGAAATTCTGGTGATACAGATAGAAAGAAGAAGAAGACAGTCCCTGCTTTCATGAAGCTTATACTCTAACCAGAGAAGACAATGCAGTTAATATCAAGGGTGAATGAAAAGACTCAGAGATCCTAAGAGTGCAGCTACAGGGCAGCTGAAAAGTCCCTAGAGTCCTTAGGATGTATCAGCTCCACTGGGGGGTCCACCATCATTGGGAAATGAGAAGGGAGTCTAAGGATCAGGGAGGAAAGGGAATTCTGGGTTCCCTCTGGTAGAGGTGGAGGTAAGGGTTCAGTGTCTCTAGGAGGGGAAGGGGGAAGCAGGAAAGTTGAGGTAGTCTTTGGGGCAGGAGGAGGGAGAAGTGATTGGAGTCTGAGATGGATGAAGAAATACCAAATTCAGGAATTCCAAGCCTAGGAGGCAAATATTAAATAGTGTTATTTCAGGGCAAATAAAAGGCCACTCTACTTCATACATTGGGGGAAAATTTATGCTCCCTAATGGCATAGTTCATTAACTCCAGGAACCAAGAGTAGCAGGAAATTTGGGTCTGGTTGTAATAAATTTCTGGGTAACAGATGTAAAATTAGTTGTTCAGAGGAGCTAGGGGTATTGATAAGCCCATGGACGATACCCATACTCTCCAACATCTAAACCCTGGGGGAATGGATCAGAGACAGAACCATGGGGTCAATAACCCAGGGTGTCAATTCTATCATTATCTAGGGGAACAGAGACTAATTTCCCAACCTGGAACTAATGAAGTGAGGACTAGGATTGGATCAGAGGGAAGATAATGAAGGGGAGAAGTGTGTGTGTGTACATATCTACATACATACATACATTACTATATGCGATAGGGGAAACTATAATTTGGGGTTGTCTCTCATGGGCAGGAGGGACCCTCTGTAGGGGCTGGAATAGGACAAATCCCTAAAGTTAGGAGAGTGCTCCTCTTCCCTTGGCTCCCAAATATGAATGTTAGAGTTGATAGAAAGGGACCCTAAAGGTTATCATCAAAGCTTTTCATTTTAACAGATGAGGAAACTGAGGCACAGAGAAGTTAAGAGTCCAAGGTCACGCAGCCAAGTAGCACAGTAAGGATTTCAACAAGTAATAGAGATGAGATTTGAACTTAGGATCTGATTCCAAAATCCATGTTCTTTTTCATCACACCATGGTACTCCCACTCCTTCCAGTGTTATCTTTTGTGGCTGCCAGGATGGAGTAAGGGGAAGTATCTTCTCCCTCCCTAAAGTCTCTAGTCTGCAAAGTTCTTACCCTGCCTCCAATCTCTGTGGAGTTCCTCATTTTGCAAGTCCCTAGCTATTTCTCCTGTCCCCCTAAGCTTGCCATCCACTCATGCCCTATCCGGCCTGGCAGCTTCAGGGCACCAGCTGTCTTTGGTCTTTGTGTGTCTTTCCACAGCTAATATCCCTCCCTCTGCACCCCAGCTAGATTAAAGCCAACTGCTTTCATCCCCAGGCAGGTAACATTTGGCGGCCCCCTCCTCCCTGAGGGGGCCTATCTGGCATCCCAGCTGGTGTGGCTTTGTCTGTGGGCAGTGCCATGTAAATGCCAGCCCCAGTGCTCGGGCACCAGAGCCAGCCCCTCTCTGATAGATGATTGATTTCCCGTCGTTCAGCGCCAGCTCTTTCTTCTTCAGTCTTAGATGATGGGAGGGGGAGCTGAGAGTGGAAAGAGATCATGGGGGAACAATACAAAGGAGGGTTGATGCTAAAAAGGCTGGGGAGAGACACCAGTTGGACAGTGGTCCCGCCTCAGACCTCTTCCTTGTGCCACCATTAGATAGAGCCAGATTGGGGTTCAAGCCCTTTGTCCCTACCCCAATGAGACAGCAGCTCAGGTCCGAGGGTTCAGGTGGCTGAGCTACCCCAAGAAAGGGGAAGCAGAGAAGCATCCCTGCCCCTCATGTGAGTCCTGGGCTCTGTTGCCCCCAGGCTTGTCTTCCCTGCCATCTGGAAATGAGCAGTGGACACAATACTGAACTTGGGGGTTTAAAGAAACACTGACTTGAATTATTGGCTCCACTATGAACTTGATGTGTGACTTCAGACAAGCTGCTTCCTCCTCTCTGAGGCTCAGCTTTCCCATTGCTTGAATGTGAGGTTGGACCACCTAATTTCTGAGGTCCTTTACAGCTTTTTATAATATGCTGTGATTCCTAAGGAAAGGGGATGGAAAAGAGAGATAAGGACCGGGCTCTGATAATCAGGAAGAACATGATAAGGGATGACCTGTTCTAGGTCATTAGGGGTCATTCTCTTCTCACTGACACCAAGGGGCAGAATCCTTCAAAGCTGGGCTGAGAGCTTTCTTCCAAAACCCAGGTGTCCTGACTCCCAGTACAGTGTTTTCTTTCCACTAATAATAGCAACCCATATTTCTGTAGCATCTCACAAAGCAATTTCCTCCCACAACCTTGTGAGGTAGATAGGGCGAGCACTATTATTCTGCCCCCTAATTTTACACATTGGGAAGCTGAGACTCAGACTAAGTAACTTACCTCTGGTTCTCTAGTCTAGAGGGAATGAGGCATCCACAGATTGTTTAGGCTGGAATTCCAGCATTCACTTGTGTGACCTCAGGCAAATCACTCATCTATTAAATGAGGGGATTGAACTAGAGGATTTCTGAACTCCCTCCCCACTCTAAAGCTGTGATCTCCAAGCCAGTGCTTTTCCGGTTACCCACACAACTTTCCTTTGTAGACAAGGCTGGAATTTTCTCAGAGGAGCTTTCGCTAAGCTATTAAAGGCTAGATTGGCAAAGCAGATAGAGAGATGGCAGCACAGCCAGCAAGCTGGTTTCAGGTACATGCTAAGCATGTGACCCTGGGCAAGTCACTTAACTCCTAAATGTCCTAGGCTACTCTCTCTAAGACTATAAGTTAGAGACCATCTACATTAGTACTGGGAGTTTGCTATGACAATGAAATCTCCAGGTCCAATTTGACTGTGCCACCTAGCTGGTCTGTTTCCTCCTCTGTAAAATAGACCAGAAGTCCTCTGGCCTCTGTTCCTAGTGCTGAGGTAGCTAGGTGGATAGAACCTGGAGTTAGGCAGACCTTAGTTTCTTCAACTGTCAAATAGGGATAATAATAGCACCTAACCCAAAGAGTTGTTGTAAGGATCAAATGGAATAATATTTGTAAAAAGAGCCTCATTAACATAGTTCCTGACATGTAGTAGGCACCTAATAAATGCTTGTTTCCTTCCTAAAGGAGAAAAATAAAATACACATAACTTCAAATAGTGCAAATTTGAATACATACAACCCTTTCAAGGGATTCATTAATCTCAGTAATTGGGATGTTACTGTATAGAAGCAAGCAGGTTTAGGGGACAAACTCCTTTACATTAAGCCACAGATTGATTGTAACTGCATTTAAGTTGAGAGGAGGGGACACATTCTTTTTCCTTAACTAAATCTTGTTTGGGGGAACTTCACTTCATACCCCACCCTTTTATTTGTGAATCATTTCCCTATGCTCTTCTTTCTTTTGGTCTGTTCCTATCCAAGGCTGAAATAAAGTTCCTATTCTAACTTATTGGATTAGATGTAGAAGACCTGGGTTTGAATCCTCTCTCAGAAATTTACTATTGATAATGGTAAGAACTAATAATAGTAGTATTAGTAATAGGATTAATAATAATAGTAAGAGGTAACATGCATATGGCACCTTTGCAAAGCCCTTTACAAACATGGTCTCCTTTATTCTCATAACAACCCTGAGACAAAGGTACTATGGTTATTCCCACTCTACAGAGAAAAGGTAAGTGACTTGCCTGGTGTCACACAGCTAGTGTCTGAGGCTGGATTTAAATTCGAATGTTCCTGATTCCACCTCCAGCATCATATCCACTTCGCCACCTAGTTATGTGACCCCCAACTTCTCTGGGCCCTAATTTACTTATCTGTAAGATGACAGGGTTCAACTTGAGCTCTGAGATCTTTTCCAGCTCTCAGTCTATTATCTATGAACCCTGGTGGAGAGTAACATCCGGATATCAACCACATTTTCAAACACTAACAAGTCTGTTTCCTTCTATCAAGGATAAAGAGCTTCTTCCCCACATCTTTTCTGCCTTGTCTGTACCTTCTCTTCTGGGTCAGTATGAGAACATAGGGTATCCCCACTCCTTCCATGTACCAGGTGTGCCCATGGCCTGGGAGTAGGAGAAAAAGGGATCTGAATGTAGACCTACTCTTTTCCCCAAAGATAGTTCCTTTATGGCCATCCCTCCTTCCCCTCTCATCTCTCAACTAGGTTCTCTCAATCTTCTGGTGAGATCCCGGAACAAGGGGGCCCTGGAGACCCACGCATGGTCCCTGAGTGGTAATAGGGGCAACTCCTGGCAGCAGGCTCACGTGCCCATCAACCCCAGTGGGCCTTTCCAGGTGAGTATGGGATGGTTTTTCTGCATGACTTCGAGGGTCAACAATATGTCATTCCTTCACTCCTACAGTCACTATATATTAAGACCCTGTACCAGGATGGTAATGTCCTGGTCCATCCTTCCTCCTCACATCCAGCAAGGACATTCTCCCCAGACCACTGGGCATACTGGTTACCAAGACAAAGATATAGGGAAGAGCCATGTCCTAAGGCAGGGCATGGCTGAAATGACTCAAAGTATTTCCATATAGGAGGAGTCTCTCATTTCTGGTGACTGCTTATTATTTTGTTGGGTTTCTTCTGAACACAATGGGGGAAGGAGTTGCTGCTGAAGAGGGCTTTGATGGAAAACCAGCCTCTGCTCTGGCAGTATCTTCCTCAACCTCCCCTTCTCTTTTTTCTTTGATCTCATTTCCCACCAGATTATCTTTGAAGGGGTTCGAGGCTCAGGTTATTTGGGAGACATTGCCATCGATGACGTCAGTCTGAAGAAGGGAGAGTGTCCTAGGAAGCAAGTGGACCCCAACAAAGGTTTGGGGCTCGGAGGTGGAGGAGAACTATGGGGAAGTTATGAAAGTCTGACGAATTTGCATTCAGATTTGTATGACTCAGTCAACTGTCTATTAAATAAAAAGAAAAAGAAAAGAAGGAAGAAAAAGAAAGAGAAAGAAAAGAAAGAACAAAAAGAAAGAAAGAAAGAGAAAGAAAGAAAGGGATAAAAGAAAAGAAAGAAAGAAAGAAAGAAAGAAGAAAGAAAGAAAGAAAGAAAGAAAGAAAGAAAGAAAGAAAGAAAGAAAGAAAGAAAGAAAAGGAAAGAAAGAAAGAAAAAGAAAGGAAGGAAGGAAGAAGGAAGGAAGGAAGGAAGGAAGGAAGGAAGGAAGGAAGGAAGGAAGGAAGGAAGGAAGGAAGGAAGGAAGGAAAGAAAGAAGGAAGGAAGGAAAGAAAGAAAATTTATTAAGTGCTTACTGTCACTGCACTAAACTTTGGGGTATACACAAACAAGTAAACAAATCAAACCTGTCCCTCAAGGAGTTTACATTCAAATAGAAGACAACTCAAAGGGAAGCTGAAAAAAGGGGAGAGGGAAAGGTCCTTGGGTTGTTGTTGTTGTTTGCCCTTTGTTCTGGAAGAGGACCATAACATGAGGAAGGTGATGTCCGGACTTGCAAGTGAATTGGATGTAAGTGAGGCAGGGTTGTGCAAAGCCAACAGCCTCAATCTCTTCACCAAAACCATCTGGGTCCAATGACAAGATGTAGATCAGGATGACTGGAGATGGCCCCAGATGCAGTGGGGATGTTGGCCTTTTTAAGTTAAAGTCTTTTCCAGGTCTCAGTTTGTCTGATTGGCCATTGAGGAGTAGTCTAGAGAGTGAATCTAGGCATGAAAGCAGTGAGTGATGGCAGGGATCTTTCCTAAAATGGTGATCCTGGAGAGATAGTCACAAAAAATGAGAGTAGGGCCTAAGAATAGAAGTTTCTCTGGGGTAACTATTAAACAGCTAGCTATGTGTGCCTGGCCCTAATATGGACACAGTGGCAGAGAAAGAGGAATAAATCACTCAGTTCTTGCCCATATGTGTATAGTCTAGATTTATGAGTGTAGCTCTGTGTGTGTGTGTTTATGTTTGTCTGAGTAAAGACAAGCGGTGGGTCTGTTCAGAGTCACTAGTGAGAAGGGTCAGGAATTGGGGAAGAGGGGCTGGAGGCCAGGGACCTAGGAGGCTGCTTAGGCCACTCAATCCCTTGGCATCACACTCTCTAGGCTAGACAGTCACATTGTTCATCATATTCCAATTCTCTTACCAATGTTCATTATGTGTCTCCTTTCTCTCTCCCTCATAGTGGTGGTGATGCCTGGCAGCGGTGCCTCCTGCCCACCTGGCCCCTTGTCCTTTGGGCCCCTTGCCGTCTTCTTCTTGGCAATGCTGAGATGATGAGCGCTGTCCAACCCTCTCCTACGCCCCTCCCCAGCCCCCCGGCACACCAAAGTGTCTACATCGTACCAAAGACTGACCCCCCCCACAGCCAGGGTGCCCAGGGGGACAGGGCCATAGTGCCATCAAGGGGGGGCTTGTGGTGGCCGAACAAAGGAGGAGAGTGTGGGTGAGGCCCATCTCCTGAGATCCTGGAGACACTGGTTTGACGCACATGTGCGTACACATACACATACACACACACACTTACACACACATTATATATATACATATATATATATTAAAGCACAAGTTTCTATCTGAGCTACCAGAACTTTCTTTAACATGGAAACACAGGGGACTTGCCCTATTGTTGTTGGTTGGCACAGCACTGACCCTTGCCTGCCCATACAGCCACCCCCAGGGACTTTGGTGGCAGGACAGCTGGGCCGTGTTCCCCAGCGGCCTTTTGCAGTATTCTCTTCTTCCTTCTTTTCTTCTCCCATTGCCCTGTGTGTCTCCCTGCTTTCCTCCTGCTACCTACCACTCTCCCTAACAGTTAAACAGCAGCTTGGCAGCACCAGGTATGGCACAGAGGCAACTACCTAACCTGGATAGAAGCAAGTGCCTGGGTCCTGCCTGGAGTGTGCCTCAATTCCTCTGCCCTCATGCCCTTAGACAAGAGAGGGTTCAATTGTATTTGCTTTATCTGGGGACCTGGTTCTATCACTCAATTTTCGAGAGTTATGAGAGTATTCCAGGGAGGGAGGGCTGGAGTGTAGAAATCCACAAATAACCCTAAATCCATTATCTCAGCCTGGGGCTCTCTGGCTTCTTTCCTCGAGTTACCCAACAAAGGCTGGAGTTTCCCCCTTTCTCTCCCTGTCCTAGACCTGAGTAATCCGCAGAATGCCTTGGTAGTCACCCAGTTAATTGAGTTAGCTGTATAGAGCCCCCATCCTGACATCAACCAGAAGAAGCGTCTTTTTCTTCCCCTTCTCCTTAAACATACCTATACACAGTACCCTGGACTGGCCTCCATTTGGACTTTGGTGGAATCTGAGAGGGGGCCAAACGGGATCAAAGTGGGGAGGAAGGAGGGAGGGAGTAAGTGGTGTAACAAGTAACTCTGAACCCATCTTCTCCAGGCTAGACACTAAGAGATGGGGGAATGGAGTTATGTTTAAGACCCCCCCCCCTCCATGAAATGTGACATGGGAAGGGTGTGTGTAGGAGGGATCCTGTTCTGTCTCCCTCACCCCTCCAGTTTCTATAATTCCCTGCTCCATTAATGGAAAGTAATATCTATTGTAATTCCAATAGCCTGCCCTCCCTTGCCCAGTCTCTGCCTGATCCACCCAAAACAGACCTCACACCACTACCAACCCCAGAACACCCCCTAGATTTGTACTGATGCAGGGGTTGGCTCAGTGGTTGCTCTTCACGGTCAGTGGCTGTGGCGGGTAGGAGGACAGATTTTCAATCTTTGGCTTTTGCCCAAGTTTGTGGGGATCTTTCCCCCTAAGTCCTTTCCTTGGTTCTGGAGAAAGGAGAAGTGGGGCCTGCAGGTCAGGAACCAAATGCTTCCCAACCCAATCCTTTTCCTCTCCTCCAACAACCTTCTGAGGTCAGAGAGAGAGAGAGAGGAAGTTTTAACCACATACCATCTTTGTGGGCCTCTGAGTAAGTGGGCCTGGGTGTATGTATTTGTGCACATAAGTGAACATATGTATGTATCCATCTCTGTGTGTGACTCAGCGTGCATCTGTCTCTGTATGTTTGTGGCTATACTACATATATGTATCCCTAGCTGAATAGGCGTCTGATATGACTTGAAGGGTGTTGGGCAGGCCCCACTACCCCAACATATCTACCCACATTGGTCTGAAATTCTACCACTAGTGATTCATTCCCTAGGGTGCTGAAGGATTCTCTCTTAATAGAAAGCACACTGGCTCTTAAACCAGAGGACTGAGGTTCAGTAAATTATTTAATCTCTCTGGATCTCAATTTCCTCATCTGAAAAATGAAGCAGTTGGACTCTATGACTTCTGATGTTTCTGTTCTAGATCTATGATTCTATTAAAAGTAAAATACTTGCAAGAAGGGGTCACACCCCCGATACCACTCAATACCTTAGTTATTAACCAACATATTGCTATCAGCTAACCTTAGTTATCAGCCAATGGATTACCAACCCAGAAGTTCCTCGGTTTTGTTCCTATCGGCTAACTTTAGTTTATCAGCTAACATTACTTATCAGCAAATCTCAGTTATCAGTTAATTAATTATTAGCTAATCACCTTATTCATCAGCTAGCTACCAGAGCCATCAGCGGACCCTTACTTATCAGCTAACACCTGGCTAATCAGATTAAGACTTGGTTATCAGTGAAACTGCCTTCAGTTTTCCTCTCACACCTTCCCTTCCACAAAAGCCTTGGGAAAAGATGCACAAGATAGGCGGTCCCCTTAGACAGCAACGAGGGCTGGCTGAAATGGGAGGCAGGAGCAAACTTCCTCTAGAGTTGTTCCTATTATATCATCGCCAGCCAATTTCTTTAACAGCTCATTGGTAACTAGCCCTTTCTTCTCAGAACTTTCCCCAATCCCTTTGTTCTAAATGAACTCCTTTCTTCACTTTCTGCCGCTCTGGCTATAGGGCTATGTTCCTAGAAATCTTGTCACCCCTTTCTGTCCTGTATTGCTGTCCAAGTATTCTGTTAAACCATTTGCACCCCGGGAGCACAGTCTGGGTCTTCTATTTCTCTGTGTCTCTGTCTCTGTCTCTATTTCTGTATCTCTGTCTCTGTCTTCCTCCCCTGTCCCTTCCCCTCCCCTCCCCTCCCCTCCTTTCCCCTCCCCTACCTTCCCCTTCCCTCCCCTCCCCTCCTCTCCTCTCCTCTCCTCTCCTCTCCTCTCCTCTCCTCTCCTCTCCTCTCCTCTCCTCTCCTCTCCTCTCCTCTCCTCTCCTCTTCTGTCTCTGTCTTTCTCTGTCTCTGTCTTTCTCTCTTTCTGTATCTGTCTGTCTCTTTTTTTCCTGTAGCTCTCTGTCTCTGTCTCTCTCTTTCTGTATCTCTGTCTTTCTGTATTTCTCTGTCTCTCTTTCTGTATCTCTCTCTGTGTCTGTCTGTCTCTCTTTCCTTCCACCAGTGCAGGGCCTGGGCACATGGCAGATTGAGAATCTGGATGGAATAAATATCTATTGTCACCCTTCCGTATGCCCCCAAACTAAGCTAGGTCCTTGGATAAAATAGAAACAGAATTGCTGCCCTCCAGGAACTTAGAACATAATTGAAAGGAGTACACACACAGGAAAAAGATAGGCTCCACAGAGTATTATAAAGGATGCTTTGGAGCCGATGGAAGAGAGAGAGAGATTCCTGGGAAGTGATGAGGTTAATGAAGATGTTGGGGAAGAGATGAATGTAGCAGAATGGACTTCAGCATCTGTGTGTGTCTAGATGTGTGACATCTCTGTATGTACACGAGTGTATTCACGTACCTGTGTGTTATGTGAGTGTGCACCCTAGCCAATGTTGCCATGGCTGGACCCAAGGCAGTCCCTTCCTCCAGGCTGGCAAGACCTGGGGCATTTTGTGGCCTTAAAATGGGGATTATTCCAGGTCAGATTCCAGGGGTATGTCACCTCAAACCCTCCCCCTCTCCACTGTCTGGGCATCTGGGAGATGTTTGGCAGGGGGAGAGTGTCCCAGGATTTCTATCCCACCAGGGAAGAGGCTAAAGCTTGGGTCTGAAAGCCTATGCCCCCCGCTTGGGTCCCAGCATCGATTCTGTAGAGGAGACCATGACTCAGTCTCTTCTCCAGCCCTATTGCACTGTGGGGACCTCAGGTCACACAACCCCAGAAAGTAAAAACTGGAAAGAACCCTAGAGCTCATCTAATCCAAACTTCGATTTTACAGGTGGGGAACCAGAGGCCCTAAAGGGGGAAATGATTTGCTCAGGTTACACAATGAGTTAACGACAGTAGGAGGATTAAAATTCTTTGCATTTAGCTCAGGGTGAAGGACCTGGGGGCCCCATGTAGGCTGCTGGGGCCAGTGATCTCTGTTTGGCTCTTTCCTCCTGGTGCTGGTGGACTCTGGCAGTAGTGACCATCACGGGGCTGTTATTTTCCTTTCTCCCCACTGCCATCCAATGTAGCCTTTCTTACCCCCCGCCTATTCCTAGCCCACTTCCCAGCTACTAGGGCTCACTGGAACAGGTATAAAGTGAGAGGCTTCCTCTGAGATACTCAATACTATAGGGATATGACCTGGATTTAGTAGCTGTCCAGTCTCCACCTATTATCTGTCAGACCCCTCTAGTCCAGGGCCTCTGACCCTCCCTTCCCAGTGGTCCCCACATAACAGAAATAGTGCTATCTCCTCTCCCTCCTTTCTTCCCCGCCCCCGCCCCCATCATCGCTGGAACTTAAGTTGGACTGGGGGTTGCAGGTCAGCCCTTCCCCATCCTATACCCTAGCTTCTTTCCTTTTTGAACCAGGGTCTCTAGTGGGGAACCATGTCTGTGTTGCTATGGGATGGAGCATGCCTAGGTAAATGTCCCCTTTTGGGCTATGGCTGACGTGTACATTAGGTGTAGGTTGTTAGGGAGGAGCATTGAGAGGTAAATCCTTTGGGAGATCCTAGAGGGAACTATGTAGGAATGCTGAGGTTGGCCTGTGGTTTAGAATGTGGGAGGAAGGTTCAGAATCTAGAGGTTGTGGCAGGGCTGCCCCCTCCCCAGCTCTCAGGTGTTAGGAGGGTTTGGTCTGGGTTATGGAGAAGGGGGTCAGGCAGGGGAGCTACTTACTGGGAACCCTTTTAAGAGGTCCTCTTCCTTTCCGCCTTGGCACTAAGGACCTTGGCAACTCTGGGAGAAAAAATATTCTTACTATCCCTCCTGCTAGCTAAGCCACAAATACCCCTCCCCCATCTTATCCAATTCATTCCTCCTCCTCCACCAAGGAATCTCTAAACATCCATCTCTCAGTGGCCTTTATCCTTAGCTCCCCCAAAACAATCTAATGAAATGGGGTTGAAGGGAAGGGGACACAGAGAAAAAGCAATGAAGGAAGGCTGACTCAGAGAGAGCTACTGCTTCAGCTAAGACCAGGAGACCTAGGAGAAAAGCCAACAACTCCCACTGCAAGCTCCAATGTCTCTTTGTCTGCCCCACCTTCCCCTCTCAATAGGTACAAAGCACAACAGAATTGGAGCCCCCTTATTAACAGGGTGAAATATTTGGTGTTTTTTTTTAAATAAACTACCCATTTTCCCCTCCTCCTCTGCCCCTCTCCCTGTCTCCCATCTCTTTTTACTCCTTCACTCTTTACCCCATCCCTATCTCCCCAGTGTAACCTCTAGTTGAGAATAAAGTTTGTTTCACTCAATAAAGCTGCAGTATTCTAATCTGTCAGGAGTCCATTTATCTGTGTTGAGAAGGATGGGTGGATGCAGCCCATCATGTGAGGGCATGGGCGTAGGCCTACATGGGCTGATGGACATAGAATGGTGCTCTCTCTCCCTTTACCTTTCCCTGTCTATGAGCCTCCATATCAGTCATATAGAGCCTCAGGCTTGGCTGTCCAGAAAGCTGTGCTCCTTGCATACCTGTGTGTCTTCAGAGAGGTTGCTGCCCCCTCTCTGAACTTTGGGGGGGGGGGTCAAGTAGACAATGGGGACAATTCACCCTTCTTTCTGTCTAGCCTGTGAGGGTCTGAATGAAGGGAAATCAGACTAAAGTGACTCTAGAAATCAAGGAAGGAAGTGCCCAGGCAGCTTGAATTTGGTTTATGACATATGTGACCTTGAGAAAGTCACCCAACTCTTTATGTCTCAGTTTTTTCATCTATGAAGTTGGTTGGACTAGAAATGATCATATCCGATGCGTCTTCCTGCTCTACATTCTGCGAACTTGTGAGTGTTGTTGGTATTTTTAAGGCCAGAGAAGAATCTGGAAAAATAAACCCTTTAGCTCACAGGATGGGTTTCATTCTTGGACTATCACACATCCTAGGATCCTAGAAGGCCAGAGCCAGGAAAGCCTTGAGAGACAATCGAGAGAAATGATTATTTTTCTCTTATATTAATAGCCAATTATTGAATTAGGACTAAGGTGTTCCCCCTTTTCTCATTTAGAAATCTGTCTCTGAAGGGCAGGACTGATAAAGAGATGCAATTTTGTTCAGACCCCACACCACCAGGAAAACTAGTTTGGGTGAATTGATGGCTTCTGGTCTGTTGTGTTTTACTCAGACAGTTCTAGGTAAAAGTGGATTCCCTCCTTTTGTTCCAATTACCCTAGACAGGGCGATATGGGTATAGATAAGTCTCTTTGACCAAGACTGAATAATCAGAGTCATGTCCCTCAGACCCTCATTAGAATAAGCCCACCTCTCATTATAATATTCAGTCTTTTCATTAATTGGTAATCAATCAGAGTTGATTGCCACCCTCAGGAACACCCACTCTTCCACGAGTATATATGCATTGCATGGGTTCCATGAGGGGTCTTTGGCATTCAAGAGTGTCACCGATCCCCTTTTGTTAATTATTGCTAGCATGATTAATTCGATTTATTACCCAGAAACTATGTCTCTCAAACATTTTATGTATCACACAATCCAATCCTCTCATTTTACCCAAAAGAAAACCCAAGAAAGGGGAAACTACTTGTCTAAGGTTATTCAACAAGCTTGTAACCCTTACCCAACAACCTTCTCCCCCCACCCCATTCCCCAAACAGCTCATAGTCCATTTCCTCACAAACTTTACCTTCTCAGATCAGCCTCTCTGCATGTCCACCTCAGCCTATGCCTCAATAGTCATTAATTCTCTCCACTGTTCTTTACATCTGTCTCTTCCCTTCTCCCCTGGGTCTCTCCCCAACAATGTTATAGGATCATTGATATAGAGCTGGAAGGGACCATAAAGTCCAACCTCCTCATTATAGGAAAGAAAAAGCTGAGGGACAAGAAGATTAAGTGATTTGCCCATTGTCACGCAGGTTGTAAGCCTCAGAAGCAGGATTTGAACTCAAGGCCTTTGATTCCCTTTTTAACTCAACAAACATTTATTTACTTCTCACTACTTAGAAGACATTGTACTAGGTGCTGGGAATACAAAGATGAGAAAAGACCCAGAAGTGAGGCATTGAGTTAAATACCTGTAATACCAGGTTGCCTAAGGAGGAGTCAACCCACCCGGATGGGGCAGAGCAGATCAAAGCTCCCCTACCAATTAGTATTAATGATTGGGCCCATGCGTAGTGACTTTACTTCTATTTTTTAAATCAATTTTAAACTCAGACACAATCTTTAAAAAAGAAAAAAAAGAAAAGACATGATACAACATCTTCAGAAGTTTACAATTTAGCAAGAAGAATATGATATTAGAAGAGGCAATGTGGCATAATGTCCTGAACTTGGAGTAAGGAAAACCTAGGTTCAAATCCCGTCTCAGACACTTCCTAGCTGCGTGACCCTGGGCAAGTCACTTAATCCTGTTTGTCTCAGTTTTCTCATTTCATTTTTTTGGAGGGGGGAGCAAAGCAATCGGGGTTAAGTGACTTGCTTGAGATCATACAGCCAAGTAAGTGTCAAGTGAATGAGTCTGGATTTGAACTCAGGTCCTTCTGACTCCAGGGCCAGTGCTCTATTCACTGTGCCACCTAGCTGCCCCTGTTTCCTTATTTCTAAAATGAGCTGGAGTAGGAAATGGCAAACCACTCCAATATCTTTGCCAAGAAAACACCACATGGAGTCACAAAGAGTTGGCCACGAACTCTTGACATGAAGAGCTGGACACGAACTTGAAAAAATGACTGAGGAACAACAAAAGGGAGGGAAGCTTGGGTTTGCAAACTCTGTATTTAATTCCTATTTCCATGGCCCTGTGATCTCATTCAGGCTGGTTACAGAGCTCAATTGTCCCATACCTTCTCATCCTGTGCTGCCCTCATTTTTGTTGTTCATAAAATCTCTTCATCTCTTCAGTATCTACTGCTCCCCCTTGAAATTACCCTGTAAAAGATGAACCGTGCATTATTTTACCTATACCTATATGTGTATATACTGTCGAGATATTAGGAGAGACCCTATTTTTCAGAGCTAAGACCCAGCAAGCAAGCTTGGCATAACAACGATCCTTTGCATTGGCTCACCTGGAACTGATGGTCCCTGAGTTTGGGCAAGCACCTACAGATCCAGACATGAAGCTCTGCTATGAATGGACTTTTTGTCACTAGACAACCTTGCCTCACTGTTGCTGGTGTGTCTCACTACTGTTGCCACATTACACTGCTTGACCCTCTGCCTAGCCACAAGTATATAAATCAAGGTTCAACCCCACTGCCTCGGGTCCCTCCACTAGGGGTGGGGCCCTGGCACATGTGTCCTGGCTTGCGAGCCATTTCCCTCACTTTGAAATTAAACTTCTGTTTGATTCCTGACTCTCCTGTCTCTAGCCTGCTCTGTTCAACCCTGGCCATCTACAGGTTAGAGGCTGGTTGGGTCTGGTTAACAATACTGTCTTCCTCCAATATAATATAAGCTGCTCCAAAGTAGACTGCTTTATTCTTTTCTCTCAGTCTCCAGCACCTGGGACAGTACCCAGGCTTTGGGGGGATTTTGTTGTTGTTCAGTCATTTCAGTCTTGTCTGACTCTTTGTGACCCCAATTGGGATTTTCTTGGCAAAAAGATACTGGACTGGTTTTCTATTACCTTCTCTAGCTCATTTTACAGATGACAAAACTGAGGCAAATTGGGTAAAGTGACTTGCCCAGAGTCACAAAGCTAGTAAGCATCTGAGACTGGATTTCAACTCAGTCTTCTGACTCCAGGCCCAGTACTCTATCTACTGCACTACCTGGTTGCCCCACCTAGGGAGAGAAACACCCATTATTTCATTGATATAAAGGACTCCCGGGTGAGAAAATTTCCTCCAATAGGGTAGATCAGTACCTTCCCTGCAACTTAGAATGATCCTAGTATCAATTTAGAGTTCGAAGGGACCTTTGAGTACAACCCCCTGATTTTATAGATGAGGACATTGAGGCACAAAGAGAGATTAAATTACCCTAGAGATGAGCACAGAGTTTAGCACATAGTGGATGCTTAATTAATGCTTGTTGATTCATTGATTATCCTTTGCTCTTGCTACATTGGCCAGCCTTCCAATACATGACCACCCTAAATGATGTCTTTTCTACCAGTTGGCAGATTGTGCACCCTACTTAAGTCCTCCATGTATCTTTCTATTGCCTTGTGGGTCACCTGACACTCTGAATCTTTTGAGATCATGGTGTTCCATATGCAGATTAGACAAATTAACATCACTTAATAAGCCAGACTTGGCTTTAAACACTGATCAGGGTCCCTTCCAGGCATTCTTGATTTCATCCCTTTTCAGTACAGCTAGTTCTTTCTATAGTTCCAATCAGGTCCCCTTGTCTCTTCCCTGACAGCTTTCCTCTGCTCTCACCCCTAATCCAAAACTTAACTGTTTCTTTCCATGCCTTTGGTCCATGAAGAAATTGAGCCCTTCTTTGGCTGGATCCCAGGTCCACCTTTCAGTTCTGAGCCAGACGTCCTCTCTTCAAACTCCTCTGAATCCTGACAGCAATACCAGGACCATGCCTGTACCCTTCTCATAGAATTTCTTTGTAACAAACAGCTCTTTTCTGGAATCCCCAGACCTTGGAGTTAGCTCTCTTGAGTAGTCCCTACTTTAAAGCCTTCTCAACAGGCCTCATCATGCAGATCCAGCATCTTTCATTGTCTCCCAAATTTTCTTAAGGCAGCATGGTGCAAGGGAAAGTATCCTAAATTTGAAGTCAGAGGGCTTCATCCGTCCATCCATCCATCTATCCATCCATCCATCCATTCCAGAAGCATTTATTGAGTGTTATTACGTGTCAGGCACTGTGCTAGATGATTGAGATACAAAGACAAAAATATAACCCTCCAGGAGTTAGAGAGAGGGTAAGATAGGGAGGGGGAGGGATTGAAAACTAATTCTACCATATACTACCTACATGAGCTTGGACAAGCAACTTAACTTCCCTGAACCTAAATTTTCTCATCAGTAAAGTGAGAGAGTCAGACTAGGTGACCTGGAAGGTCCTTTCCAGCTCTTAATCTGTATTTCTTTGTGCTGAACTAAAAACCCTTAAATTTCCTCTATATTTCCATTCCCACCTTTACCTCTCTCCTGGGAGGCAGAGAAGGAGCTCACCTAAGTACACACTGACCTTTTAGAAGTCCTCGTTCAACTCCACAAATCATTCCTAGTGTGGTTTCCTCTCTAGCAGATCAGCATTCTCAGAATCCCACACAGATGTTAAAGTTATCTCTATACCAGAAAGCTGGCACATCTTCCAGTCCCTCTGCCTTCCTCCCTCCCCTCTCCACTTTAATGCATCTCCATTCAGAGGGCAGAGGATGGGCTGGTATCTGGTAGGGATGAATGGGCTGTAATACATTACCAATAGCATTTTATCTGCATCTATTGTCCTAAAAATACAATCAGAGTCATGTATGACTGGAAAAGGATGTGGGCCAGTCAGTCACACAGCCATTTGGAGGGATAACAGATGGACAGGCCATGTGCTACGTTGCTATTCACAAAATGATAAAAAGAGACCCCTTTGCATGTTGGATAAAACCTCTATGGGAGGTTTACAGAAAAACTTAAACCAGAATCATATAAGGGAAGAATGATGGCTTGCATTCTGCACCAGGGGAGTGTGTACCCCCATCAATAAGGTCAAGGGTCAGTGAAATAAGTATTGAAGGAAGGGTTGTCAAAACAGTATTCACAGATACTGCACTTAGGGGATCTTCAGTGGGGAGTTCAACATGTATTAGTATCCACACAAAGACACAGGCTAAGATACCTAACAGGTAAACACTTAGTGATATAGCCAACACGTGTTTATCTAAGGCAAATCTTGGCTTCAGACCCTCTTGACATATAAGAATCTATGCTTGGATATATAAAAATGTATTTATGTAAAATGCAAACAATTTGTTGACATATCAACTCCTTCTGTTAATTGAGCAAGCAGAGAAATCTGTCAGAATCTTCTGCCCCAAGGGAAGGTGTGAGAGACAGCAGACCTTGTATTTTCTGAGAGGTGAGGCTTTTTATTCCCAGTAGGACATGATCATCTAGGAGGACTGGAGCAGGGGCCAGAAGGTAGAAATTGGACTGGCTCCCAGTCTCTCCTGAGCCAGAGTTTTAGTGGTCAGCTTTAATATTTGTAGCAAATAAAATTTGTAGCAAATCTATACCCAAATATAAGTGTATAAACCTATTGTACTACTTCATAGAAATGGTTTTTGGATTATTCACTATTTGAGATGCTCTTTTGAGTTTAACCCTCTCCATTAGGAAGGTGTGGTGGGAAAAACATCCTAACCCTCTCCCCTAGGCAAGTTAGGCTAATTTTTCATTAAAAGGTATTGAAATTATCCTTGAGATTGGCTCAGGGGACTAAGAGTCAGAACATTGACATTGCTTCCTGGTCATTTGAGAACACAACAGCCAAGGTTGCCGAAGCCTCTCCCTAAGGGGTCATATAGTCATAGTCATACCATTTTCCAGTCATGTCTGACTCTTTGTGACCCCATTTGGGGTTTTCTTGACAAAGATACTGGAGTGGTGTGCCATTTCCTTCTCCAGCTCATTTTTCAGATGAGGAAATTGAGGCAAACAAGATCAAGTGACCTGCCAAGGTCACATGGCTAGTAAATATCTGAGGTCAAATTTGAACTCAGGTCTTCCCGACTTCAGGCTCAGCATTCTAACCACTGTGTCACCTAGTGGCCTGTTATAACATAAACCAGCAGCAAGAACACAAAACTGGAAAGCTGTACTCTACTGAATCAATGCTTTGTTCTAAATGAGCATCACAACCTTTCTCTGAACATCCTTTCTCTGATATGAATAAGTAAACCTCTTCTTATTAACTATTGGAAGTATTCTGAGGTTCTAATTTCACCTTAATTTCATACCTAAAACACCAGAGGACCAGTGTGAGTCAGGTCCTGCCTATTACTAAACACTATTAGAAACTGAATCCAGTGGTGCTGGGGGGATGGGAAGGGAAGGGAAGTGATGGCAAGGGAAGGCAAGAGAAAGGAAGGGAAGGGAAGGGAAGGGAAGGGAAGGGAAGGGAAGGGAAGGGAAGGGAAGGCAAGGCAAGGCAAGGCAAGGCAAGGCAAGGCAAGGCAAGGCAAGGCAAGGCAAGGCAAGGCAAGGCAGGAGAAGGGATGGCAAGGGATAGTAAGGGAAGCAGTTGGATGGGGGTAACCAGCCTATTGAGAAAAATGTGTTCAAGTTTTAAAAGAAGGAAAGGGTTTTGGATCATTAGCAAGAAGATGGAAATCCTAGTAATATGTATTGGAGTAGGGTTTGTGGAGTGAGGGATGAGTCAAGGCAGGCTGAGAGAGAAAGAGGGGAGAAGAGGGTGAGATAGAATTCTATATAGAGAACTAAGAGAATAGAAAATGGGGAGTTGTTCTGAGATAAGTCCCCCTTGAAAGTCAGGACACCTGAGTTTTTATTCCTGACTCTGCCACTAACTAGCTCTGTGACTGAGATTAAATAATTTCGTTTTTCTGGGCCTCGGTTTCCATATCTGTCAAATGAAAGGGTTAAATTTGGTAATCTTCTATGTCCCTCCTAGCTCAGATATTCCAATGACTTTAAAAGATTGATGATATTTAATGACTAATCAGCATCACTGCTATAAAGCCCGGAAGGAACCAAGTTGTCTCGTTCGACTCCATTGATTTTGCAGATGAGGAAACTGGGGCTCAGAGAAGAAAAATGACTTGTCCAAGGTGACACAAAAGCAAGAGTCAGAGCTGGGACTCAAAACCAGGTCCTCTGACTAAAAACCCAGAGCTCTTTCCATTCTATCATACCAGAATATAGAAACTAAGCCATATTTAGAATTTTAAAGCTCGCCTACTTCCCAGTCGATATAAATATTGCTCCTTAAATTTCTCCTCATTGTAGACAACCCAACCCTCTATGGATGCCTTGAAGTGTGGGCAATGTGAGAGTGGGATGGGAAGTTGGAGGGAACAGTGGTGTGTTGGTGGTGTCACAGATCATTGTGTGGTCAATTCCTGGCAGCCCTGGTCTTGTTTCCCACCAACCACGTGTGTACCGGACTTTGGAGCTTGGGGTTAATCCCACGAATTGAGTTACCGGATGGATGGAGGAGGCTATGTCAGCACTAAATCAGGATTTATTGCTGAAGAAGTTGAGGGAAGGAAGGGCCTAGCCATGGAGGAAGGTGAATGGGTAGGAGGGAAAGTAAATGGATAGGAGGAACACTCTGGAGGGAAGGAGGAAATGTGGCGTATCAACCTCCATTAGAAAGGCAGGAGGTCTTATCCTTTCCTGATAGGTGATTTGATTCTAGTCCTGCCTTCCCCAATAGCCATTCTGTCTCAGGGCCCTCTATAAATAGCGCTAATAGTTTTCCTCTGCCCTCCTCCCTCTTCTCCCAGCAGCAGGGATGAGGACATTTCTGTCTGGGTTGATGAAAGGGATAGAGGATTGTGAAAAACACTGACATGTGGAGCAGTATTTGTGTCCTTATGGAAAGAGTGGGATTTTTTTCAAACTTTAGGGATGACTCTTGTACTTAGTCAAATTATTCTGATTTTTGAGATGGCAGGAACACTCTCTACAATGCTCATTCTTGCCCTTTGGTTAAGGAGGGATCTAGTTAGCAAAGTGATTGGGAAGAGAATGGGGTAGTATATAAAGCCCTGCACCCTGAAGCCACACTTACTAGCTGTGTGGCCTTGGGCAAGTCACTTTATCTATAACACGAGAGAGCTAGAAACAATAACCTTTAAGAGTCTAGATCTATGGCCAGACATATGAAGATCCAGGCAAAGTAACATGATGTAATGTGTGGGTGTATCAGGATTGAACACCAGATTTGGATGAGACCTGGGTTCAAATCCAGACTGCAACACTTACTGGATGTGTAGACTGGGGGAAGTCAGTTTCTAAATTTGTAAAGTGGTGAATAACAATTTCTACTCCACCTGCCTCAGGATTTGTGAGCAAAGTGCATAATACAGTGGCAAGAACACTATCTCTATGTCCATCTATGTCTATGTCAAGAGTAATGGACTTGGATTTGAAATCCAGCTCTGCTACATGTAAACTCCACCTTCTTGACGTACCACTCTTTTGGCCTCAGTCTCCCCTGTAAAATGATGTCATTCTGTCTCACATTTATAGAATGCACTCCTTCCTAGACTCTGACTCTTGGAATTTCCTTCAAGGCTCAGCTCCAATACTGCTTCCAACAGGAAGTCCCTCCTGATCTCTGCAGTGGTTAGTGTCCTCCCCTTAACATTATTTTGTATATATTTTTATTAACTCATCTGTGTTCATGTTTCTCCCTCCTCCCCAATAGAATGTAAGCATAATGTTTCATTTTTACTGTTACATCCCTAAACACTTAGCATAGTGCTTGCTACAGGGTAGGTGCTTAATCATACATCATAATAAATGAATGAATGAAAATGCAAGAACTAAGGCCCCACAAATATGTTTAACATGATTGTATATGTATAGCTTATATCAGATTGCTTGTGGTGTTATGGCAGGGAGAAGAGAGGAAAGGGGATTGGAACTCAAAATCTTTTTTTTTTTTGAGAGGGGAAGACAGGGCAATTTGAGTTAAGTGACTTGCCCAAGTTCACACAGCTAGTAAGTATGTCAAGTGCCTGATGACAGTTTTGAACTCAAGTCCTCCTCATTCCAGGGTCAGTGCTCTACTTACTGCACCACCTAGCTGCCCTGGAACTCAAAATCTTTTTTTTTTATGTTTTTCTTTTTTTTCTTTTTAATTTTAATTTATTTTTAATATGTTTAGTTTTCAGCATTGATTTTCACATGCGTTTGAA
>CM053627.1:199419827-199475706 GCA_028646595.1 Phalanger gymnotis
AGACAACTTACTTAACCCTTGAGTTTTTCAATGGGGTGTGACTAAAGAGTTCTATGTTCCACGCTTGGGCGGATGCGCTGCCTCACCAGCACTCCTCCTTCCCCCAAAACCCCCTACCTGGACTGGGCTTAAATCTTCAGCAGGCTCTGCACTCCTGCTCTGATCAGCCACTTAATTCCTCCCACCAGGTGGGCCTGGGGCCAGAAGCAACTGCATCTGAATTTCTAAAGCTGCCCCGCCTCTGTTGCCTCAGGGGTGGTAGTCGAACCGCAAACTCCGTCCAGTCCCGCAGCTTTTTCCACTAACCTTCTGTGTTGTCTTTGCTGTTTGTGGGTTGTGAGGTCTGGTACATGCCACAGCTCATTAATTCAGCATGCTAGGGCACTCTCCGCTCCACTCCTGGTCTCGTCGGTCCGCGGTCTGCCGCGCCACGCCGCACGCGCTGGGCTCGGCTTGGCTCAGCTCCGCTCCCCTCTGCTGGGGGCTGGGAGTTCCGTTCGGAACAGACCTTACCCCAAGACCATCCAGGCTGTCCTTGGCTGGAGCCCTGCTTCCCTCTGCCAGTTTGTGGGTTCTGCAGTTCTAGAATTGGTTCAGAGCCATTTTTTATAGGTTTTTGGGGGACTTGGTGGGGAGCTCACACCAGTTACTGCTTTCCAGTCGCCATCTTGGCTCCGCCCCCCGGAACTCAAAATCTTACTAGAAAATGTATGTTAAAAACTATCTTTACACGTAATTGGAAAAAATAAAATGCTATTTACATAAAAAAGAACTAAGGCCCTACAACGAGAACAGGAAGCTTCCTGAATGGCTGAGGATGGATCTGGGTTTGTGGAATGGACAACGAGATTGATCTAGTATCCACCCACGTGGGAAAATCCCTAAATCTCCCATGAGTTTGGGATGGGAGACATCGATTCAAAGCCTTTAGGTTTCTGGACACCATGTTACAGAGCTCCCAGCCCAGAGAGAGAACATAAGCTTCCTAAATTGAAGTTTAAAAGTCATCTCACTGGAGACTGGTTTTCTTTTACATACATTTAAAATTACCTTACCCTGGTGTGTTTTTTAATTTGTATATTCTCTTTCCCCTTGTAAATAAATTCTAGAAAATACACTCCTGTGATTTGAAGTATGTCGAGTCAGGAGTAAGAGAGGAAAGAAGAAGCAGATGCCAAATTAGGACAACCAGATGGGGTTGCAGCAGGGAGAGTGCAGTTGATCTCTGAGGCTAAGGAGGCCATTGGTTTCAGAGGCCAGGATGGCCCAAAAGGCTTGAGTCTCTGTTTGGGGCTTCAGTTGTCCAGGACAGTAGGTCAATATCCTGGATCCTATGTGATCTTTCCTCCCCAAATCCACCCTCTTCAGAACTTCCCTGTTAGAGTTAAGGGAGCCTCCATCCTCCCAGTCACAAATGTTCACATCTTTGACTCCTCACTCTCATTCATCCCTCAGATCCAACCAGTTGCCAAAACTTGACGTTTCTAACTCTACAATGTTTCTCCTAGACGTACTCTTTTCTCTACTCACACATACCTGGGCTATTTTTTAAAAAAATGTAAATAGTAGTTTATTTTTTCCAATCATATTTTTAACATTCATTTTTTATAAGATTTTGAATTCCAAATTTTTCTTCCTCCCTCCCCACCCCCAACCCTGCCCCAAGATGGCAAGCAATCTGCCTGGAGTATTACAATCGCTTTCTAATTGGTTTCCTTGACTCATATCTCCCCACTCTGGACACATCTTCCATACCGAATTTTTCTGAAAATAAAGATGGCACCCACACTGCTCTCTCTCAATAAACTCCAGTGGCTCCCTTTTACTTCTAGGATCAAATATAAACTCTTGGAGTATTAAAGCTTTTTTTTTTTAAACTTCACCCTTTCCCAGCTTTCCAGTTTTGCATACTACTCTTCTTTATGCATTCTGTGGTCCAACCATTCTGACCTACCTTCTGTTCCTCACTATTCCACACACACAGTTCTCTATCTCCAGTCCCTATGCTTTTGCATTGGCTATCTTTCATGCTGGAATGCTTTCTTGCCTCACCTTTCTCCTTAGAATCTCTTACTTCTTTTAAGAATCAGCTCAAACTCTGACTTCTGCAGGAGGCTTTTCCTGGCCTTCCCATCTGCTGATGCCTTCCCCTCTAAGATTACATTTCATCTAAACTATATCTTGTATCTGCCTATGTATGTATGTGTTGTCTTGCCTATTAGAATGTAAACTCCTTGAAGGCAGAGACTTTTCTTTGCTTTTTTAATTGTACCTCTAATGTTTAGAACAGTGTCTCTTTTGAACAGTGTAACTTTTAAAAATTGTATCTCTAATGTTTAGAAGAGTGCCTGACATATAGTAAATGCTAAAGAAATGCTTGTTGAGCAATTGATTGATGGGCGGGTTCCAAGAAGAGAAGATGGAATTCCAGGAGTTTCAGTGAAACTTAAGGCAAAGAGTTTGATTCTTCGTGTGTGGCAGCTGGCAATCTCAGGATCCCAACTGCTAGCTATACTGGGGCAACCAGAAGGCCAGAGAGTTTGGAAGAGTATAGAGGTATCTTTACAACTCACACTACAAAACTTTAAAAACACAAAATCAGAGGTGAAGGAGACCTTTAATACAATTACTTTATTTGACAGAGGGATCAAGATGGTATGAGTCACCTCCCCCCTCTCTCTGTGTTTTAATTTCTTCCTAAGTAAAATAAGGTGGAACTCAATATCATCTTAAATCTCTTCCAGTTTTTATATAATATGATGTAGGAATGCACACACACACACACACACACACACACACACACTACCTACATGCCAATATCACCCACTTGCACTACCTGACTACAGGGGAAGGAGTACCTCCTAGGGAGCGCTATCTCTCTCCTCTTTGGTGGTGGGGAGGGATGCATGTGCAAGCATTTGTAGATGACCTTCTGAACTAGGATGAGAACACAGATGTGTGTGCCCATGAGTGTATATGTTCACGGGCTCTTCAGTGACTTGCTGTTTCATTGGCTCATTAAGAAATCCGTTAATTGTGGCAGAGTGGATTCTTCGTTGACACTGGTCTCCCTCTAGAGGGAGCTGAGGGGCTGAAGAGAAGAAACCTTGGCCAATTAGGCTCTTTCTTCCTTTCCCCCATCCCTATTCCAACACATTTCTTTTTGGTCACTTCCTCATCTCCCTTCAGGTTTAGGACCCAGTAAGAAACCAAGATATATGGTCCCCCTTTGACTTTGAATCACCCTATGCCTGATCCCCAGAATCTCCCTTCCCTAAAGTATATCCTGCAGATCACTGACCCTTTCTACCCTCCCTGTAGCTGGACTCTCCTCTCTGGGTGGGGGACAGGTAGGGGTTAGTCCAAAATAGAACTTGAGCTCTTTGAAAGCTGGCATTGCTTTTTCGAAATTTCTATTTGTATTCCTAGCTCTTTCTTACAGGCTTTGTGTAAGGGATAAAGACTAGACCTTTGATTTCACTGTTATAGGGAATTCTTAGGTGAAGAAACTCCCTCTATCCACTCAGGTTGGCACCTTTTCAAGTTGGCTACAGTACTGAGAATTAAAGTGAGTTAACTAAGATCATATGGCCATCAGAGGCAGGACTTGAACCCAGGTCTTCCTGGTTTTAAGGCTTGCTCTCTATACACTATGCCATGCTTTCTCTTAAATACTTGGCATACAGTAAGCACTTAATAAATGTTTTTCTTTTCTCTATATTTTTTCAATTAACAAGCATTTATTTTTCTCCTTTCTGCCTCTACTCTCCAATTTATTTTTAAACATATTTCCACATTAGTCATGCTGTGAAAGAAGAAACAGAATGAAAGCAAAAAAACTAGGAAAAAATAAAGAAAGTGAAAATAGTAGGCTTCGATCTGCATTCAGATTCCATCAGTTCTTTCTCTGGATGTGGATAGCATTTTCCATCCATGAGTCTTTCGGAATCGTCTTGGATCATTGTATTGCTGAGGAGAGCTAAGTCAATCATAGTTGATCATTGCACAATGTGGCTGTTACTGTGTACAATGTTCTCCTGGTTCTGCTTCCTCTCTCCAACTTAAAAGAAAAACAGAACCCTTCTAACAAGTACTCGTAGTTGAACAAAGCAAATTCCCACAATGGCCATGTCCAAAAATGTATGTTTCATTCTTCTTGAATCTATCAGCTATTGTCAGAAAGTGAGTAGCTAGTTAATCCTCAGTCCTCGGGAATCTTGGCTAGTGATTGCATTGATCAGAGTTCCTAAGTCTTTCAAAGCTGTTTGCCTTTACAAAATGGTTATTGCATAAATTGTTTCTGTATTTCTGCTCACTTCACTTTCCATCAGTTCATGCAGGTCTTCCCAGGTTTCTCTGAACCTATCCATTCTATTATTTCTTACAGCACAACTGTGTTCTATTACAGCATAATTTGATACCTCCTTAGTTTCTAGTTCTTTGCCTCTATAAAAAGAGGTGCTCTACATATTTTTGTACACATGGGTCTTTTTCCTCTTTCTTTTTTCTCTGGGGACATAGGCCTAGTGGAGTTATTGCTGGGTCAAAGTAATGCACAGTCTAGTGACATTTTGGGCCTAGTTCCAAATTGCTTTTCTGAATGGCTGGACCATTTTAGAGCTCTACCAACAATGCATTACTATGCCTGTTTCCCCAGGTTCCCCCCTCCTCTTTTTGTTGTTATTTTCCTTGTTTTGTCATCTTTGCCAATTTGATGTGTATGAAGTAGAACCACAGAGTTACTTTAATTTGCATTTCTCTAATTGCTTAGAGATTTGGAGCATTTAAAAAATATGGCTGTTGATAATTTAGATTTCTTTCTTTGAAAACTTCCCATTCATATCCTTTGATTATCATTTGGGGAATGAGTCTTTTTCTTATAAATTTGAACATATATCTTGGAAAATAGACCTTTATCAGAGACACATGTATAGAGCTTTCCCAATTAATTGTTTCCCTTCTAATTTTAGCTGCATTTGTTTTATTTGTTAACTTTTTATGAGATAAATATTTTCTATTCCAATCCATGGGTGGGAGAAGAGAAAGAAAAGGATGTTGGCAGCTGCTGGAGGCCTGGCTGGTCAAACTCATGAGTTCTTATGGCAATGTGATTGTGATGAATAACAACAATAAAAAAAATTAAAACTGAATGCCGTGTAATTGTAATGATCAAGTTTGGTCTCAAAGAAGAGAAAATAAACCTCCCTCTCTTCTTGGGAAAGGTAGGGGACTATGGGTGTGGACCATTGCATTTACTGTCAGATTGCTGATGTGTTGATTGGTTTTGCAGAATTATTTTATGTTCTCTCTTAAAAATTCTCTATTACAAACTATGTTTCACTGGGTAGGTATACATTCAAAAATGAAAGCAAATGTATCAAATAATATTAAAAAAAAGAAACCTTGAGTTTCTTTCACAGGCTTTCTACTGTTTATTCCCAACCTTGAATTAAGGATGTTTTAGAATCATTAGATCTGGAATTGGAAACATCTTAGTGATCATCTGGCCTACCCACCTCACTTTATAGATGAGGAAACTGAGAACCATAGAGGTTAAGTGACTTAACCAAGGTCATATGGGTAGAAAGTAGCAAAGCTGGGACTTGAACCCTGGTCACCTGACACTAAGTCTAGTCCTCTTGTTGCTATAACAGGGCTGTCTCTTCTTCTTCCCTCTTCCCTTTGGCTCAAGTCAAAAGTCCCAGCCCTAAAGAAGGCCAGGTAGCCCAGCTAACCATCCATGCTACTGGCTTCTGCTGTCACAGGACAGCAATTGCTACTTGTCTTGGGCATAATGGGGTAGAGTTACAGAGGAGAATGTTCTAAGTTGTAAGAAAGGTTCTGGGACACCTTGGTAGAACTTAGGGGGAAGTTTTCCCGGGCTAGGCTGAGTCCATCTGACATGGGACAGCGTGATGACGGAAGAAAAGAAAGAGATAATGTCTTAGGGAAGACAACGGCACATTTTGAGACTAATGGAGCAATATGGAAAAGACCTAAATGCATTTACTAACAATTTTACAAGTGTAGAGAAACAGGCAAATAGTATTCTCCAAATAATTTTGGCTAGATCGAAGTAATTTTGTGGTATATCATACATACATCCTGTATTTTGGAGGTATCCAAGCTAATCTCCACAGGAAAATTTCTAAGCCTTGCCAAGCTGCTCTAACATCATTATGCTGTTCACTCTGGATGCTAGTCAGATGTCTGCCTTCTCGAAAGATCCTAGTGAAGCAAGGTATTTTAATAGTCTGGAAACAGAGAGGTTTCTTTCCATTCGGAATCTAGGGCTTCTACTTTAATGATAGACTGACTATGAGTTCCTTAAGGGCAGGAAACTGTCCATTTTGTCTTCATACCTCTGCCACCTAGTACAGTGCCTGGCACTTAGTGAATGCTTAGAAGAAACATATATGTACTCCAAGGTGGGACAATGTCAACTGGCTTTGCTGTTGTTGTATTGTTCACTTGTGTCTGACTCCTTGTGACCCTGTTGGGGGTTTTCTTGGCAAAGATGCTGGAGTGGTTTGCCATTTACTTCTTCAGCTCATTTTACAGAGGAGGCAAACAGAATGAAATGATTTGTCTAGGGTCACACAGCTAGTAAGTATTTGAGTCCAGATTTGAACTCAACAAGATGAGTTTTCCTAACTCCAGGCCTGGCACTCAATCCACTGCACCACCTAGCTATCTGTGTCAACTATACTCCCTAATTATAAGAATTGCTCCATCAACAATAGCTCTTATGCTCCAATCTCTATTACCCCATGGAAGACACAACTGCCCATAAATCACCTCTAATTCATTCTTTAGGAGGGCTATAAACTCTTAAGGAACCTATATTTTATGTTCGACATTCAAAAAATCTTCAAGATTATCTTGATGCCCAGGTATGTATGTAGAGCTGACCTGCAAGACATTTTTATTGATTCTTCTTCTTTTTCTTTTAACATGTTTATGAGAAGAAAAATCCAAGGCCTTTATGTATTATCTGGAAGTTGTTTGCTCTGGTCATCTATTCCTTAATTTATATGTCATCAAAAGAACACTTTGCCAAAAAATATAAGAAGACTGAGTGTGTAAAATGTTTACAATTCTTTGTGAAATTGTAGTCTATCATTATAAAATCTTACCTGTATTTTCAAGTTACATACAATTTTTACTTTCAAAGTTTGTAGATAGGAGTTTGTGATCAAAAATAATTTTTTTTTCCAGCAAGCACGGTATCACATGTTGATAATCCCAGCTACTGAGGCTGGTGGATTGCCTGGGAGCTACAACAGGGTTAAAAGTTCATTAAGTGTCCATGTGAAGTATAACACAAGTATGATACTTTCTCCCTGAGTGTGGGGGTAGGGGTAGAGGGGTGCCTAAGCAGGGGTGACCTGGCCCAGGCAGAAAAATGGAGCAGGTTAAAGTTTTCATTCTGATCAGTACTGGGATCTACCCACGAGGGGTTGACGCACTTCCAGCGTGGGAGAGATAGGGAGACCTAGTCTCCAAAATAAAAAAAAAAACCCAAATTATAAATAAAATTTATTTCCTGATTGGCAAAAATAACCCCAGGCAAGTCACAACCTCTCAGATCTCCAGGCCAGAGCAACACTCTCCAGCACTGAGGAACCAGATTAAAATTTAATAATAAATAAAATTAATAATATATTAATTAATAAATTAAATTCCTGACCCCATTTAGAGTTTTTGTGTGTTTTTTCTTGCAAGGATTCTAGAGCGGTTTGCCATTTACTTCTTCAGATTGTTTTACAGATGAGGAAACTGAGGCAAACAGGTTGAGGAACTTGCCAAGGGTCACACTGCTAGTGAGCGTATGAGGCTGGATTTGAACTCAGCAAGGTGGGTCTTTCTGATTACAGCCCTAGTGATCTATGCACTATGATACCACCAGCTGCCCCAAAAATAGAACAATAGACTACAGATAATTTTAACATGTGGCTTTCTAAGTCACTGGGATCCTTATTACCATTTGGGGGCTCATTTCTTTTTGAGTTTGATACCACTGCTCTTGGCAACTCTCAAGAATATAAATTGCAGAGAAAGAGTTGGCCTTCATTGCTTAGTGAAGAGTTCTCTGTATCGGTGAAATTATTGGTCCAGTCTCTATCCCAATCCAATAAATGCTTCTTGATTGATTGATTGATGGATCACCTGGATGCATCCCTAATATGCCTAGTGTATATGGTTTCTAGCTACCACTAGCACCACCAGGTGAAGACTTTCTTTTGGCTACAGCAATTCATGAAGGCCACATGACAAAGGCAAGGAGAGTATTTCACAGGATGGCAGAATCTCAGTCAGAGGGGACCTCAAGGAAACATCTAGACCAACTCATCCTTGATCAAGAAACCCCTCAAAATCGATTGGGCTTGGGGTGTGGCCCTTACCTTCCTGCCCAGCCAAATTAGGAACCTACGAACACAAACCTCCCTCATTTCCAATGTAGCTGATTCTTCTTTTCCATTTTCCTTTCTTTTAAAAGAAGTTTAATGGTTGTATTTTATTTTTCCTTTACATTTACATATCACTCCCACTTTGTGAGAGTGTTTGTAACAAAATCAAACAGTTTCATAAAACTAATAATGCATTGGTCTCACCTGAAAGTGCCTTCCTCATCTGTAGCTACTCCCCACCTATTGAAAAATTTCTTCATTTTAAAAAAAATTAACAGAAATATCTTTTCTCCCTTTCTCACCCCCCTGGAAAAGAAAAGAAAAATAATTTTCTTCTGACAAATATGCAAAGTCAAGGGAAACAAATTTCCTTAATGGTTGTATACCATGTATATATTGTATATACATATACCATGTATATATTTAATTTTGCATACATACACATATACACATATCACATATACATATACATATATGTACATATCTATGTGTGTGCACATATAGAGTATAGAACATACATGTGTGTATATATATGTGTGTATATGTATGTATGTGTTCTACATCTAAATCCCTCACCTCTGGTTCATGGCTAGATTGTTTCATTATTCATTCATCATTCATGCATAGTTTTCACATTGATTATAGGTCATATACCTTTCAAAGTTGTTTGTTTTGTTGTGGTTGAGTCGTTCTCAGTGTCTGACTCTTCGTGACCCCATTTGGGATTTTCTTGGCAAAGATACTGGAGTAGTTTGCCATTTCCTTCTCTAGTTCATGTTACAGATGAGGAACTGAGGCAAACAAGGTAAAGTGATTTGCCCAGGGTCACACAGCTAGTAAGTGTCTGAGGCCTTATTTGAAGTCGGGAATGTGAGTCTTTCTGACTCCTAGCCTGGCACTCTATCCACCTAGCTGCCCCATATTATAACTTATTCCTTTCCATTTTCATGGTTCTGACTGGTCACAGGTGGTAGAAGCAGACATAGCACCTGCACCTTCCCGAGGTTCAAGGGGGGCCTTCCAACTTGGCTCTCATTGCTGCAGCTGATTCTGTTCAGCCCCAGATTTTCCATGTCATGTCACTTCTCTAAAAAGCCATATTTTGAACTTTCATAGTCTGAATTTTGACCACCTAGGGAAGTATCTCTGATTTGAAACATTTCTAGGAGTGTAGTATTTCAGATCTGGAGAGGACCTTAGAGATCATCTAGTCCGCCCCCTCACTTTACAGATGAGGAAACTGAGACCTGAAAAATTAGATGACATGGTCAGAGTTGCATAGGTACTAAGTAGCAAAGCCAAGAATCAAACCCAGGTCCTCTGACTCCAGATCCCATGCTATTCCCGCTGTCTGTCAATGTCCCTGTTGGATTAACTACCCCCATAACACTGCTTCATCTAGTATCATCGTGTTGTATGGAGACACCTGACTATGGTAAGCAAGGTATGACTACATAAACATGTAAAGGAGTCCAACAGCCCTCAGCTTCTCTTCGAGAATGTGCCAACATGACTTTAAGTTTCCCAGCCAATTGGAACAGGCTTCCTGCCTACAATCATTTCACTTTATCCAATGGAAGGAAGGAAATAAGCATTTATTAAGCATCTATTGCATGCCAGGTACTTCACAAACTGTATCTTATTTGACCTCACAACTATCTTGAGAGGTAGGCGACATTATTATTCTCATTTTAAAGTTGAGGAGACAGAGGCAGGTAGAGGTTAGGTAATTTGCCCAGGGTCACACAGCTACTAAGGGTCTAAGGTCAAATTTGAACTTGGGTCTATCTGGCTCCAGGCTCAGAGCTCTATCCACCACACCACATAGCTGCCTGTGGCTTTCCAAGATTATTCATATGTATTCTAAGGCCTTTTGGTTGCTTGATTAAGACTTGTTCTCATCCACTTAAGGTATAGGGATAAAATGGGGTGAGGTGGTTTAGATCCCTACCTTATATAATCCTTTAAGGGAGTATAGACAAGGGTTATCAGAATAAATCATGGCTTCCCAAAGGAGGTTATTTGTGAGCCTTAAAAGGATAGAAAAAGTACTAAAAAAAGAAGGATAGAAGGAATATGATTTGCCAAAGCCAGCCAGTCAGTCAACAAGCATTTATTAAGTGATACTCTATGCCAGGCACTGTGCTTAGTGTTAGAGATACAAAGAAGAGCAAATACACAGTTCCTGCCCTCAAAAAGCTTATATTCTAACTGGTAAGACAACATTCAAACAACTACGTATGTGTAACATATATTCAGTGTAAATGAAAGGTACGATCTCAGAGGGAAGGTGCTGGCAGTGAGGGTACAGAGGGGGAGGAAGGGGAAAGAGCAGGAAAGGGGAGGGGGAGAGTGAGCAAGGGGGCAAAATCGAGTATTGGATTTCAGAAAAGGGACACAACAGTGATAAGAGCAGCTTAGAGACTGCTTCTTCAACCTTGTTAGCTAGGCTCACCTCATTAGCTACAGCCCCTCAGCCCCCACTTAAGCACTCCCAGCTCTTTGCCTCTCTCTCATTAAGGAAAAGGCACTTTTAATTAGGCATTGCATTTAATAAACTCCAAGTATGTGAAACAAACATCTTCCCCATCTCAGGACAGGGGGAGAAAGTGGGAAAGGAGAGCTGGGGAGAACTCCCGATTGATTCAACAGCTCTCAGGCAAATCTAGTTCAGCTTACACTTTCTCCCATCTGTTACCAGGCATAAATGATGCTGTCCCTCACTGGGCCCAGGTGAGGGGAAGAAATTTAGGGAAACCTTGTCCTTTGGGTCCTAAGACTCCATCACACACGCACACACACACACACACACACACACACACACACACACACACTCTTTGGGGATTCAGACAGCCTTGCTCTGTCAACAAAGAAACAGTTTCTTAATAGCCCCTCCAGAACTCACTGAGTCTAATTCCCTACATCTGGCCCAAAGCATCCTTGGGGGAAAAGTGATGGAGAGCTTGGAATTCTTCCTGTTCTTAAAGTTCTTCCGGGAAAGATGAGAGGAGACTTTCAAAGTCTCTCTTACTCCCCCAGACCTGTGTCTCATTGCTTCATTCCTTGGCAGGGAATCCTTTAGGGCTAACCTAGGTCCCTCTTTTTAAAAAAAAAAAGTTAATTAATTATTGTTATTTTTTAGTTTGCAACACTCAGTTCCACAAGTTTTTGAGTTCCAAATTTTCCTCTACCTCCCCACCCCAGACAGTATGTAATCTGATAGAGGTTCTACATATACCTTCACATTAAATGTATCTTCCCAATAATCAAGTTGTAAAGAAAAATTATAACCAACGAAATGAACCATGGGAAAGATGTAGCAAAACCAAGACTCAAATCAAATAAAATTAAATTAAAAAAGAGAGAGCAAATAGTTTGCTTCAATCTGCATTCAGACTCAGTAATTCTTTCTCTGCATGTGGATAGCCTTTTCCATCATGAGTCTTTTGGAGCTCTCTTAGAACCTTGTGTTGTTGAGCCAAGCCTATCAAAGTTAGTCATCATAGAAGCAATGTGTCTGTGGTTATGTAACATGTTCTCCTGGTTCTGCTCCCTTCACTCATCATCAGATTATATGTTTCTCCATAACCCAGGTCCCTCTTGCTACAGCTTGGTTTATCTCCCATATGTTTGGAGGAAGGTGGAGGGGAACAAGCATTATAAGCATTTATTAAGCACCTACCATGTGCCAGGAACTGTGCTAAGCACTTATAAGAAATATTACAATTCTGAATTCTGAATTACAATTCTGAAAGGTAAGTGTTGTTATCACCATTTAACAGTTGAGGAGACGGAGGGTAAGTGACTTGCAGATAGTTAATAAGTTTCTGAGGATGGATTTGAATTCAGGTGTCAGGTATTCCTGACTCCAGGCTTAGTGCACCTAGCTCACTCCCACCAATCAATCAATCAATAAACGTTTATCAAGTGCTTATATCGTGCCAGGCTTTGTGCCAGGCATGGGCGATTCTGCCAGGAGCACGTACCATGATAAATCATGGGTCTACATACAAAATAGATAAAAGGTGTCTTGGGAAGACTAGTTGGGGGCTTAGGAAAAGCTTCTTGTAGGAGGTAGTGCTTTACTTGAGTTTTGAATGAAATTAGATAGTCTAAGAAGTGGAGGATGATCTGAGGAAGAGGGCAGAGGGAAGACACTCAAAGTGATCGGATCCAACAATGGTGCTCCCGCTTGGTGCTCACCCACCTAGTGACATGTTGGTGGACTTCATCACAGGCTTGAGGAAGAGACAGCTCTTTCCCTTTGACTAGAAATCAGGGGCAAGTGACTTCCCAAGCTTTTTTCCTCACATGTAAAATAAGGATCTATACTTGCACCAGCTCCTTCAAATAGGAAAATAAATGTGAAATAATGTAAGCTACTTCTCCCTAGAGAGTGAGAGAAACAAATTGCTAGTTAGACAGCCAACCAGGTGGGTAGGCAAGGCAGGCAAGCAACAGGCAGACCAGTCCAGGGCTGGGAGTCTCTTGGAGGTGGAAAGGCAGAAATGGGGCACAGATTTGACCTAATCTGATGGGAGGATGATAGGCTGAGTCAGATGGCAGGGAGAGGAGTCTCTGTCTGCCCCCGCTCAGACAGAGGGAGCGCTAAGGTGGGCAGCCAGGGGGAAGAGGCGAGATATTGGGAATGGGGTGGGCAGAAGGGCGGGAGGGCAGGCCAGCGCACAGGCTGCAGCTCTCTTGCTCAGGGTGTCAGATGTGGGAATGAAACCCGTGCCTGCCAGTGCATTGAGTAGTGGAGTGTGCGTGGCAGGCAGAGTGCCAGGGAGGGGCAGGGCCAAGCTCGGCACCTGGCTCCTGGCCCAGCCAGCAGCAAGGAGGGAAGTGGGAGGTTTGGCTGGTTCCAGCAGCATCAGGGCGAAGAGATCTCTGGGAGAGGTGCCTCCCAATCTTCAGCACCTTCTCCCCCACTCCCTGGGATGCTAGGAATGAGGCCAGACAGATTGCATGGATGGGATAGGGACAAAGAGAAAGAAATAGAATGAAAGACTTATAGAAATCGAGGAGACAAAAGAGAGAGACAAGAAGAGAGATAGGCAGACAGATTGGCAGACAGATGCAGAAAGGCAGACACACGGGAGACAGGCACGGTGAGAGAAAAGAGCAGAAGACATGAGGAGCAGTAGAAAGTAGAAAGAGGATTCTGAGAAAAAGAGATGCAGAGAAAGAAGAACCAAGAAAGAGACATGGAACAGAGACAGCAAAGAAGCAGAAGCAGAGCCAGCCAGAAAGACAGAATAAAAGGAAAGACACGAAGAGACACAGACAGTAAAACAAAAGAAAAGGGACTGCTACGGGGCAGAAAGAGACAAAAAGAGGAAAAGAGATGGAGAATGAGACAGAGCAAGGGAGCTATATTCAGAAATAAAGCTGATATAAAAACAAAAGATCTCACCAGAAATTTAAATTTTCTAAAAGAATCTGAGAGACTCAGAAAAAGAAAATAGAGAGGCAGGAGTGGGGGGGGGGCAGTCAGGAAGAAACACAGAGAGATGGACACAAACGGAAGAAATCAGGCAGAATCACAGACCAATGAATCTTTTGTGCCTGTCTCCTGGAGGGTCTTAGAATGGGGGCAGGGAGAGAGAGAGAGACAGAGAGAGAGACAGAGAGAGAGAGAGAGAGAGAGAGAGAGAGAGAGAGAGAGAGAGAGAGAGAGAGAGAGAGAGAGAGAGAGAGACAGACAGACAGAGACAGACAGAGACAGACGGGGGGAAGGGAGGGAGGGAGAGAGACAGAGAGAGACACACAGAGAGAGATAGAGACACAGACACAGAGACAGAGAGTCAGATATACACAGACAGAGAGACAGGGTGGAACGGAGAGGGAGAGAGAGACAGAGAAAGAGACACAGATGGAGAGAGTCAGAGAGACAGAGAGAGTCATAGAGAGAGAGAGAGAGAAGGCAGCTAAGTGGTGCCATGGATACTCAGGACCTGAAGGCATGACTTTGATTCCTGCCTCAGACTTTTACTACTTGTGTAACTCTAGGCAAATCTCCCAGCTTCATTTTCCCCATCTGTAAAATGGGTATAATAATAGCACTTAACTGCTGAGGGTTGTGAAGACCAAATAAGTTAACATATGTACAGCTCTATATAAATGCTAGCTACTATTATTATTGTAAAAGGAGACAAACAAAAAAATGAGGGTGACAGAGACATCGCATCTTGTGAGACTGAGAATCAAATAGGACTGCTGTATTGGCTGGGTGGGGGGAGATTTTATCATATCTCTTAGCTAGGAGAGATAGGAAGGGACATGAAGGACTTGGAAAATGAATGAAGGGAAGTGGGGAGGACGGGAGGAAGGGATTGTAGCCAAGAACATTACTCATACTACTAGAACTTCAGGGACTTCGACACCTCCCACTACTTACCTTCTAGCAGATCCCCTTCAGGGAGGAAAGGACTCTAGAAAGGGCCTCCAGGGATCATTTGAACCATTCCCTAACTCTTGGATCATGTGCCAACTGGTGAGCCTGGGCTGGGGAGGAGAATAACAAGGACTCCTCATAGTACTCCTTTTTCGTTGCTGATTAGTCGTGTCTGAGTCTCCATGACCCCATTTTGGGTTTTCTTGACAGAAATACTCGAGTGGTTTGCCATTTCCTTCTCCAGCTTATTTGACGGATAAGGAAATTGAGGTTTCCTGACTCCAGGACTGGTGCTCTATCCATTGCAGAACCGAGCAGACCCACGACTTAATTCTCCCCCCTCAAGATATCCTTATGGGCCAGAGAGATTGGCTTGGAAGGGTGATAAGAGAGAAGGGATGGGGGGTACAGAGATGGGATACTTAGCAACCAGGAGGTTAATTACAATTAGCAGATAAGGCTGGCACCAAGAGTAAGGCAGTAGTACCCACTTATTCTCATCCTCTCAGGTCTCCTTTCCTTTATTAGCCACGATGAGAAAAAATAATCTTCCTTTCCTGACCAGCCTGGGATTACTGCTGTCCCCTACTTAACTTCAGGGTAGCTATGTGGCACAGTGGATAGAGTGCTGGGCCTGGAGTCAGGAAGGCTCATCTTCCTGAGTTTAAATCTGGCCTCAGACACTTACTAGCTGTGTGACCCTGGACAAATCACTTCGCCCTGTTTGCTTCAGTTTCCTTATCTGTCCAATAAGCTGGAGAAGGAAATGGCAAACCACTCTAATATCTTTGCCAAGAAGACCCCAAATGGGGCCTTGAAGAGTCAACCGAACAACATTTAACCCTAGGATGGAGCTAGTTCTCCCAGAACAAGCAACTGTTTTTGAGCCCCTTAATGTTCAAACTCTGTGACCTGGACTGGAATAGAGGGATAGAGCCCCTGTTTTGGTGAGGTCTTGCTCTCATCCTCCTTCTTCCTTGAAAACCCAGCCCCCAATAAATTAGCCTGAGTTCAGGGTCAGAAGTTGCCAGGAGTTTCTTCTTTCACGTGAATCCAGTCATCTGTACCTCCAACTCCCCAGAGCTCAGTACAGGATGCTGACAGTGGGAGGCTTTGCCACAGCTGAGACAAACCTCCAGCTCAGCTTGCATCCCAACCCAACTTAGCAAGCTATAGACACACAGAACACAATGTCAGAGCTGGAAGGAATCCTCTTTTTTTTTTTTACAGATGGGGAGACTCTGATTCTGTCTTGCACTGTCTTGCACTTTCTGTCTGTTTATCTTCATGTTTCTCTCTCTCTCTCTCTCTCTCTCTCTCTCTCTCTCTCTCTCTCTCCTTTCTGCCTTTGTGTCTATGTCAGTCCCTTGGCTTTCTGTCTCTGCCCTTCTTTGCCTCGGGCTTCATGGCCTTTTTCTCCCATTGCCTGGGACAATAGCAACAATAACAATTCATATCGATGTTGCATTTAATGTTTACAAAGCACCTGCCTTATGATAATGTCCTGAGGTAACATAATCTCCCTTTCACAGATAAGAAAAAGGCTCAACATCATGAAGCGACTTGCCCACTTTCACCCCATAAATGCTGGGATGTGACCCTGGTTGGGTCTCCTGAGTCTATATCTGGTAGTTTCTTCACAAATGCCTATAATACGTGAGGGATACTTTATTCTCTATTTTATTGAAGACAATGGGATGTGTGAGAAAGAGTCAGATTCCAGTTTGGAACCCCAGCCCTTCACCTGGCTCTGTTCTTGGCTCCCATATTTCCAAGTCATGCTGTTTTATCCCAGAACATCCCTCAGCATCTATCCTGATCCTTCTCTGTCTGGAACATCCTTATGTAAAACCTTCCCTTTTCTCTCCTTGGTGAATTCTTCTCGGAGGTTCTATTTTTGTGGATGGGCCCAAACTAGGCTTTATTCCCCACCTGGCCCTGCTCTGGTTTCTGAACTTCAAACTATGACCCTTCCACTTCTCTTTTAGCTCCCTTTTGTGTGTTATAAAAATTAGAATGTAAATTTCTTGAGGATGGGAACCATCTTTCTTTTTTGCTTGTATTTGGTTTTTTTAAAAGAGTGTTTTTATTTTATTTTTCTCAATTATATATAAAAACAATTTTAACATTCTTATTTACAATTTCTGAGTTCCAAATTCCCTCCTTCTTTCCCTTTACCCCTCCTTGAGGAAGCAAGCACTTTGACATAAATTATACATGTACAGCCACGCAAAACATATTCCATATTAGGAATGTTCAAGGAGAATTCGTACCTCTGGTGTGAAGGCTTTCCAAGCCCTTTCCAGGGCTGCCAGTGATGTCCACCTGGCACTCAACTCACCTGTACTGTAGCTCCAAGAAACTGTAGCATGTACAGTGACCACACCCTGATAAACCTATTTTGGCAGACAGGCTAAACCAGGTTGAGAGCAAGTGATGGGCCTCAACCCCACTGATGAGCTAGGGGGTGTCTAACTCATATGAAGACTTCCCCTGGCAGAACGGGTAGAAATGAACAATTTATTCCAATGGTCCTGAAGGTGGCTGAAGCAGGTGCTGTGGAGCACTTACAGGTTGATCAGATGTGGAAGACCCCAGGGTTACCCATTATATCCCAAGCCATCACCAGTCAGCCTGACTTTTGTCTTATCACTGAACTCTGATGACTCTGGAAGAGAGAGTGAGGCTGACAATAACTTTGTGCAACTCACTTAAATCCAATTCATGCATGAGTCAAGTCAGCCTCATGATGTCACTGATCCTCTTTCAAAACAGCCATTTCCATATTAGACCATGTTTTTTGCTTACATTTTTATCCCTGGTGCTTAGCACAGAGCATAACCCATAGAAGTCACTTAATAAATGTTCATTTCCTTCTTCCATCCTTTCTTTCTGACCCCAAGTCTATCACTCTCTCTACTAATTTGAACTTGAGAAGGATGAAAAGGATGGGTGAGGGGCATAAATACCAGCCACATCTGACAGCACATGCAGGGTTCTTCACCTGTGGCTTCCCATCTCTGAAAAGAAGGGAGGCAGGTGCCGTTTTCTCATCTTTTCTCCAAGGCCAACCATGGTCATTATACTAGCTATGAACATGTGCAAGTCACTCCAGCCCCCTGTGGCTCAGCTTCCCATTTTTTCTGTAAACTCATCTCTAAGGATGAGATGATTTCTACATTATTTTCTAGTTCTCAGTTGATGACTCTGTGACTGAGGAGTTTTGCCTGGGAGCAGGGTTTGACCTCTAATACAGTGAAGCCAATTAATCGTTCAACAGCTATTTCCTGATGGCTTAGGGGCTGAAGAAGGTAATGATGACGACAACGACGATGACGACGGTGACAATGATGATTGTGATGATGATGATGATGATGATGATGATGATGATGATAGGGATTGGACTTCTGACATCACTTTTAAAGTTTGCAAAGTGATTTACATACATTAGCTTAATTAAGCCTCATAACAACCCTGTGAAACAGGAAATACAGCTATTATTATCCCCATTTTACAAATAAGGAAACTGAGGCACTTTATAATTAAATGATTTACCTGTAGTCATATGACTAGTAAATGCCAGGTCCTTCTAGACTCCAAATCTAGCACTCTATTCACTATACTAGTTGCCTTTATACAAAAAAGTATAGTGTTCGCTATGCCCTTTAAGAGTTTATGATCTACTTTGATACCAAAGTAATTTTCCTACCCCATAAACTCCAGTGGCTTCCTATTGCCCACAGGATCAAATAGAAACTCTTCCATTTGGCATTTAAAGGCCTTTACAACCTGGCCCCTTCCTACATTTCCACTCTTCTTTACCACCCTTCAGATACTCCATAAGTAACAATGGTCTTCTTTTTCAAACTCAACACACCATTCCCCAACTACATACCTTTGCCGTTTTGTTGTTGTTCAGTTACTCCAGTCATGTATGACCCTCTGCCACTCCCATTTGGGGTTTTCTTGGCAAAGATACTGGAGTGGTTTGCCATTCCCTCCTCATCTTACAGATGATGAAACTGAGGCAAACAGGGTTAAGTGACTTGCCCATAGTCACAGAGTGTCTGAGGTCATATCTGAGCTCAGGTCTTCCTGACTCCAGGCCCAGAAGTCTCTCCACTGAGCCACCAGGCTGCCTCCCACACCTTCACCCTGGCTTCCTCCTGACTCTCCATTGCTTGGCTTTTTTCAAAACTCAAGTCAAATCTGCAGGAGGCCTTTCCAAGTTCCCCCCACTGCTAGGACCTTTTCATTTACACTGGCTATGTCTTGTATGCACAGAGTAATTTATACCCCTGTTATGTGAGTTCCTTGAGGGCAGGGACTGTTCTTGTCTATCTTGTATTCCTACTACTTCTCACAGAGCCCTTTACACAGTAAGTGCTTAATAAATGCTTATTGAGTGGCTGACAAGATCATTTTATCAGTGACTACAGTAGGAAATGTTATATGATAATTTTCAAATGAGTTGTACACACAGTTTATACTGGGGCGGGGTGAGATTTGAGAGTCCCACCAGGTCTGTGTTTGACCTTTTTCCAGGCATATCCCAAACACCTGCTTCATCCCATCTCCTTGTTCTCTGCTTGGCCAAAACAGAAAGGTCAAGAGTGGGAGGTAGGGTAGGGTAATGGTGGTAAGGGGCAACATGGTTTCAGAAAAGAACATGAGGATACTTAACTCACATATAGTTCAAAGTGCTTTTCATATGTGATCTCATTTGATTCTTACAACATCCTCTGAAATAAGTACTAGTATTATCCCCATTTTACAGATGAGGAACCTGAGGCTGAAGTGACTTACCCTGGGTCAAATAACTAGTAACTGTCTCAGTCAGGAATCTAATCAGGGTCTTCCTGATTCCAAGCCCAGCTCTATCTTTCCGATGTTACCTAGATTCCTTGGTACCTTTACAACTTGGTCTCCGGAACATAGAGGAACTAGAGCAAGAATGGAGGCACTTAGAGTCTATCAAATCTACTCTCTCTCATTTTACAGGTGAGGAAATTACTTGCCCAGAATCACACAGCCGGTAAGTATCTGAATTAGGATTCAAATACAGATCTCCCTAACTTCAAAGGCAGTACCCTTAGCCATTATGGTACATTGTTGAGAAGCCTTGGGTGCTTTTCATGCAATAGGAAGAGGGAAAGAGGCTCTCTACCTCTGTTCTGGGCCTCATTTTCCTCAACTATAAAATTAGGGGAATGAACTTAATGACCTCGAGTCCCTTCCAGCACAAGATCTAAGATTCTCTGAACCCATGATTCTGTGATTACAGGACATGTAGGAAGACTGGCATTTGAATCCAGCCTCAGACACTTATTAGCTGCATGAACCCAGCGAAGTCATTTGACCTCTCTTTGCCTCAGTTTCCTCAACTGTAAAATAAGGATAATAATAGCACCCATTTCCCAGGGTTGCTGTGAGAATCAAATGAGATAATATTTGTAAAGCACTTAGCTCAATACCTGGCACATAGTAGGCATTTAATAAAGGGTTGTTTCTACCCTCTCTTGCCATGACCTTCCTCCCTGCTATGTTAGGTTGCCTAGGTTCTTGGATTCCACACTAGGGAAGCTGTCATCCCTCCCTATAGGGTGCTTTTTATAGAGATAGGAAATCAATTCAACTTCCCTTGTTGCCTCAAGCATCACAAGTGGGAGAACTAGCCAGGTGTCAAAATGTGTCTTGTCCCTCGCTCTGACTTCATAAACTAGAGAACAGTTTCCATTAGGTAAATGCAGTAGCTAGTAGCAATGACAAATGAATGTGGCTTGCAAGACTTTTACCCAAAGGCACAGGGTCTTGGGAGTGAGTCTGGGAAAGGGGAAACATGCAGGGGACTTAACTGTTGCAACATTCTGTCACCACACAATTTGAGACCATCTCGGTCATCTAGTCCAGTCCATTCTCTGATTCCAGAATCTTTTCCATTATCTCAGCCAGGCTATCATTCAGCTTCTGCTTGCATACTTCCAATTATGGGGTACTCACTACCTCATTTTTGGACAGTTGTGATCCCATCCATTCCTTTGAATCCCCACAGCGTGGAGTTGGGCAGTGAGTTTTCATGGACAAAGGGGGCAGGGACACTGTTCTGGATCACCCAGACCCCTCTGGATAAACTTCAGACTCCTTAAATCACCTATCACCTTATGGCAACTAATTGGGCTCTGGCCTTCAGCTCTATTCCCCTTTATCTTAGGCTCAGAGTAGCATAGATTTGGAGCTGGAGGGGACCTTCAAGTTGAGAAACCTGAGGCATAGAGAGTTCGTCACTTGCTAAATGTCACACAGGTAGTAAACGACAAAGCCAGGATTTGAATCTACATCCCCTAACTCCAGCTCTAGTGCTCTTCCATTGTGCCATGCTCTCCAGGCACAAAACAAACACAGGTGACTACAATGCTTTTCATATTTTGTTACCAGATTTAATAGAAAGAGCCCTGGACTGACTCTCCTTGGTTTTCTGATCATGCCATCATGCTACTGACCCTGAAGTCTGTCCTTACTCCTAGCTTATGGTGACTACCCACCATTACCTTACACATTCTGACCTTCTTCCTTTCTAATCTGGAGCCACTCTTGATTCAATGCTCCCCACCCCCTCCCCAACCCATCTTTCACAAATCATACGTAGATTTAGAGCTGGTTGGCCATGTCAGGATCTAACTTCCTTATTTTACAGAGTAGGAAACTGAGACCCAGAGAGGGAAAATTACCTATTCATAGTCACATAGTGATTAGTAAGTAGTATAGTCAGGATTTGAATACAGGTCCTCAGAGGCCAGATCCAGCCTTCTTTCCACTACAGCGTTCTGTCTTCTTACTGGCAGCTCACACTTGGTGGGGTGATGATCATTTGCCCAGATTTAAGAATAGCTTTGTGACTTCATCACCCAGGCACAAGCAGGACATTGTCTTGGAAGAACAGTTCCCCAAGTGTTTGTCTTGAATGCAGATGTAGATGTTAAGTTGTTGGGGAACGGAGGGTAGAGGGGAAATACAGAGTTTTGATATGATATACATGGACAGCCTAGTAATAATTCTACAATTAAGAAATCCATTCAATTTAAATCAACATTTATTGAATATATGTTGAGATTTCCCTATCCTTTCTCAGCCCTAGAGATATAATACCAGACTGGGAGATCTCTGCAAACAGGGACTGTGTCCTTTCCATCATAATGCAGTCTCCTTCAGGGACAAGGTTCCCTCAAAGAATAGGAGCTGCCTGAAGGCAAGGACTGAGACTCTAGTAACAGACCAGATTTTTTGCTAAAGGCAGGGGCTATGTCTCCACCATCATACTAGGTTCTCCCTGAGGACAGGGACTAAAGCCCATCCATCAGATTGAGAGCTCCCTGAGGGAAAGGGCTATGTCTCCTGGACCACATCTATTTCCCAGTACTGGCTCCAGAGCTCAGTCCCCAAGTGGTTCTCAGGATGAGACAGACAGACAGACAGACAGACAGGATGAGACACAACAATCTGTTGCCCCAACTCCAGGGCCCAAGCAGACCCATAACAGGCACCCATGCACACCTGCAACATGGGGGTAGAGCATGTACAAGGCTGCAGATGGTCTCTGATGCTCCTTCGGTGGCTAAGCACCCTCGGGATGCAACTCGGCCTCATTACAGCTCGTTAGAGAGAAGAGCCAATTAAGGAAGCAATTTTCCCTCAGCCTTCTGGAGAATGGAGCTGAACAACAGACAATCAGACAGGAAACCAGCATCTCGCCCACCCACCGCTGAGCAGGCCCTTCAGCCCACCCTGTTTCCCTGCTGGGACCTGCCATGCAGAAGGACAGTGGCATGGAGAGAGAAGAGCTGATGTTCCCTACCAGAGACATTGAGTCAGCAGGTATTTGTCTCTCTGCTACAGAATTGTCACCTGGAGGGCTCAGAATCACAGGATCTCAGAGCTGGAAAAATACTCAGAAGCCTGTTGAGTTCAATTTGTACATAGCCAAGAATCCGCCCCCCAACAACCTCAGCAAGGGCTCCTCCAGCTTCTACTTGGAGACTGCCAATGCTGAGGAAGCCAGGGGCTTCCAGGGGCACCCATTCTGTGTTTGGACAGCTGCAAATATCATCAAGCTTTTTCGTGCAACAAGCTGAAATCTACTGTTCTTCAATTACATTCAGCTACATTGTTCCTAGTTCAGTCTTTTGGGGCCAAGAAGAACCAATTTAATCTCTCTTTTGTATTTAGATAGATAGATAGATAGATAGATAGATAGATAGATAGATAGATAGATAGATAGATATAAATAGATAGAAGGTAGATGCCTAGAGAGATAGATGGATAGATTTAGATAGATGGATAGAGAGTAAATGGATGGATAGATGGAGAGATGGAGGAAGGTAGATAGAATATTTATTAAGTGCTTACTATGTGCCAAGTAAGGGCAGCTAGCTGGTGCAATGGATAGAATGCTTGGCCTAGAGACAGGAAGACTCATCTACTCCAGTTCAAATCCGGCCTCAAACGCTTTCTAGCTATGTGACTGACTCTGGGCAAGTCATTTCACTCTGATTGCCTCAGTTTTCTTATCTGTAAAATGAGCTGGAAGAGGAAATGATCTCTACCAAGAAAACCCAAAGTGGGGTCATCAAGAGTCGGACATGACTGAAAATGACTGAACTACAACAATGTGCCAAGCACTGTGTTAAGTTCTGGAGATAAAAATACAAGTAAGACAGACAGATTCAATCCTCCAAGAGCTTACATTCTAATGGAGGAAGATAACATTTAAAAGAGAACCCTGCTTCTGGGCAAGAGTTCATATATCAGCACTTGGATGTCTGGGAAGGGGACATTCCAAGTTCCCACAGAGCAGAGAGAGCTAGGATGGCCTGAGGGGAGGCCATTGCATGGATGGAGAGAGCTGAAAAGTGATAGCTCTTCAAGAATTGAAGACAAATATCATGTCCCATCTAAGATTTCTCTTCTTTAGGCTAAATATCTCCAAAATCTTTTAGTCAATCCTTAAGTAGAATGTTCTCTAGTCTTCCCAACCTAATCGTGTCATGTGTGTGGATACGCTCCAGCTTGCCATTGTCCGTCTTAAAAGTTGCCACCCAGAATTGAACCATCTAGATGAGTTCTTTCTGGGGCAGAGTCCAGCAGGACTATTGTTTTCTTCATCCTGAGCAGTATGTTTTCTTTGATGTCATCCCAAAGAGCATTAGATTTCTTGGCTTCCATGGCACATGATTGACTCATATTGACCTTACAATCACACCACAACTCCTAGGTCTTCAGAGGTCATCTTGCCCAACCCCTGACTCCCTATAACATCTCAGTAAATATTTCATTAATTTTCAAAGATAGCTAAGGAAGGAAGCTAAGTTAGTTGCTCTGGTCACCCATTTTGAGCTTGGCTATTAGTTATTATTCAATTAATTTCAATAATCATGCATTATTTTTTAAAAATGTCATTGATATATTTTCCCAATAGTTCCATTCCCTTGCTCTTGCATAGAGGCCATTGCTCACAAGAATAAAAAAGAAGGAAAATAAAGTTAAACAAGACTAATCAATGTATCAATCAATTCTGACATTACCCATCCATATTTCTCCCCCTCTGCAGAGGGAGGGAAGTGGGTACTTGTAATGGCAAGCAAAATGGGACTTTTTGCTGTTTTTTCTTTTAGAGTGCTCAGCACTGAGGCAATCAAGTGCCTTTGATTGAGTCTTGCCTTTGTTTGAATCAAGAATCTTTGATTGAATCAAGAGTCTTTGATGACCTGCTTAAGTCACAAGAAAGCCTGAGTCGCATGGGTTTGACTCACATGGTTGGGATGCCCTCTGACCCTGAAGGAGTGTAGCATTTTGCTTGGGGGCTCACTCATTGGAAGAGCGTTCATGTTATTTGGCCATTTGAGACTCTGAGAGCTCTTTAGCTCCCCTCTCTCAACTTTGAAAACCCAGATGTTGGTGCTTATCTCTCTGGTAATTATGTGTGTATTTCTATGGACAGACAGAAGCCCTATCTGCTGATTTGTGTTATTTGCTCTGTTTATATAATTTCTGCTTGTAATTTCTGTTTATATTTTCTCTGAAGTTCAGGGTGCTGATTTTTTCCCCTGAATTAAATGAGATATATTTATGTTTAATTAAACATTGTTAACCCCTTAAAGTTGATTTTCTTTAGAAAAGCAGATCAAAGATTCTGTGCTAGAAGCCCACCTGTGTGCTGGTGTTATTTGTCTTACACCTCCACAGCAGCTGCAAGTAACATTGTTGTTACAGTTCCCACATCTCTTCTTTGGGGGTCATGCTTGGTCATTTTAATTTTGTTTTGTTTTATGTAACTTTTTTTCAAACAGCAAACATTTATTTTCTTTCCTCCCTTTCCTTTTCCCTAACCCCTATGGGGAGAAAAAGAAAAACAAATCCATTGTACCAAATATGCAAAGTCAAACAAAACAAATTGTGATATTGGGCATGTCCAAAAAATGTCCATCTTATTATGCACCTTGAAATCCACTACTTTTCCATCAGGAGGCGAGTAGCAGCCTTCATTATTGGCCCTCTGAAATTGAGGTTGACCACTGCGTTGATCAGAGTTCTTAAATCTTTCAAAGTTGCTTTCATTTTAGTTCTGTTCATTTCACTCTGCACCAGTTCATACAAATCTTTTCTGGTTTCTCTAAACCCATCCCTTTCATCATTTTGATGGCTCAGTAGAACTCCATTATATTCATGAACCATAATTTATTAAGTCATTCCTCAGTTGATGGGAGATAGTTTCATGTTTTTTACCACTACAAAAAAGTTGCTATTATTTTTTTTGTATATATGGGCCCTTCTCCTCTTTCTTTGATCTCTTTGAAGCATGTCTACTACAACTGCCAAAGGGTCAAAGGATATGCATAGTTTTGGAACTTTGGGGGCATAGTACCAAATTGTTTTTCAGAATGGCTGGACCAGTTCATGATTTAATGTGACTCTTTTCCACATCACCTCTGATATTTGTCAATTTTGCTTTTTTTGTGTCATCTTGGCCAATCTGATATGCATGAGGTGGAACTTCAGAATCACATTAATTTGTATTTCTCTAATGATTAGTGATTTAGAACATTTTTTTCATATGAATTCATATTGAATTTCTTCCTTTGAAAACTGCCCCTTCATATCCTTTGTTGGTCATTATGATTTCATCGCATTCTGTTTTGATTGTTTTGCTGATGTCATTATTTTGATTTGTATTTTTATAGTCATTGTGGATGTTTTTTTCCTGGTTCTGCTTACTTAACTCTTCATCACTTCATGTCTTCCTAGTCATCCTGACTTACAGAATAGTAATATTCCATTACACTCATATATTACAATTTGTGTAGTCATTCCCTAATCCATGGGTAATCTACTTTGTTTCCAATTCTTTGCTACTCAAAAAAAAGTGCTTCTATGAACATTTTGGTATAGATGGAACTTTTCATTTCATCAATGACCTCCTTGGAATATGTCTAGGAGTCAGAATTCTGGGGCAAAGAGTATGGATGTTAATCTTAGCATAAGGCCAAATTTCATTCCAGAGCAGTTGGACTAATTTACAGCTCAACCAACCATACATCAATGTCTCTGTCTGTATGCAAAGCAAAGCAAAAAAAAAAACAAAACAAGACCCCAAACCTTTATTGAACATATATTAAGTGTTTCTCATGAGCAAAGCATCATTCTAGGGACTAAAGATACAAAGGTAGCTATTACACAGGCCTTGCCTTCAGGTAACATTCAGTTAAGTGAGAGAGAAGAACAGGGGTAAAGATGGGATTTCGTGAGTAATGAAGAACTACCAACCGAGAAACTTCTTTCACTAATAATCATAGAGTCCAAACAACCACTATGATCAGAGGAGGGATCTGAACCCAAGTCTTCCTGGCTCAGAGGCCTTCTTCTACCTACTACCTCTCAGTGAGGAATAATTACTCATAAAAATAACTACAATGCAAAAGAAATATAAACCCAAAGATGAGGGGAAAGAAATACGCATTTATGTAGTACCAGGCACTGGGCTAAATCCTTTTTTATTTCATTTGATCCTCACAATGACCCTGGGAGGTAGGGGGTATTATTATCATCCCAATTTTACAATTGAGGAAACTGAGTCAGAGTTGAAGAGATTTGCCCAGAGCCACACAAGTAGTAAGTGTCTGAGGCCAGATTTGAATTTAAGTGTACCTGCCTCCAGATCCAGAGCTCTACCCACTGTACCACCAGCTACCTCTAAGGTGATGGTCAGTCAAAGTGCTTTGAGAACTCTAAGGAAATAATCTCTATCTGTCCATCTATCTATCTATCTATCTGTCTGTCTATCTATCTAACACCCATCCATGTGTGCATAGATAGATATTGATATAGACACAAATGTGGATATGGATATATATAACTCACATTTCTAGAGATCATTTTCACCTAAAACAGGGAATCAAGGAAGTCTTCATGGAGGAGGTGGTGTTTGAGTTGACCAGAACAGAGCTTAAGGGAGCTCCATTACAGGCATAGAGATCAGAAGAGGAAAAGCATGGAGACAAGAGAGGACAATCACATACGAAGTGCTTAATAAATGTTTGTTGGGTTGAATTGTACTGAGCTTGAAACTCTTCTGGAAGTTGGGACTCTGAACCTTAAAAGTAGAAGAGATGGTTGAACTCTGGTATTTACCTTCTCATGGGAAGGCCAGACTTCTTCTAGGGGATATAAGGCACCTCCTGATGCTGAGCCCATGGGTGGAAGGAGTTGCTGCCTATGTGAGTTCCCTAAGCCATTGAAATGATGGATTCAGTCCCTATCTCTATCCTCCATTTGACTGCAAACTCCCTGAGAGCAGGCTTGTGTAATATATAGCTTTGCATCCCCAGCCCCCAGCACAGTGTCTCACTCATATTAGACACTGAACACACGTTTATTGAAGAGTCTCATCTCCTTCCTTCAGCTCATTCCGCCATGCCAACAATGGGCAAAGTGTGTACTGGGTTATGAGGTTAGAAGGACAGATAAGACATTAAGCTGATGCAGCTGATTCTGTGGTTGGAGAATAGGACTAACACATATGAATCAACAGAGGAAGACTAAAGACCAAATGGTACGATGCTGTTGGAGGCTCCTAGGGTTGCTCCAGGATAGGAGGGAACACAAACTATGAAGGGCAGTGGGGATGACACTAAGCTGCATATGGAAGTAGAGTAGACCCCTGTTTATAGGGACCCACATGCACTGAGAAACGAGTTGCAAATAAACAGAGAGACAGAGACTTGAAGAGGGACCACATAGCCTGAGACAGCAGACATGGAACTTTGGTGAGAGAAAGAGTAGTAATGACAGCAGTGACACTAACAGTAATAATATTAGGCATTTATGTAGTGCTTTTAGATTTGCAAAGCTTTAAATTAGCTCATTTGCGCCTCACAACCACCCTGGGAGGTGGGCGCTATTATTATCTTCATTTTACAGATGAGGAAACTGAGGCTGACAGAAATTAGATGGCTTGCCCAGGATCACACAGCTAAGAAATGTCTGAGACTGGATTTGTGAACTCAGGTCATCCTGACTCCGGGTCCAGCACTCTTACCCAATGTACCACCTAGCTGCAAGGGATATTGTTGTCATTCAGTGGCTTCTGTCCAGTTCTTCATGACCTCATTTGGGGTTTGCTTGGCAAAAGCACTGGAGTGGTTTGCCATTTTCTTCTCTAGCTCATTTTACAGATGAGAAACTGAGGGAAACAGGGTTAAGTGACTTGTCTAGAGTCATAAAACTAGGCTGCAGGTTCCCTACCCTTGTATCTAGAACCAGCACTCTATCCACTGTACCACCTAGCTACAAGGGATATAGGAAGTCAGCTGGAGAGAGTAGAGGGATTTGGAACCTCAGTGAGAGAAGGTAGGAGAGGACATAGAAATACTCAGCCTCACTTAGGCTCAAGAAATGCTTAAAGGCTGCATAGATCCAATGGGGAAGAAAGTTTTGCATAATAGGAAACTACACCCAAAGAAAAACAACATGGAGTTATAGAACATGTATAGAACCCAAGGAAAGGTGAGATCTACCAGAGTGGAGAATTACTTGATGCCCTCTGGAAAGGAGAGAAAATTCTAATGATTGTCCACAGGCTTTGGTACAAGTCTGTGCTATACTTTTTTTTTGGTTGAGTTAAAAAAAACTTGTGCTATTTTAAAAAATAGCCTAATAAAGGAGATATAGCATGTACATATAAAATATAGGTCAATAATACAAATTAGAATAAGTGCTAAAGGAAAAGTCAGCAAAGTGCTATGAGAGATTATTTTCACCTAGGGATTTGGGAAGGGCAGCTAGGTGGCACAGTGGGTAGAGTGCAGAGCCTGGAGTCAGGAAGCCTCATCTTTGTGAGTTCAAATCTAGTCTCAGACACTTACTATTTGTGTGATCTTGGCCAAGTCACTTTACCCTGTTTGCCTCAATTTCCTCATCTGTCAAAAAAGCTGGAGACGGAAATGGCAAACCACTCCATTATCTCTGCCAAAACCCTAAACAGGGTCACAAAGAGCTGAACATGACTGAAATGATTCAACAACAGCAGGGGGTTAGGGGACGATTGGGAGGAGAACAGGGAAGGCTTCAAGGCAGAGGTGGGCCTGGAGGAAGGGAAGATGTTATCAAGAAGACATGGGAAGAGATGAAGGGTGACAGAATGTTCATCTTAAGCCAGGAGTACAGCATGAACACAGGCTATTGCAGAGATAGTCAGGATGAGATTGGGAGGTGGTGAATAGCCCAGTTTGGCTAAACCGTGAGAGTATAGGAAGGAAGCTTTGGACAAAGCAAGGAAGGCAAGATTATAGGATTTTGGCCCTCATAGAAGGGATCATGTTATCTAAGCCCTTAGTTTTACTGATGAGGAAACTTAAACCCAAAGAGGGGAACTGACTTTGCCCCAAGTTATGTAGGTTGCAAAAGCCAGGATTCTAACCCAAGCCCCTCTAACTCCAAATCTGAGATCAATTGTGGAGGTTCCATCCATCCATAAATCAGTGTTTAGCACAGTGCCTAGTACATAGTAGGTGCTTAATAAGTATTTATTGATCGATTGATTAATCAACAGGCGTTTATTAAGCACCTATATTCTAGACATAGTGCTCAGTGCGAGAGATACAGAGACAAAGATGAGCCAGTCTCTGTTTTCACAAAGTTAACATTCTAACTGGGGAGACAACATACACTTTATTTTTTTATGTAAATAGTATTTTATTTTTTCCAATTACATGCAAAGATAGTTTTCAATATTCATTTTTAATAAGATTTTGAGTTCCAAATTTTCTCTCTCCCTCCTTCCCCTCCCCTCTCTCCAAGACAGCAAGTGATCTGATATAGGTTAAACATATTTCCATATTAGTCATACAACATATACTTTTAAAAGTAGATACTAAATAAATACAAGGCAAATTTGCAGGATTGGAAGCACTAGGAGCTGATTCCCCCAGATCAGAAAAGGCTGTACGTGGAAGGTGTCACTTGCTCAGAGTCTTGAAGGAAACAAAAGATTCTAAGAGACAGAGGTGGTGAGGGAGAACATTCCAGGCATCTGGGACAGCCAGTGCAAAACTATAGAGATAGGAAATGTAGGGTATTGTGTAAGGAACTGTAAGAAAGTCTGTTTAATTGAATTATAGAGTCCAGGGAGAAGAGAAATATGGAATAATACTGGAAAGGTAGGTCTGGGGTTAGATTGTGAAGGGCTTTAAAAGCTAAACAGAGGAGATTTTATTTTATTCTAAAGGCAAGAGGGAGCCATAGAAGTTTGCTGAGAAAGAGAATGACATAGGCCTGTTTCAAAAAATCACTTTGCAGCCATGTGGAGGATGGATTAGAGAAGGGGAAGACTTGAAACAGAGTAATCAGTTATGAGAGTATTGCAACAGTCCAAGAGAGATGTGATTAGAACCTGAACTAGCATGGTAGCCACGTGAGTAGAGAGAAGTGGATGGATGAAAGGGATATTGTGGTGCTAAAAATAATTGGCTGGGAAGCCTGAGTAACCTTAACAACTAACTGGATATGTGAGGTGAAGGAGAGTGAGGTCATTGAATGCCAGTCTAAGGTATTTGTACATCCTTCCCCTCCCCGCCACCCAGCACCACCAAGCCGCTCCAGATCATGTTGCCTTTAGAACCAGAAAGAGAAAGCCAAAGGTTGTGTGTATGTGTATGTACAATTGTGTCTGTGTGTTAGAATTGGGATGAGGATGAGAAGAAGGCTATACCCCCAAGCTCAACACCTGGAGCTCCTGCCTCAAGGACCCCAGTTGCTGTAGCCACAGCCATCCAATCCTGCATAATTATCATAGGCTAGCAGGCAGTGGTGACTGGCCTGCTAATTAGGACAAATTCTTTATGACTCACTATTCTGGGATGTCATTTGACAGACTTGGGGTTGGGGGAGTGGGAGGGATGGGGGACAAGCGTGGAGAAGGCGCACACAGAGTTGTTTTTAATTACATTTGGTTTGCTAATTTCTGATAGAAAATAAATATTTACCAGGAGCCATATTTCTTCATTTCACGCCCAATGCACTCCTGAGTTTATCAGGAACCCAAACAGACACCAAGTGATAATCGGGTGGCCCCCCCCACTGCCAATACAACCCATCTTCAGTCCACATGCCCTCCCCACCTTAAATCCTCTGAGTGGCAAGCAAATCTGACAGACCCATGGCTGAAAGGGGAGGTGGGAGTGTGTGTCAGCTAATCAGTATGGAGAGCTAGTGTTGGGAAAGTTATCAGACTTTTATCTCTTCACCTCAGAGGGGCAATAGGGCTGCCTGTTCTGTCAGTTTTGTTGGGGACAATGTACAGCAGGGTCCTAATTCATAGAATACATTATCATGGTACAGTGGAAAGAATCTTGGCTTTTAGAGTCAAAAACCATGGATTCAGGGGCAGCTAGGTGGTGCAGTGAATAGAGCACTGGCCTTGGAGTCAGGAGGACCTGAGTTCACATCTGACCTCAGACATTTGACACATGTACTAGCTGTGTGACCTTGGACAAGTCACTTCACCCCAATTGCCCTGCCCAAAAAACAAACCCTCCGATGCTTATTGTCCATGTGACTGGGCAAGTCACTTAACCCCTCTAGGTCTTATCTGTCAAATGAGGACATTTGTACCAAAATGGTTTTGTGGTCCCTTCCTGCTCTTGATCTATGAGCCCAAGCTTTGCTGTGGTTAGGCCTCCAGGGCTGACAATGTCTGGAAGCAGAGGTAATGTCCCAGGTTGCAATTCCAGAAGGATATTCCCAAGGAAAGGGAGTTTATTAGACTATAGGGAATCCAAGAGGGACCTGCTCTTCTCTCATTTCCACCCTAACTATCCTAAGATTGGGAGGTTGGGTGAGGGTGGGCCAGAAGAACACCACAGGCTCAGAGACCTTTCAGAAAATAGCATCTTTTGATAAAGTCTTTAGGGGAGCATTAAGGGGACTGGCGGAGCATTTAGGGGGAAAGGGTGGGAGCTGAAGTACACAAGAAAAGATAATGTTGGGCTTGGGGGATAAAAAGACACAGATTGGAGAGAGGGGAACATGCAGGGGGAGAGGGAAGAGATGAATGGATCACAAGGGAGAAGGTCCCCGACACTAGACTGGTTTCCAAATCCCTGTTAAGCTAGGATTGTCTTTCTTTTCCAATTACATTTCAATTTAGCTCAATTACTTTTCCATTATTGTTCAACCGACTCCGTTTTAATTGAAGCTGCTGGTTTTTATCTCTCCCGCTTCCCTGAATCAGTCAGGGAGGGGGGAGGGATTAGGACTGAGAGATGGAAGGATAGAAGGATGCTCTTGGCTGGAGTTCCTCATGTGAAATCTTGAGGAGATGACCAAAGCAGCAAAAGACTGGAGGAGGGAGAGATGCTTCCTCATAATGGAATTGGACACCCGGGCACCAGGTTATCCCCCCCTGCTTAATTATTAGGGAAAGATGGGAGGGCAGAGGCGAGAGGAAATGTCTCCTGCATTTCCACTACTCAATACTTGGATGAACCTATGAACTCACTGATGTTCATACTCTGTCTACCAGGACAAGACCTGAAGTTGAATCCTGGCTCTGCCAGTTAGTACCTGAATACTCTTGGGGAAGTCATTTTACATCTATAGACTTTACTTGCCTTATCTATAAGGTGAGGAAGTTGGGCTACACAGTCTATAACTTTGTGGTTCTAAGAACCTGTGATCCTTCTCCATGGAGTATTTTGAAGCCTTTCCATAAGACCTTCCTGCAGGAGCTGTCCAAAGTTCTGGGAACCTTTCTGTTAATAACTCTTAAAAGTATTGCAATACTTCAACAGATCACTGCAGGTTTCCTCCTTTCAACAGCACCAGTTGCAACCTAGCCACACCTTCCCATCTGGTTAGATTCTTGTTCATATTATTCCATTAGACCTCCACAGAATATGTACAAAAATAGCACTTGGGGCTGCCCAAACATTATAGTTTCATCTCCGGGGCAATTCCTTTTCTGATTTAAATTTCATTGAAGATACTTTTATGCTACTTCTATCAACAAAGCCATTATTGGGAATATGCTGTAACCTTATTACATCCACTACTGTTGGATGCCTGGAGTATAGCAGATGCTTAATAAATGTTGCACCTAGCATATAGTAGGTGCTTAATAAATGAATGTTGATTGTTTGGAAGTCTTATTAGTTCCTGTAGGTTCACTGATCTCTTCAGAGATGACTCATAGGGTTAGAAGATCATAGATTTAGATCAAGAGCACCTAAGAGGTCTCCTCATTTTATAGATGAGTAAACAGAGGATCAGAGAGGAGAAATGACTTGCCCAGGGTGTACAGCTAGTAAGTGCTTGAGGTGAGATTTGAACCTAGATCTTCCTGACTCTTAAGTCCAGCATTATGTCCAGAAAGATGATAATTTTGCCTCTCTCCATTACCCTTCAGATCACTAGCAACTTTAATTTTTCAGAATAACTCCATGGCTATTAATAATAATTGTGTCCGACATGAACAAAGGGAAGAAGATGAGGCTGAGTGATACCACAGGGTTTATCTACAGCACTGAGCACACAATGTATATTCATTAAGTAGTCTTAAATTGATCCTGAAAAATGCCATCAGTAACCATGGAAGCACATGAACAGTTTGTATTCTTTTTTTAAAAATGATTCATTTTGAAGTGTACATTAATTTACTTTTATTGTTTTCAAAGCGTTACCAATATCTGTTGGTTTTACATCACAGTTATTTCCCAGCATACCTCTCTCCCCATTGAACACTCTCTTGTAACAAAGAAAACCAGTTAAGTAAAACCAACAAATAAAAGGTCAGCATCTGACAGTGTTTACCAAATCTCATACCAGCCATCCCCACCTCTCTACCATGTCTTTCAGGAATGAAACTCCTTTTATTCTAATCCAATCTGCAATTCCTACTAGGGCAGGCAAGGGGAAAATTATGCCCATTAGGCTTGTTTGATGTGGCTGTTTTGGGCGTCAAAAGAGATTACATGTGTCTTTATACATGTTATCATGTGCTTTGCTCATTTTTATGACCTTATGTAGATACTGGCTAGATTATTAGGTGTTCATTTTCTAAAGTTTTAGGGAAAGAAGAGGAGAGGGATATATTTGGAAATGAAGATGATGTAAAAACAAAATATATCAATACAAAAAAATTTTAAAAGAAAGTGAATTAACTCCTGTATCTATCATAAGAGATGAAGCATATTGCCCAAGAGGTCATTTCTTCCCCTGACATAGTCTCAGATTTTCAAGCTTCTCTTCTAAGTTGGACAGGAAAGAGGTCTGATTCTAACTACTTGAAAGTTCAAGACTTTTCAGAGAGCAAAAGAGGCCAACACACAAACTTATGAGTCACCAAAATGGTGTCACCCTTGGGATCAACATTCTTTGCTTTTATTTCTCTGGTGGTGACTATTACCAGATGAAGTCACACAACTATCTTGCCTACAAATTCAAGTTAACTAATATCAAGTATTATATGGCAATCATTTTATTCTTCCCTTGTTGACTCTAATTCATGCCCCTCACAGAGGTTGTTCTAAACTTTCTACTCTTCCTCAAGCCCCTAAAGACTAACCCCATTGTATCTCAGCAAATACTTTTGCCTCTTACTTAACTGAGAAAATTAAGGCCATCCATTGTATGTCTCCCTACTCCACACCCCAGAGCCTCTCCACTCTTTATGAGTTTTCTCCATTGTTCTGTTCTCTTAGAAAGAATTGGCCCTTAGCCCTTCTCCTTCCATCTCATCTGGGTCCTACTTGTCCCACAGATCATTCTCTCTCTTTCTATCAGTCTGTCTGTCTTTCCTCCCCCCATCCCTCTTCTCCTCTCTCTTGCTCCTCCCCCTCCTCTCCTCTCCTTTTGTCTCTTCTCTTCTCTCTCTCTCTCTTTCAGTCTCTCCCTATCTGTCTTATCCCCACGACCTACAAATGTACCAAGGTCTAACCCATCCTCAAGGAAATAAAAAAAAATAAAAACAACTTCACTGCACTATATCTTCCTCTCAAACTACATATTGTCCTATATCTTGACTGCTATTTATTGCCAAAACTTCTAGAGAGAGTTGGCTATACATCCTGCCTCCACATCCTCACCACCCACATTCTGTTCTCAACCCCTTAAAATCTGGCTTCCATTCCAACCACTTGACTGAAACTACTCTCTCAAAGATTACCAACAATCTCTTAACAGCTAAGTTCAATGGCCTTTTCTGTCTTCATCCCTCTTGATCTCTCTGCAGTTTTTGGCACTGTTGAACACTTCCATCTCTAAAATAATCTTTCCCTTGTTTGGTTTCTGTAACACTACTCCTTCGTGGATTTCTTTCTACCTGATTGCTCCTTTTGATTCTCCTTTATTGGATCATCATTCATCTTACAAATTGTAACTATAGGTGTCCCCCAAGACTCTTTTCTGGACCCTCTTTTCTCTTTTTACTTTCTCCTATCGTAATGCCTGAAACATAATAGGTACTTAATAAATGTTTGTTGTTTGTGGCTAGAACATTTAAGATGCCTAATAAATGCTTATTTATTTATTGGTGATCGTATCAGCTTTCATGGATTCATATATCTCTGCAGAGATAAATCATAGAGTCACAGGACTCTATTTGATGCTTGAAGGAACTTTATCAGTCATTGAGTCCGATTCTCTTGTTTTACAAATAAGAAAACTGAGGTTTAGGTTAAAGTTAAATTCAAGGTCAATGGGTAGTGAAGTGGGATTTGAACTAATCATTCCAAGAAATATCAACTATAGATACCTGATACAGATTTTTTTTCTTTTAAAAGGAAGGAAATGAAGAAGAAATAGAGAAGTAATGAAAAAACATGAGAATGAAAGCAAGCATTATTAAATCTCAAACTATCCTACAAAATAGTAGTCATCAAACTTATTTGTGATACTGGTTAAAAAGAATACAGAAATTGATGAATGGAGCAGACTACATTGACAAGACTGAGAAGCAATGGCCATGGTAGCCTAGCACACGATAAGCACCGAAACAATAAGAACTACTGAGAAAACCAGAAAGCCGTTTGGTGGGAATGAGTTTTAGATTGAAATCTCTCGCTTATTATATGCACCAAATGGATAAACAAAGGTAAAAAGTTATTTTTTTTTAAAAAGAGGAGAATGGAAGGATGTCTTTGCAGATTTTTAGTTAGAACAGGGTTTCTTAACCTGGGGTTCATGAACTTGACTTTTAAAAATATTTTGATAACTATACTTCAATATATGTGGCTTCCTTTGTAGTCCTACATCTTTATTTTATTGCATTTAAAAAAAAACCTTATTCTGAAAAAAGGTTGACTTCACCAGACTGCCAGAGGAGTCTAGGACACAAAAATGTTTAAATGCTTGTATTAGAAAGAATGGCAGTAACAATACGGATATAGAAGAGAATACAAAAGATAAAATATAACCCTTATCACACAAAATTTGAAAAGCTATCGCTTGAACAAAACCAACATAACTAGACTAAGAAGAAAAACTGCTAATTGGGGGGAAAACTTTGGATTGAATATCTTTGATAAAAGTCTTATACCCAAGTTATAAAGAAAACTGACACAATTATTTAATACAAAGTGCCATTTGTCAATAGATAAGTGGTCACAATTGATAAATGGTCAAAGAATATGAACAGGCAGTTTTCAGAAGATGAAGTCGAAGTTATCCATAGTCACAAAAAAAATGCTCTAAATCACTATGGATTAGAGAAATGCAAATTAAAGCAACTCTGAGGTACCACTTCATGCCTATCAGATAGACTAACATGACAAAAAAGGAAAGTGACAAGTGCTGGAGGGAATGTGAAAAAATAGGGACATTAATGCCCTGCTGGTGGAGTTGTGAACTGATCTAACCATCCTGGAGAGCAATTTGGAAGTATGCCTAAAGGGCTATAAAACTGTGCATACCTTTTGACTCAGCAATACCACAGCTAGATCTGTTTCCCAAGGAGATCAAAGAAAGGAGGAAAGGACCTACTTATATAAAAATATAATTATAGCAGCTCTTTTTGTGGTGGTAATGGAAAATTGAGGGGATGCCTATCAATTGGAGAATATCTAAACAAGTTCTGGTACATGATTATGATGGGATACTATTGTGCTATAAGAAATGACGACTAGGATGCTTTCAGAAAAATCTGGGAATACTTACACAAACTGATTCAAAGTGAAGTGAACAGAACCAGGGGAACATTGTACACAGTAACAGCAATATTGTTTGATAATCAACTGTGAACGACTCAACTCTCCTTGGCACTATAATTATCCAAGACAATTCCAAAAGACTTATGATGAAAAATGCTACCCACCTCCAGAGAAAGGACTGATGTAATCTGAATTCAGATTGAAGCATACTCATTTTTTTTTACTTTATTATTTTTCTTGGTCTGCTCTTTCTTTTGCAGCACTGCTAATATGGAAATGTTTAACATGACTGCACATGTATAATCTATATCAAATTGCTTGCCTTCTCAAGGAGAGGGTAGGGGAGGGAAAGAGGGAAGTAATGTGAAACTCAAAACATTTTTAAAAGAATGTTAAAATTTTCTATTTATACATACTTGAGAAGAATAAAATTTAAATTAAATGTTAAAAAATAGCATAGGATATCAAAGGATGAGAATGATTTTCTAAAGAAGAAATGCAAACTCATAATAACCACATGAAAACTGCTTCAAATGACTTATAAAAGAAGGCAAATTAAAACAACTATAAACTTTTGCCACACACCTATAAAATTGGCAAAAATGATAAAAAAAAATTATCAGTCAGTAAAAAGACTATGGAAAGACTGTTTTCAGCTATGGAAAGACCCATGGGTTACCTAATATTCTATTGGTTCAGCTGTGAACCAACCTAACTCTTCTGGAAAAAAAAAACAAGTTGGAACTATTCTAGAAAAGTAATTAGATTCCTTATGTGCTTTGACTTAGCATTATCTCTACTGAACAAAAACCCCAAGGTCATAAACAAAGGAAAAGGTATGATATATATCAAAATATTTATAGCAACACTTTTTGTGGTATCAAAAATCTGGAAACAAAGTAAATATCTATCAATTGAGGAATATTCAAACAAATTGTCATATATGAATGTAATGGACTCCAAAATTGACCCTTTGACCCAACAACACCATTCACTAAACATAAATTCTTGACCAGGGAGGTCAAAGACACAGGGAAAGGTCTCATATATACCAAAATATTTATGACAAATGTCAATTCGTGACAAAATATTTATGACTTTTTTGTAGTAGCAAAGAACTGGAAGGAAAGTTGGTATCCATTGACTGGGGAATGGCTGAACAAATTATGGTTATAAATGTAATAAGATATTTTTGAACTGTAGGAAATGATATGAAGAATTCAAAGAAACTTGGGAAGAATTGTATGAAGTGATGCAGAACAAAGTAAATAAAGCCAGGAGAACAACTTACACAAAGATCATCATCATGCAAAAGAAAACACCACTGAAAGATATTAGAACTCTGATTCATGCGATGACCAATTATGACTTCAAAGAATATAGTGAAACCTATCTCTTTTTTCTCATCAGAAGGATGATGGACTCTAGGTATGAAATAAGGCATTCATTTTGAGACATATCCATGGTGTTGATTTATTTTGTTTGACTATTTATTTGTTACAATTTCTAAAAAAAAAATTTTAAAATTTTAAAGGGAGGGTTCTAGTGAAGGAGGAGAATCATTGGGAAATTGTTTTTTTTTAAAGGGAAAAGAACACCACTAAAATATTTAAAAAGAAAAATCAAGCTAAAAACACTAGTATATGTGATCACACACACACACACACACACACACACACAGACATAACTCTTTATCCTGCAAGATCACATCAGCATTGGTGCTCATATCTTATCACCACCCTCAGCTCCAGGGACCTCTGAATGGAGAGTAGACAGAAAGCTCCCCCCAGAGCTTTCATATAAACCATCTGTTCATTTCCCACCAAGTTGCACTCCTCTGGATGTCTTCATACTTTCCTTTTCCCCTAACCCTTTCAGTTTCCTTTTGCATATTGTCTTGTGTCCACTGGATTAATAAGCTTCTTGAGGCCATGGACTGTTTTTTGTTTTGTTTTGTTTTGTATTTGTTTCCGCAGTGCTTAGCACAGTGCAAAGGACATATTAGATGCTTAATAAATGTTAATTGACTATATATGTATATACACATATATATACATATCTGCATGTCGCATATATGTTTATATAATAGCATGCCCTCATGCCAAGGTTAAGTCTGTTCATAGGACATAGGTGGAATCTTAAAGGTCACGTAGTACATTACCTTCATTTTATAGATGAGAAAACTAATACTTTTTAAAGACACTTGTCCAAGGCCACATGGGTGCTAAGTGGCAGAACTTGGATCTGGATCCAGGGTCTCTCACTCTAAAATTAGTGTTCTTTCTGTTAAACTGTGGTATTCTTCCTGGCTGCCTCTCCGATGCTCCTACTCAAGGTTCCTAGTCTCAGCCAACTATCTGACTTGGAGTTAGAAGATTTCTTTTAACTCTTGACAAATCCCTAGTCATCAGCCTACTGTATCTAATCCTCCTATTTCCTGGACCCCATCCACCAAATCCACCAAGGAGCTGTGTGAGGTTGGGGAGATAAGTCTTCCCTCAGTCCCCTATAACATTCCTGGTTGGCATGCAAATGAATCCAGGACTAGAAATAAAAGGGTTATCAGCCACTGCTTGGATTCTTTGTTCTCAGTTCCTGTATTCATTATGCATGACTGCCAAAATTGTTCCTCTTTGTTTATCATTCTTCTTAGGTCTGTCTACACACATATACAAGCACATAAAAATCCACATATGGATACGCGTATGTGTATGTACATATATAATACATATGTATGCATATGCATATGCATATGTAGTATTGGTGGTTTAAGCTTTGAACTCTCCATACTTAGCAAGGATGGTTCTGAAATGACACTGTGTGTCACAAACATATTTAATCCAGGCCTGACCTTGAGGCCTTCCCATATATAGATGTTAAAAACCACATGGACATCCATATACACATATGTGTGTACGTTCACACATGCAGATATGTGTATATATTCATAGAACATGTTTTATCTAGACTTCCCATCTTCCCCATAGCCTATCACGGTGCTCTATACACAGAAGGCACTTAATAAATGTTTGTTCAATGAATAAACACAAATATGTTCACACAACCAAACATACACACTACAGATTTATCCAAAGTCTTAACGAGTTACAGAGGTGACCCTGATTCTCAAAGCATATACCATCTGACTGGCAGGTTCTGCCAACTTGGAAGGGCCTGAAGACCAGACCCAGACCAACTGTCACCTGAAAACAGCCTAGCTAAGTATGGAGAGGCTAATTTTGGCCACCACTAAGGCATGCCAGGGGTTGGGATATGTGTTGGTGGAGGTAGTGGCCACATATGTGAAATCATGGCTCTCTTAAAGGGTTGCAAAAGAGGTTATAAGGATAAAAGGTAGAAATAGTCCAGGTTGGAGGGGCTGTAGAAAGACAATCACCATAATACACAGCTAGTAGAGATATGAATTGTTCTGACCATACTGGAAAGCAGTTGGGAATTATGCTTAGATGACTAAAACGTACATATTCTTTAAACTGGAGATTTCTGTGCTAGGTATAAGCCCCAACGAGGTGATCTGTTAAAATAAAAGCCTCATAGACATCAAAATTTCCATAGCAACATTTTTTGTAGTAGCAAAAAAAAAACTAGAAACAAAATAGATGTCTATTAATTAGAGAAAGGCTAAAGAAATTGTGGTTTGTGAATATAATGAAATACTGCTTTGTCATAAGGAGTTATGAATATGAATAATATGGAGAAACATGGAGAAGTTTTATATAAACTGATGCAGAGTGAAGTAAGCAGAACTAAGAAAACGAATAAAGATTATAATAATGTAAACAGAAAGAACACTCCCACCACCCTCCCCCCCCCAAAAAAAAAACCCACTAAATTTAGGATACTTCTATGGTACAAGGATTCTGGTTTTTTTTTTTTTTCATTTTCAGTGTGTAGAGGAAAAACAAATAAAGGCTTGATCATTAAAAAATTTTAAAAAAAGATGGAACCTTAAAGTAAAAAATAACCTCATAGGTTATCTACTAAGTTGTAAGGTAGAAACTGATTCTTATCTGAACTTTGCAAGTTCTGTAGTACATAGGAGAGTATACTGCATACAATAAGTATCTGGCAATTTTTTTTAATTGAATGGATTTTATTGAATTTCGAACCCGATTGAGGACTCCCTCCCTCAACATCTCCAACTAGTGGTCCTTTGGCCTTTGTTTAAACATTTCTCCATCTTGGCTGAAGGCATATCAGGAGATATTTTGCCAAAATGTCTTGCTGAAATTCAGATATACCATATAGGAGTCCCCAAGATTAAGACCCGGTAGAGACAATAGAAAGTTTCCCAATAGAATGTCCCCTCTTCCTTAAGGGCAAGGGACTGTTTCATTTTGGTTTTGTATCACAATACTTGGTACTTGTTTTGTTGTTGTTTAGTCATTTTTCAGTCATTTATGACTCTTTGTGACCCCTTTTGGGGTTTTATTGGGAAAGACACTAATTGTCATTTCCTTCTCCAGCTCCTTCTACAAATACAAAAACTGAGGTGAATAAGGTTGAGTAATTTGTCCATGATCACAGAGCTAGGAAGTATTTGCAGCCGAGTTTGAATTCAGGAAGAAGAGTCTTCCTGACTCCACACCCAGCATTCTATCCACTTGCATAACAAGCCTTTGTGGACTGATTGACCTTAGAGATCATCTAAGCCAAACTACTCATTTGGCAGATCAGAAAACTTAGTCCCAGAAAGGGGAAGAAATCTGCCCAAGGTCACAGAGGTAATCAGTAGCATATCCTGGATTTGATCCCCGGTGCTCTGATTTCACATCCAATCTTTCTACAATATCATGCAGCCTCTCATCTCTGGCATTACTCTTAATCTAACAGTCTAGTAACCCTATTCAGATAGAAAAAGAGGTTAGCGTGGTGTGACTTGTGATCAATTTCGCTTCTCAGTACTGATGAAGCATTTCTTTGATAATCTGTTCAAGAGTTTTGCTGTGGGGTAGACATGAACCATAGGTCTATAGTCATGCCAGGACCCACCTTTTTCCTCTTTGTGAAAACGAGGGCAGCATTTGCTCCTCTAGTCTTTTGCAACTCCTTGTTCTCCATTAATTGTCCAAGATTATGGACAGTGGTTCAGCAATCACTTCTGTAAGTGCTCTCCCCCACTCCCAGAACCTTTTGATATAATTCAGCTGAGCCTAGAGACTCACACCCATTTAAAGTGTTTAGTTGTTCTCCTATTTTTGGTCTCCAGTTTCCCCTCAACCATGTTTGTTCTGCCATTTGCAGTCAGAAAAATCTATTTTCTTTGATGGAGAAGATGGAAGCAAAATAGCTGTTGAGTAGTTCTGGAGTAGTCATCATCTTCCCTAAGCTGTGAAGCTGTCACAACTGTACCAATCTTCTTACACTGAATGAATATATTGTAGTTAAAAGATGTCCCTTTTCACAAACTCCTTTCTTTGACATTTAAAGCCCTTCATACTCTGGCTCCAGATACCTTTGTAGGTTCTTGTGTTATTCCCCTTCGCACACTTTCCAGTCTAGCCAAACTGGCCTTCTTAGCATGCTTCACGCGTGGCATTCCATAGCCCTCCTTCCCCCTTCCCCCCACCTCACTCTATGGTTGTCACTCTTGCCAATAGCTAGACAGTTAGGTGGCAAAATGGATGGAATACTAGACCTGGAATTAGGAAGTTATTATTGTTGTGCAGTTGTTTCGGTCATGTCCGAGTCTTTGTGATTCCATTTGAGTTTTCCTTGGCCAGGATACTGGAGTGGTTTGCCATTTCTTCTCCAGCTCATTTTACAGATGAGCAAACTGAGGTAAAGTGAATTGCCCATGGTCACGCAGCTAATAAATGTCTGGGGCCATATTGGAACTCAGGTCTTCCTGACTCCAGGCCTAGTGTTCTATCCAGCCACCCAAGTGCCCTGAGAGTTAGGAAGACTCAGGATCAAATCTAGCCTGAGACATTTACTAGCTGCGTAATCCTGAGGAGGAGATCACCTAACATTTATCTGCCTCAGTTTCCTCATCTGAAAATGGGGATAATAATAGCATCTACATCTTATGTTGTGAGCCTCAAACAAAATATTATTTGTAAAGTGCTTTTCATACCTAAGTGCTATATAAATGCTAGCTATTATTTTGATGCCAGCAATGCTCTTCCTCCACACCTCTGTGTCTTGTAATCTTTAGTTTCCTTCAAGATGGAGCTCAAGCATCACTTCCTTCAGGAAGCCTTTCCCAATGCCCTTCCTAACAGCGGTTAGGCTCCAACCAAAAATCAAAACAAAACAAGATGACAATGAAAAAGCCCTTTAAAAGTACTTTGTATGTATCTTGTAATTACATATCTGTGTATGTGCTCATTTTCTAGAGGAGAGGTGGTACAATGGATAGAGTACCAGGCCTGGAGTTAGAAAGACTCCTCTTCCTGAGTTCAAACCTAGCCCCAGACACTTAGTAGCTGTGTGAGTCACAGGCAAGTCACTTAATCCTGTTTGCCTCAGTTTCCTCATCTGTAAAATGGGCTGGAAAAGGAAATGGCAAACCACTCTAGTATCTTTGCCAATAAGACCCTAAATGGGGTCATGAAGAGCTAGACATGACTGAAACAACTCAACAACAACCACAACAATGCCAGTTGGTTAGTCAACAAGCATTTATTGAGTACTATTTGTCGGGCATTATGCTAAGTGCTGGGGATACAAAGAACGGCAAAAAGATTCCTCCCCTCAAGGAACTTACATTTTATTGAGGAAACAACATATAAATAATTAGATACACACAAGATATATACAGAGAACATGGAAGATAACATGAGTGGGGAAAGCTTTAACCTCTGGGGACACTGAGAGCGGTTTTCTGCAGAAGGTAGGATTTGAGCTGAGTTTTAAAGGAAACCAGAGGAACTAACTGGTAGAGGTGAGGGAATGGAGCATCCCAGGTATGAGGGATATGAGTGCAAAGGCACCAGAAGTGGGACACAACATATTTTGTGAGAGAAATGGCAAGTAGGTCAATAATGTCGACTTAGGCAGTGCCTACAGGGGAGTAAAGTGCAAGAAGCCTAGAAAGGGAGGAAGGGGGTGGGTTATAAAGAACAGTAAATGTTAAATGGAAAAGTTTATATTCGATACCAAAAGTAATAGGGAGCCACAAAAGTGGGGAAGGTAACTTAACCAATCTACTTTTTTAAAAACACCTTTACCTACTGAGTAGAGAATGGACTGGGAAGAAGTCAGGGAGACCAGTTAGAAAGTTATTTTGATAGCCCAGGTGAGAAGTGATAAGGGCTTAAACTAGGCTTGTGGTTGTGTGAACACACAGAAAGGGACATAGATGAGAAATATTGAGAAGGTAGAAAAACCAAGATTTGACAACAGATTGGATATGTAGGGTGAGTGCAGGTGAATAATAAAGAGTGACACCATGGCAGCAAGTCTGGGTGACTGGGAAAATGGCGGTGCCCTTCAGTGCATTAGAAAATTTGGAAGAGGGGAAGATTTGGGGGGGGAAAAGCTAAGCTCTGTCTTGAGTATGTTGAATTTGAGATGCTTAAAGGACATCCAGTTTGAGAAATCCAGAAAGTAGCTGAAGATGCTTGATTATAGTAGAAGAGAAAGGCTAGCACTGGATTTATAGATCTAGGAATCATTTGCACAGAGATGTTGATTGAACCTAAGAGAGCTGATGATATCACCAAGTGAGGTAGGATAGAGCAGAAAGAGGATAAGGCCCTGGACAGAACCCTGGGGGACACCCACAGTTAGTGAGCATGACATGAATGAAGAATTAGGAAAGGAGGCTGAGGAGTGATCAGATAGCTAGAAGGAGAACCAGGAGAGAAAAGTATTATGAAAGCCTTGAGAGGAGAGCAAATCCAGGAGGAGAGGTGATCAAGGATGTCAGATGCTGTAATATCAAATAAATTGGGACTTTTTTTTACTGTTTTAGAATGACAAATGAATCAAGTGTCTTTGATTGAGCCTTACTAGGCAGATCCAAAGAACATGTGCTGGCAGCATTCTTGTTGGGCTTGTGTTGGTCTTTCACCCCTACAGCAGCTGCTAGTTGATTTGTTACAACAGATGCTACTGAGAGGTCAAAGAAGATAAGGTTTGAGAAAAGCCCATTAGATTTGGCAATTAAGAGTTCATTGGTAACTTTGGAAAGAGTAGTTTCAGTTAAATGATGAGGTCAGAATCCAGTCTTCAATGAGATTAGAAGAAGATGAGAGAAGATTAAGTGAGGCAGCAAGAGCACACACCTTTCTCTAGTTTAGCCATGAAGGACAGGAGAAACAGGATGATAGCTATCAGAGATAATTAGACTAATGGAAAATTTTTGAGTGATGAGGGAGACATAAATATGTTTTTAGGCAACAGAAATGGAGTCAGAGATTGAATATAATGGAGAGTAGAGATGAAAGTGGATATAATCCGCTGGAGAGAATGAGAGGGGGTGGAAGCAAGAGGGCATGTAGAGGGTTGGTCTTGGCAAAGAGAAGGGCTATGCCTTCAACTGAGATGTGAGTAAAGGAGTAGATAGTGGAAAAGATATCTGAATGATATAAAATGAAGATAGTTTGGTGAATGGCCGTAGTAGGAAGGCCGAATTTATGATCTCAAAAAGGATCGTATACATATCTGAATGGTTCAAAATCATTGGGTACATAGAATTCTCTAAACAGAAGGCATCAAAAAAATTTATTCAGAGCCCAGAGCAACAAATTAGCGAACCAACCTCCCCATTCCAGTATTGTGAACACAAGCCCCCAGGCCCAGTAGGCCCGCCTCACAAGAGTAGCCAGGAGGCCATAGAAAAATAAGATGGCATAAATCATATTCACTGGCCTCAAGACCTCACGCTCGAACTCCTGGGTTCACACAGGGGTCGGCTCTGCTTCGGATTTTTTTTCAGCTGTAGTTTCTCTCCTCGCAGCCAAGCCTCTGGCGTTCTCAAGTCCCGCCTCAATGACCCGAGACCAGAGTCCAGAGATCCATTGGTTCCCGAGTTGGCCTCTCTTAAGTCATTAATCTATGCCCACACAGGTTTCATGCCTGATAGGGCTTTGGGCCTGGGGCTTAGCATTTAACAGGTGAAAGTACTTTCACGGTAAACAAAAGTCAAACTCCTCAAGGGCACCCGTTAAACTAAGCCCATTTTGCCTTACTAGCACAATGGCCTCAATTTTGGATGGGATATAGGAAGTAAAATCTTTGAGAGCGAAGGGGGGGAGAAGGATGCTGTGGGAGGGTTTAGGAGAGACAAAAGTGTTAGGAACCTCTGTGGAGAGTAAGCTAGCAAATAAAATAGAGGAATAGAATGTTTACATTGGAGCAGTGAGAACTTAGTTGAAATTAGACGACATTAATTGGTAGCGCCTAAGCAGCAGCACAATTTATAATTTCCTCCAGTTTTGGTCGGCAGCATATGAAAAGGAAGGAAGGAAAAAGATGGTAGGAATAATCTAGCATTGGAGTTTGGCTAGATATAATCAGCAGTAGGATAAGGGAGCAAGAGATTGGAGAGCAGAAAGAGAGAGAGAAAGAGAGTTGGGTTGTTTCACCACAGTATTGATAGGGAAGGGAAGAGATTGAGGCCAGTGCAAGGGGGAAGAACTGAGAAGCAGAGGAAATGGAAGTAACCATGAGGACAAAGAACAAAGTTAGGGGTTGTAAGGCAGAAGAAAAGTTGGAATGAGAAGATTATGAGCAGATAAAGGAATTTTGGAGTTCTTAAACAAGGAAGTAGAAGACTGTGGACTCTTTGAATACAGAGATTATTTCATTCAGGACAGGGTCTGGCACATAGGAGGCACTTAATGGACTGACTGTTACAATATCACTTTATTCTGGATTTCACCATGCTACTCTGTAGTGTTCATCTTCAGTTCTGTGCTCCTGCTTTCATCTATGGTACGAATCTTAGTTTAATCTTAGTTCTTTGGAGAATATGATGGGGCAAGGCAAGGACGGGGGTAGGGGTGGGGAGAGAAGGGGATAAGCATTTATATAGTGCCTCCTGTGTGCCAGGCACTGGATGTTTTTTACAAATATTATCTCATTTGATCCTCCCAACAGCTCTGCAAGGTAGGTTTACAGTTGAGGAAACTGAGGCAAACAGAGAGTTAAGTAACTAGCCCAGGGTTACATAGCAAGTGTCCAAGACTGGATGCGAACTCAGGTCTTTCTGCGCCCAGGCCCAGTGCTCTGTCTACTACACTACCAGTTGAGCACTGAACACTGAATCTGGAGTCAGTAGAACAGAGACTTCCAAACCTGGTTCTGCCATGTCTTATGTGGATGATTCTAAACCGCATCTCCTTGTGCCTCCTTAGTTTCCACATCTGTAACATGAGTGGGGTTAGTCTTGACAATCTTCCTTGGGATCACTGCTTTAGATCTGGAAAGTACCTCAGAGGCAATTTTGTCCAGGCCCCCTCTTAGAACCCTGGCACTGGAGTCAGGAAGATGTGGGTTCAAATCAAGCCTCAGACACTTCCTAGCTGTGTCATCCTGGCCTTTGTCAGTCACAGTTTCCTCATTCCCTACTTCCTAGCGTTCTTGTAAGGATCAAATGATATAACATTTGTAAAGCTCTTTGAAAACCTGAAAGTACTATGTAAAGGCTGATGTTGTTATTCATTTTTACTTTTATGGACGAAACTGAAGGGTTTTATAAAAAATACTTATTTATCTTAAAATATATTTTTCCCATGAAGTATTTCCCAATTACACGTAAAAAATTTTTAACATTAGTTTTTTAAAATTTTGAGTTCCAAATTCTCTCCCTCCCACCTTCCCCTCCCCACCCCTTGAGGAGGCAAGCAATATAATATAGATTATACATGTGAAGTCATGCAAAAAATTTCCATATTAGCCATGTTGCAAAAGAAAACACAAACAAAAACCTGAGAAAAATAAAATTAAAAAAGTATGCTTCAGGCTGCACTCAAAGTTCATCAGAAACTGAAGTCTTTAAGTGAAAGTTAAGTGACTCACCCAGGGTCACAAGATATCAAATAGCAGATCCAGGATTCAATTTTTTGTCTTTCTGACAGCAAATTTTTCCTCAGCCACCTTGGGTCTCTTCTCAATATATGACCCTATGGAAACTTTGATGCACTCACACTGGTCTCTTTTTAACCTTCCCCTTTTTTCCCTCATTGATATTATCTCCAACTGTGTCATCAAAATTTTATTCTTGACAGGTCCTCATCTTTTTTTAGCTGTCTGTTCTTTTTCATAACCCAAGCCTTACTTATCTTTCCTCTGAACTGTTAAAAAAAACCTGCTCTTTTAAAGATTTGGGTTCACAGGTGACCATGTCCTGCATTCACATCATTCCCTATCAGAAACTCACAAACCACTATCATTTTCCCTCAAGGATCCCATCATTGTCTTGCTGGTCTGTATTGGTCCAAAATAACAAATTTCTTCACTGTATCTTCTGGAAGATGATATTGTCAGCAAGGCCAGCCAGGAGTTTGTCAATTGCCCTGTTTGTAGCAGGAGACATCCAATAGACACGTGGAAAGTACAAACCCCACTGAAGCTACAGCTCTCCTCTGTGGCAGCATTTTGATTTGTATCAGTAAGGACTTGTTCATATCCTCTCTCTGCAGCAAAATCTTTTAGCACTGTTTCCGTTTGGCTTCCTCTTTATCTTCATCCAAAGGCTTTCCACTCTACTTCTCCCTGCAGATTCAAGAGGCAGTGAATGAATCACAGTGGAAAGGGTATTGGATTTGTGGTGAGAGGAATGAAGCTTGAAACCCGACTCTGTCAATTACTACATGAGTGACCTTGGGCAATTTCCCTTTCTGGGCTTCAATATTCTCATCTATAAAGAAAGGGGGATGGATGTAATAGCTGTTGAGTTTCCTTCCAGTTCTAAGTCTAGGATCCTATGCTTTCCATGTAAACATTTATCTTCAGCTAGGTGGCACAGTGGATAGAATACTGGGGCTTGGAATAAGGAAGACTCATCTTCCTGAGTGCAAAACCAGCATCAGACTCTCACTAGCTGTGTGACCTTGGGTAAGTCACTTACCTGTTTGCCTCAGTTTCCTCATCTGTAAAATGAGCTGGAGAAGGAAATAGTAAGCCACTCCAGCATCTTTGTCAAGAAAACCCCAAAATGGGGTCATGAAAAGGTGGACACGACTAAACGACATCAACCCTGAAAGTGAATGCTATTTCAGGGCAGCTAGGTGGCACTATGTGGATAGAGTGCAGGGCCTAGAATCAGGAAGGCCTAAGTGCAAATTCAGTCCCTAACACTAGCTGTGTGACCCTGGGCAAGTCACTTAACCCTCTTTACCTCATTTCTTCATCTGACTGAAACGACTGAACAACAACAGCATACATTGTTAGTCCTTATCCTCTTCTGCAAGATTTCTTTCTTTGAGTGCATGGCATAGGCAATTCCCCTGCCCAGCAAGTCATGGAGCTCTTGATGGAGCTGGTCTAGTTGCTTTGGCCTCTCCCAATGAGACACATGCTCAAAGCCATTGCTGCTGGGAGGAAGGGAGAGAAATTCCTCTCCTCTTCCCACCTTTCTGAGAGATGGAGGGAAAGAAGCAAGGTCACAAAGTCCTGCACTCAACAGAGGAGAGGGCAGAGACTTTCCACAGCTATTCGAGCCTGCTGAAGGGGCAACTCTTCCAATCTTCTTTGACACTCTGTCCTCCAGGCATGGGAAACAACCAACCCACCAGGAGCTGCTGGGTCTTGCAAATCCTATAGCAAAGGGCCAGAGCCCATGATCCACTGAAAGGGATCAGCTCCAGGAGCAGCGCTCCAGACCATCCTCCAATTGCAGGCATAACCCATCCCAACCCCAAGTCCTGGTGATGTCATCATCCAACTTCTAGAGTTCATCATTTCACGGCTGAGGATCCTCCATCCACCAAGGAAGAAAATGACTTCTGTCTGACTTATTGGACTGGCTTTGAGAGTGCTATGTAGCCAATAGCCTTTCTGAGTTGAGTGAGGCTGACTTTGTATGACAGACATACAGTTTGTTTTCGAGCATATCCTAGGAGCTTTTCCAACTCCATAGGATCTAAGAGAACTTATGTTCCTTTGGTGGTATCTTGTAGAACACAGGTTTGCCTTCATGAGATAACATATGGAAAGTACTTTGCAAACCTTAAAGCTCTATATAAATGCTAATGATGATGGTGATGATGATGATGATGATGATGATACCTTAATGAAGCATCCATGGGAAGACCTTAGTGGAGGATGATGCTAATGAAGCCTTGCAAATCTCCTTGTTTTAGAATAAACTTCAAGCTCCGTTTGGTCATAACCTTCTAGACTCTAGGGACTGGGCTAAGTGATGAGTGCCACAGGAGTCAAATAGGAGTAGGGGTGAGGAGACCTCCCCTTAGCCATCATTTTTCTATATCCCTGTCTCAGATCTTCACTTTGAAAAGTCTCATATCCAGAGATATCTGTGTGTTATGCTCCAGTTTCTGGAAAACCTCTTAGACTCATGTAGATAAGGAAGGGAAGTCTGGTTGGGGGGGGTGTTGTTGTTGTTCAGTCATTTCAGTCATGTCTGTCTCTTTGGGACCCCATTTTGGGTTTTCTTGGCAGAGACACTGGAGTAGTTTCTGACTCATTTTACAGATGAGGAAACTGAGGCAAACATGAAGTGACTTGCCCAGGGTCTCACAGCTTCTAAGTCTGAGGCCAGATTTGAACTCACAAAGATGAGTCTTCCTGAAGACAGGTCAGGTTCTCTATCCACTGCACCACTTAGCTGATCCCCTAGAGGTGGGGGGTGGTAGAAATGATCTAATAAGGGAAGAAGGTCAAAGAGAAGGTCAAGCTGGGCTCCCAGCATAGTAGGAGTATCAGGAGTGAGAGTGTGAGTCTGTCTCCCAGCTTCTTTTCTTGACCTCCCCTCAACTACAGCTGGCCTTCTAATTTTTCTTGCCATCATCACGCCCCGCTCTGCCATTAATGCCAATCTTTTTGGTCTCATGTTACAGTTCCTCAGTTCTCAGCAGAGACTGAAAAGAGAGGCAAATAAGTCCTATAGGATTTATTTGGAAATGGGAAAGAATGGTAAGAGTGCAGGAAAGAACCCTGCCAAAAGGGACACACACACACACACACACACACACACACACACACACACGCACATACACACAGAAAAGAAATCACATAGAGATGCAACCTTTCCCTTAGAACTTTCAAGTATTTTTTGTACCTTTGATCTCACCATAGACTATATTATGTTGTCTCTTGTACTGTTATTCAAATTTTCACATGTGTGAAAGAATACTGTTTTCCCAACCAGACTATAAGCTCCTTGAGGGCAGCAATTACTTTAGTCTACTCTTGTATCCTTCCAGCATCTCATACTTTGCTGGCACAGAGAATATGTTTCATAATGCCAAGGATCCTAAAGTCTTAGACTATCAGAAGGGACTCTGGAGATTATTTCATAAAATCTCCTCATTTACTCAAGGAGAGAATGTAATGGCAAGCAAAGTGGGACTTTTTGCTGTTTTTTCTTTTGGAGTGCTTGTCAACACTATGTCAATCAAGTGCCTTTGATTGAGTCTTGCCTTTGTTTGAATCCAGTCTGATTGAATCAAGAATCTTTGATGACCTGCTTAAGTCCCAAGAAAGCCTAAGTCACGTGAGTTTGAGTCACATGATTGTGATGCCCTCTGTGGGCTGACCCTGAAGAAGTATATACATTTATATATGCTCTGAGGTTAGCATTTTGCTTTGGGGGCTCACTCATTAGGAGAGTGTTCGTATGATTTGGCCAGATGAGACTCTGGGTAGCCATTAAGGAGTCTCCCAGCTTCGAAAACCCAGATGTTTGTGCTATCTCTCTGGTAATATGTGTGTATTGCTATGGACACACAGAAGCCCTGTCTGCTGATTCGTGTTATTTGCTCTGTTTATATAATTTCTGCTTGTAATTTCTGTTCATATTTTCTCTGAAGTTCAGACTTTTCCCCCTGAGCTAAGTGAATGATATATGTATATTTAATTAAAGTGAGATTGTAAACCCCTTTAAGTTACTTTCCTTCAGAAAAGCAGATCAAAGAACCTGTGCTAGCAGCCCTCCTGTGTGCTGGTGTTGTTGGTCTTACACCTCCACAGTAGCTGCTAGCAACATTGGTGTTACAAAGAACTGGAACTCAGGGATGGGATGTGACTTGTACAATATCATACTCTGAGATTGGGACATATTCTAAGTCTGACTAGAACCTATGCATCCTAGTCCCTGGTCTAGAGTTCTTTTCACCACACCACGCCACCTTTGTAAGGAACTGAGGAGTGAGTGGGCAGAGAGACAGTTGAGGCAATGATTCTATGCTAAAACTTAAAATATTAGTAGTGAAAGGGAAAAGAGAGCTCATGAGAACTTGAGGGACTGGCAGGAAGGAACTTTGCTTTAAAGAAGGGTTTATTTTCATTGTTTTTCTAGAGATATGCTGGTAAACATTTAACAACCAGCTCTTTAGGAAGGAAAATGTAAATACAATGTACTTTTAGAGTTATCTTGTATTATTAACATTTTCTCCTTCACTTTCTTAAGTCTAAACAAACAACAAAATAATAAATCAAGCCCTGATTTGTACCATTTGCTGATTTCTGAAATGTAAATTCTCACACTGAAAATTTAACAATCAGCTCTTATGACTTGGTAGGAGCTTACCTAGCACACTCCGGGGCAAGACCCAAGTAGCTTTAAGTTGAAATGAAAGAGAGAAAGAGAGATTGATGATGCATAGAGGGAGGGAAATATTTGATTAGGCATCATGATTCAATGAAAGGAGTGCTCGATTTGGAGTCAAAGTACCCAAGTTCAAATCCTGACTCTGCCACTTCCTATCTCTGTAACTTTGGCAAGTTATTTTATCTTGCTATGTCTCATGGGTAAAATAAGGGGATTGGAATAGATGGTCTCTGAAGTCCCTTCTGACTCTGAACCTATGATCTTAGCACATCCCAAAGGAGATGGGAAGGAACAGAATGAAGAGCTTAGGTGTAACAAGGAAGAAAGCTGCCTCTTCCCTAGAGAGGCAGAAGAAAGGAGGAGAGGACAGGTAAGGACACTGAGCAATTGGAAGGAATGAGGGAGTTCAAGTCAGATGGCCCCAATTTTCTCAGTCATGCTGGAGGTCATCTGCTGAGAAAGAAGGGTCAGGAGGGAAATGGGGACCTGGCAGGGTGGCATTGGGAAATGAAGAGAAGAGAAATTCTTAAATAGCCACCATGATGACTATGCTCTAGAGTCAATGAGGCAAATGGAAGGATTGCTGTGTGGCAGTGAGGGCCCAGTGGAGGGTAGACAGCCCAAGTCAGCGGTGGACCAAGCAGCACTGTACAATTTTTTCCAAAGCTGTTTGACAGCTCAGATGCAGGAGCAGAAGAGGCAAGTAGTACGAGTTGCCATTGGTTACAGACTAATAGGGTAGGAAGGGAAAGAGGGGGCAAGGGCTTTAATAATGGCAAAGAAGGCACTATTGATGTAGCTGATAAAGACTCTGTAGGAAGGAAAATAAAGTCATGATGGAATTGAAAGATGGTGAAATGCAGGTGTTTAAAGGCTGAGGGGACAGAGAGGAGAGATTGAAGATGTATGAGAGAGAGGAGATGATTGATGGGATACAATTGCACAGGAGATAGGAGGGGATGAGTTGAAGGGTACAGGTGGAAGGGTTAGCATTAGCAAAGAGAAAAGTCCCTTCTTCAAGGACCAAAGGACTGAACCGAATCGAATTAAACAAACCTTTATTAAGCATCTATGTGCCAAGTATCTTGCTAATCTCTGAGGATACAGTGTCAAAAATGAAAGAGGAATTTGAATTCTACTGGGTAAACGAAGATTACTGATGAGGATGAAGGATGAGAATGGGAGGAATAAGGGAGCAGGAGAAGGGAAAAGCTAGGAGGAGACTGTGGCCAGAGAATTCAGAATTTTGAAGGCGAAGCAGCTTCAAGTGATGGTGAGGTGGTCTAGGTTAGGAATCCGTTGGTGCCCAAGCAGAGCAAAATAGAAGTAGAGTACAAGAAACCAGGGTGAGGGAGTTCTTTCTACACCCACTGAGACCTCAGTGTGTTGATTGTTTTGAGTCTCGAAGGACAAGAGCAAGGGAAGAAGTAGAGAGGAAAACTGATCCAGGTGCCAAAATCATGGCTGAAGGTGGGAGACTGACCAAGATATGGGTAAAGGATGATAAGGAGATGATTGGGAGAGAGCGATCTAGTGAGGTGGCATGACATTCAAAGGAGGAGAGGCTGTTGAGTGGGGGGTGGAGTAGGGCCCTAGAGAGTGTGGGACGTGTTGATTCTACCTCCAGGTCCTGTGAAACCGAGAGACGAGGAAAAGCAGTGACCAGCATCAGAATGGGCAGCAACAGATGGAGTTCTCTGGGGAAAACCAGGTTTCAATTATTGCAAGGATGCAGAAAGAAAATAAAAGGAAGTCCAAGATAAAGGAGAATTTTTAAACTAGGGGACCAGAGTTCCAAAAGGTACGTTAGAAAGGGTGAACTGAGGAACACAGAGTCCAGGAGTAAAAAGGCCTGGGGTAAGTAGGGAGGCAGCTGGGTGGTGCAGTGGATACAGCTCCAGGCCTGCAGTCAAGAAGACTCATCTTCCTGAGTTCAGATCTGGCCTCAGAAACTGTGTGACCCTGGACAAGTCACTTCATCCTATTTGCCTCAGTTTCCTTATCTGTAAAATGAGCTGGAGAAGGAAATGGAAAACCACTCTAGTATCTTTGCCAAGACAACCCCAAATGGGGTCAAGAAGAGTCAGATATGACTGAAATGGACTGAACAAAAAGAAAAAATAGGGAGAAGTATATGGACAGAACAGTAAGCATATTACAATGGAAAGAGTGGTGCATTTGGCACATTGAGTTTGGAGTCAGAGGAACACTGTTCGAATCCTGACTTTCCACTTTGCTGCCTGTGTGAGCACAAGTAAGTGACTGACCTCTTGGGTCTCAGCTCCTTATCAGCAAAATGTGGAAACTGAAGGTGGCAGAGGTTTAGTGACTTGCCCAGGGTCACATAGCTAGGAAGTGTCTGAGGCAGGATTTGAACTCAGCTCTTCCTGCTAATACTCTAAGCAATTGACCATCACAATGCCACTGGCCTCTAACCTTCCCTGATGCTATGACCTCTGAGGTCCCTTCCAGCCCTAAATCTGGGGACCTCTGATAAGTGTGTCTGGTGCTTAAAACTGTAATGACTGAGGCATTTTCTTTTTTTTTTTTTTAATTCATTTTTGACATGTTTGGTTTTCAGCATTGATTTTCACAGGCGTTTGAATTACAAATTTTCTCCCCATTTCCTCCCCCGCCCCACTCCAAGATGGCGTACATTCTGGTTGCCCTGTTCCCC
>CM053627.1:199476206-199493218 GCA_028646595.1 Phalanger gymnotis
CCCTCTGCCACTTTGTGGGTTCTGCAGCTCTAAAATTGGTTCAGAGCCATTGTTTTATAGGTTTTTGGAGGAACTTGGTGGGGAGCTCACGCCAGTCACTGCTTCCCAGCCGCCATCTTGGCTCTGCCCACCCATACTGTTTTTTGACTGAGGCATTTTCTGATAAAATGTAAGCTCTTTCAGAGCAGAAACAGTTTAATATTTTTTCTCTGTTTCCCTAGTGCCTAGCACAGTGTCTAGTACTCAGTAGGTATTTAATAAATGCTTGCCGATCTGAAAGATTAGCCCAGAATTATAAACAATAGGTGAATGGGTGTCCATCTGGACCATCCAGGCGGACAAAACCAAGATGGCCATGGAGTTGTTCTGGTATGGAAATGCCATTCTCCTTTTCTATGTGAGAGAGAAACCTTGGAGACAGAGGCAAAGTTCCCTCTACAGATCTCACCACCATGGTGAAAGCTGATGAAGACACCGATGGCTTATAGTTCTGTGGGGAGAGCACAGGGGTGGCAGAAAATAAGCAGATTGCTGGGGTGGCATAGTGAAGGGTGACGGCTACATGAGACCAGCCTTGGTGTGGAGAAAGCAGAGAGTGTTAGAGCACTATGGGAGAGTCAGTGGGCATGTGACGATGGCACGAGAGGAGTAGACAAATGTTTGGCAGGAGAAATTAAAAGAGTTAGAGTCAAGGAACAAATAGTATGGTGCTATCTTGGTCTTGGCTCTTCTCCCTGTGAAGAGTCATAGGACACTCTTTGTGTTGATATAGATCTGGGCTATGCCTTGTAAAATGATGCATATTCATTGGATCAGGGCAGCTAGGTGGTACAGTGGATAGAGTGTCCAGCCTGAAGTCAAGAAGACTCATCTTCCTGAGTTCAAACTTGGCCTCAGACATTTACTAGCTGTGTGACCTTGGACAAGTCACTTACCTGGGTTTGCCTCAGTTTCCTCACCTGTAAAATGAGCTGGAGAAGGAAATGACAAACCCCTCCAGTGTCTGCCAAGAAAATCCCAAGCGGGGTCACAAACTCAGATGCGACTGAAAAGAACCAAATACATACTTATCAGATTCCAACAAGTGTTGATGAGGCATTGTGGTAGAACCCTTCCTTTGGACACAAGTGCCATCTCTGTCACTTAACCAGCTGTGTGACCTTGGGGAAGTCACTCAACTTGTCCCAGCCTCAGGTTTCTCATTTGTCAAATGAAGTGATTGGAGCAGATGGCTTCTGAGGTATCTTTCCAACTCAAAATGCTGTGACTTTGTGATATCAGATTTGGTCTGGTTCTGCTTCTCTGAATACCATCAGTTGAGCTGACTTCTAGCTCCTGGCTTCTCAAGTGTAGTGCTTGTGAGGAGGAGGAGACAGTGATTGGGCAACCTTGGACTCCTCTCTATTCTTTCTGAATGTATATCCTCTTCTTTCTTATGAATAAACCCTAGAAACCATAATCGTGTCTTATGGCATGCATTGAGACAAGGATTAGGTGCCAAAGCAGAGCATGCAGCTATGATGGGAACAGTAGAAGGGAACGAATGGAGGAGGTGCAGATAGCTGAACCCAGAAAGTCAACCAAGCAACCAAGAAAGTCTTAGAGTTTAGAAATCAGGGAAGGTTAGAGGCCAGTGGATAGAGTATTAGCAGGAGGAGCTGAGTTCAAATCCTGCCTCAGACATTTTCCCAGTTCTGTGACCCTAGGCAAGTCACTAAAACTCTGGCAGCCTCAGTTTCCTCCTCTGTGAAATGGGGGTAATAATAGTGCCTACCTTACAGAGTTATCATGAGGATAAAATGAGATTACATGTGTAAGCCCTAAAGCACTATATACATGCTAGCTTTTATTATTGTTATTAGGGAAAAGAGAAAGTCCTGGGGTGAAGGATGTTCTCTGAACCAATTAGAAGCTGGACTGAAGGATGTGTTTTGTAAACTGGACTGATACATGTGTATTTGTGCATATGCATTTTAATTACAGTTGTAATCTATTTTAAAGCTAGAAGGGAATCTCAGAGCCTGGAGAGAACTCTCCCTCTGGCTGCCATTATCTGGCTGCCTGGATCTCTGATTCCACTCTTCACTTGGTTAAGTCCTCCTTTTCCAGATGAACAAACTGAGTCCAGAGAGGTTTTGGTTGCTTCTCTAAGGTTCTTATTGCTGTTGTTTATACATTAAAGGCCTTAAGGAAAATCAAGCACATTCATGGCATTGGGTCATTTTCATCATCCCTAGGGTCCTTGAAAAATAGATGTTTAAATACTTGTGAATATGACACAGTTCTATAGAGAGACAGAGACAAAGAGATAGAGACAGAGACATCAAGACAAACAGAGAGACAAAGACAAAGAGACAGAGACAGCAAGACAGAAACAGAGAGACAGAGACAGAGACAAAGAGATAAAGACAGAGACAGAAACAGGGACAGAAAGAGAGACAGAGACAGAAAGAGAGATAGAGAGATATAGAGACAGAGACAGAGAGATAGAGACAGAGACAGCAAGACAGAGAGACAAAGAGAGACAGAGACAGAAAGCTAAAGAGACAGAGACAAGAAGGTAGAGAGACAGCGAGACCAAGAGAAAGACAAAGACAGATGGAGACAGAGACAAAGAGATAGAGAGAAAGAAACAGCAAGACAGAGACAGAAACAGAGAAACAAAGAGATACAGAGAGACAGAGAGACCAAGAGAGAGACTGAGAGAAAGACAGAGACAGACAGAGAGCCTGGCATAGACAGAAGCTGTGAGAGCCAGTTGACCTAGATTTTGGTCTCAACTTGCTACAGAATTATTATCCTTGCCTTATCATTTACAATACAATTTATAACACAATCATATGGTGTGTGATACATGGTATCAACATTAGAATTCCACACAACAAGAATAAATGCATACAATTACATATTACATATCACACCGTAACTGGTAAGAACTACCTGATGTAGCAAGACCTAGCCATCTGAATTTGCTGCTTTCCTGACATGTTCCCACATTTGTACCCCTAATGAAAACATACAATATGGTGAATGACATACGCTATGAGTAGTATATAGAAAAATACATGCCACATGCAGAAACACAGTATATGCCTAAATAGCAATAACATGTAGGGTGTTTGCACATGAAGGTTATGTAGCTAATATGCTATAGATTAGCTATACATTCTCCAGCATATTGTAGAGCAAACAAGCAGGCCATGGATAACGCATAGCACCATGTTGTGGTTATATACAAGATCGTGGACTCATGGATGTGGTGTTGGGAGACAACATAGAGGTCCGGCCCATCCCAGATTTCACAGGATGAGGAAATGAAGTTTAAGTGGCTTGATTAATGTCACCCTCGTAGTGAGAGACAGAGGCAAGGATTGAGCTCTCTTTGTCTTCCCAGTGCTCAGCACGGGTCTGCCTCAGAGCAAATGTTTAATAAAGGTTTGTTGATTGACTAACAAAGATAGAGGAGTACACTGGGTTGCGAGATGTTAGAACAGTAAGAAGATGAAAATGCACGACATCTAATGCTCTTTTTGTTGTTGAGTTGTTCAGTTGTGTCTGACTCTCATTTCTTGGCAAAGATACTGGAGCAGTGGTTTGCCATTTCCTTCTCCAGCTCATTTTACAGATGAGAAGACTGAGGCAAACAGGGTTAAGTGACTTGCCCAGAGTCACACAGCTACTAAGTGTCTGAGACCGGTTTTTAATTCAGGTCTTCCTGATTCCAGGCTCCAAATTCTATCCCCTGAGCCACCTAGCTGCCTCTAATACCCTGGCCTTCCCCACAAGGAAAATGTTAGAACTATACAGAGGAAAGGTGGAAGCTTGAGCAAAGAATGGGCCCAAGCCAATTGGAAGGGGTTATAATATGAGGAACCCTATTCCCCAGGGAGGACAAGGCAAGTAAGATATATTGGGAAAGGAACTGGATTTTAAGATCAGAGGACCTGTGTTCAGATCTTGATTTGACAGCTTACTAGCCTTATCACCTTGGGCAAGTCATTATCCCTCTCTGAGGTTCATATATAAAATGAGAAAGTTGGATGAGATGACTCCCCTTCCAACACTAAATTCTGTAATCCAGTAATCCAATGGGGTTGTGTTCCTAAAAACATTGATGCAGGGGAGGAAAAAGGATGGGGGTTGGGGGTAGGGGTGGGGAGATCTGCCCTGTCTATCTTTGTTTTACTGGGGAGGGAGAGTAGTTAGTTGGGAGAGGAGGCACTTTGCTGAAAGGAAGGGAGAAACTTCTGAAGATGGCCATACATTTGCTGAGAGGGGAGACAATGTAGAGGCAAAGAGCATTCTTATACAGGCAGTGAGCATCTCTTCTCTCTGTGGTGCCCAAAAACTTGGGCTGGCATCCCCAGCCTGAAAGGGTAGATGGTGGGGTCTCCCCCATTCCCATGGGAAGCTGGGGTCAAAAGCTGGAATGTGGCAGGGAATGCTCTCCTGACATCTGTGCCAAGGGCAGGGGGAACACAATGCAATGGCATCGGCACGGGCTCTGCCCATCAGCCTGGCACTGAGCGGGTAATGAGCTTTTGGGTTGTGAATTGGTGTTGGGCCAGAAGAAGATCTGGCAGGAAAGATGGGCAGATGGAGAGACTTCTGGGAGGGGGGCTGAAGATGGGGAGGGGTGCCATATCTCTCAGAAGCAGCCACCCCAATGGGGGCTGTCCTCCATCTGGAACTCAGTTGTTAGTACCCAGTCTCTTTCAGAGGTAGGTTTCCTCTCACCTAATTCCCCAGGAGGCTGGGATCTCCCCTATCCCAAGGAGGCCAGGCTAAGTGACTCAAGTAACTTAAGCCCCTCTCCCCCTCCCCATAATACAATAACGGAGAGACACTTCAGGTCAAAGCATCAGCTGGGCCTTGCAGGAGAAACGGAGGCCCTCAGTCCTTCCAGTTCTGAGCTTTCTAGTTCTTTAGTATTGCAGAACCATGGAATATTGGCACTGACAGGCATCTTAGAGACAATCTCTTCCCACCCCCTCATTTTACCAAGGAGAAAACTGAGGCACAGAAAGAGAAACATGAGTTAAGGACAGCAATTCTGTAGCAAATTCAGACCAGACTCTAGGCCTGCTGACTCACAGCTTTTGTCTATGCCAGGCTGTCTGTCTCTCCCCCTATCAGGTGCCCATGAATCCCCTGCTTTTCAGTCTCTTGAGAAAGCCAAGAAACAGAAAGGCAAGAGCAGCAAATGGATAGACTAAGGCTAAGCCTAGGATGAATTTCCTATCACTTTGGGGTAATTCCCTATAGTCAGTGCTTGAGGCGGGCTCACGAGTCCCACTTCTCTGCGGACTGGGCAAAAAGAGGGACATAACCCATTTGTCTGGGACAGAGGATCTTAACCTTTTTTTGTATCATACCCTTGGGAGTCTGGCAAAGCCTATGGAGTCTTTTTAAGAGTAAAGATTGTTGCTTACATTCATAATTGAGGGAATGATAAATTTCATTTAGGCGTTAGTGAAAATAAGATGTCATTTCCCCCCATCCAAGTTTATATGACCCCTGAAATCTATCCCTAAGGGGTCAATGGAACCCAAGTGAAGAACCCTTGGTCTGGGGGCAGTATTTCTTTGAAAGGTGGGGATGAAGCATTAAATTATTTGGTCCAGAGATAGTCTTTAATCAAAAATCTCCCTTCCTTCACCTTTCCAGACCTTCCTTCCTTTCTTCCTTTCTTCTTCCCTCCCTCCTCCCTTCTTTCCTTCCTTTCTTCCTCCTCTCCTTCCTTCCTTCCTCCCTCCCTCCTTCGTTCCTTCCTTCTTTCCTTCCTTCCTATTCTATTCCTCCCCTCCCTCCCTCTCTCTCTCCTTCCTTCCTTCCTTCCTTCCTTCCTTCCTTCCTTCCTTCCTTCCTTCCTTCCTTCCTTCCTTCCTTCCATCTAAGAACACTAGCAGACTGCCCCAAAGCAATGTTTCTTTTCTGTTGGATGCAATCCAACAACCTACATGGTAGATTGCAGGGAGGGAAGAAGAGAGAAGAGGAGGGAAGGGCAATTTAGGGCAGGATCTTTGAGTCCCTCTAGTGGGTAGCTGGGTGGTACAGAGGATAAAGTTCTGGGCCTGGAGTCAGAAAGATATGAGTTCAAATATGACCTCAGGCATTTACTAGATATATGACCCTGGGCAAATCACTTAACCTATATTCACCTCAGTCCCTCATCTGTAAAAATGGGGGCACACTGCAGAAGGAAATGGCAAACCACTCCAGTATCTTTGCCAAGAAAACTCCATAGGCTCACACAGAGTCAGACACAAATGAATGACTGAACAAGTATTGCTTAAGGGGAACCATAATACAGGTCTATTCTATTCCGCAGCCCATCCATCCCCTCCCCCAGGGTCTAGGGCACACACACAATGTCCAGTGGCAGGGGTCCTTACTTAGTTCATAAAGACACATGCATACAGCTGCAGAAATGCACGCAGACACATAAAGTTAGGCATACAGCTACAAAGACAAACCCTTGTTCGCAAAGAGACATCAGATGATTGCAGCTATATGGAGACACACAGACATAGAGACACAAATATACATAAAGAGATCCAAAAATCATGCACAGACAGTTTTAGAGACACACAAGGTGCTCACAGGCACACAGACCAAAGCGCCCCCCTTGCCCCCCCGCCATCCAACACACCCAGAGCTCCTTATTGAAAGACCCTTCCCGATGCCTCATTATCCCTGCCTTGTCTCCAGTCACCGGGAGGAAATGATTGTTTGGCCAATTGGTTAGAAGCAATTTCCCCACCACTCATTTCCCCAGCGCAGCCACCCCCAGAGGAATCTAATCTCACTGAACAGAGAGGAAAATCAGAGATTTCCGAACTAGCCCAGACTGGTTTATGAGACACCCCACCAAGGTGGGACAAGAACAGTGGGGTGACTCTGGATGACAGTTTTCAAGCCTGTTTAAACGCATTCCAAATGTATTTAGCCTGTGGGTACGTGTAGTCCTCTGCTGGTTTTTTTGGTACAGGGGTTTTCAGAAGTCCCCAGTCTGATTAAACTCAGTCCCTGCTCTCAGGGTACGCTAGTCATCCTCCAGAATCCCAATATTAATGTTGACCGGTCATAGCAAATGAACCACATCATTCCAGTATCTCATCTCTACCTACGTTCCGTTACACACTCATGAGGTCACACCAAAGTCCATTCTCCCACTTCTATCTTTGCCACTGTCTTACTAACCCTTCTCTTTCCTCCCATCAGGAGATCTAGTTTCTTAACCTGGCCCTATTCTCCCCCTCCTCAATTTCGTTTTCACGTCTCTCCATATTTGGTCCTAACCCCAAGAGTGTCCACATTATAATAATACTCATACTTGCTCCTTGGAAGGAAATCTATGGCAAATTTGGACAGCATACTAAAAAGCAGAGACATCGCCTTGTTGACAAAGGTCAGCAACCATAGTCAAAGCTATGGTTTTTCCAATAGCCATATATGGTTGTGAGGGTTGGACTATAAGGAAAGCTGAGGTCCACAGAATCAATGATTTCGAATTATAGTACTGTAGAAGGCTTTTGAGAGTCCCTTGGACAGCAAAAAGATCAAATCAGTCAATACTTAAAGAAATTAACTCAGACTATTCTTTGGAAGGACAAATACTGAAGTTGAAGCTTAAATACTTTGGCCGTATAATGAGAAGACAAGACCTACTAGAAAAGACCCTGATGTTGGGAAAAATTGAAAATAAATGGAGAAATGGACAGCAGAGGAAGAGATGGATAGATAATGTTATGGAAACAATGAAAATAAACTTGGACAGACTTCCAGAGATGGAGGAGGATGGAAGGTCCTGGTGTGCTATAGTCCATGGGGTCATGAAGAGTCAAACATGGCGAGTGACTGAACGATGACAACCTAAAGTACTTTAAAGCACTTCAAATGTTCTCATTTGACTCTCACAAAAACCCTGAGAGATGGATCCTATTATTTTCTCCACTTTACAGATGAGAAAATTGAGGCAGAGAAAGGTCAAGGGATGTGCCCAGGGTCATATAGCTATTAAGTGTTGGGGAAAGTATTTGAACTCAGGTCTTTCTCACTCCTAGTTCAGTGCTCTCACTCACTATGCCTCCCTAGTTACCTACGTAGTCTGTTCTTGACCTTCCACTATTTCCAACCATTTGGATCTGCATTCCTGGGTCATCTCTACCATCCAATTCCTCTGCTCCTGCTCCAGGACTAGAGAAAGTTACACCATCAAGTTGATTTGACTCTACAAATTTATGATACATCACCTTGGCTAGGCCACCCATGATGCTCCATATCCCTCTATTCTGTTGTTCAGTCATTTCAATTGTGTCTGACTCTTCCTGATCTCATTTGAGGTTTTCTTGGCAAAAGTGGTTTGCCATTTCCTTTTCCAGTTCATTTTACAGATGAGGAAATTGAGGCAAACAGGCTTAAGTGATTCACCCAAGATCACACACCTAGTAAGTGCCTAAGGCCACATTTGAACTCAGGTCTTCATGATTCCAGGCACTCTACCCACCGTACCACTTAGCTGCCCTTTTGCTATCTATTCTATATATCCATTTTTCCAAGATTTTTCTTTTCACCTTTCATTCACGACCATTTACTTGCAGTAGAAAGAATGTCAGATTTTGAATTGGAGAACCCAGGTTTGAATCCTAACTTTGCTGATTAAATTCCTGAGACCTCAGTTTCTTCATCTGTAAAATGAAAGCATTGGTCTAAATGACCTCCAGCTCATTGCCTTTGCTCACTCTGTACCCTGTGGCTGGAAGGCTCTGTCTTTCCCATTCCTTGAAGCCAATTCACACATGACCTTCTTCACAAAACCTTTCCTCATCTATCTGTCCAGTTGGTAAGGCCTTTCCCTTTAAGCCCTTACCCAGAACATTATTTGCATGTTAGTAACAATGGCCATCCAATGGAGCTCATGTGCAGGGCAGGGACCTCACCATTTCCAGTGACATGAGTGTTCAGGGGTACACTGTTAAATGTTTAACAACTAGCTCTTCAGAAGGAAAATAAAAGGTATGCATGACACACTTTTAAGTGTGATCTACATTAACATTTTATTCATTACTTTCTTAAATTAACAATCAACAAAATAATAATCAAGTCCTGATTTGTAACATTTGCCTATTTCCAAGGCATAAATGCTCACACTGAAAATTTAACAATTGGCTTTAAAAGGAATAATTCCCTCCCTCTCTGTCTGTCTGTCTGTCTGTCTCTCTCTCTCTCTCTCTCTCTCTCTCTCTCTCTCTCTCCCCCTGTCTCTGTGTCTCTGTCTCTATCTATCTGTCTATCTCTCCCTCCCTCCCTCCAGAACCTGTGGCAGTTAGGTCTTTCTGGGACTTTCTGTGAATGAAGGTCACCTTCTCTATCCCTCAACCTTCAGCAGAAATGGACCACTGCTTGAATGAGACAGCTAGAGGGGGACTCACCTAGGCAAACTTGAGCCTGGACCTCTGAATGCCTTTGGGTTTCTTTTTCTTGAGCATAGGTGATTAAACATCAATCCTGAGATGGATGTTTCCAGACTTGGAGGTAACCTTGTGAGTTTAAGATGTCAGGAGCTCCTGGCTCCCTCAGTCAGTGCTGGCTGAAATATAATTACTACATTACTTCCTAGAGGAGAAGAAAACCACTAATGGAGAGGAATCCCTGGCCTAGTTTAACAAAAGACATGAACCTTAAAAGAGACAGAGCAGAGCCAAGTGAAATGCTTTTTTTTTTTCACCTTTCGGGGTGGGGGAGTAAACTAGGTGGCAAAGTAGAGTTCCGGGCCTAGCATCAGGAAGACCCAAGTTCAAATCCTTTGATACTAGCTTCATGACCCTAGAAAAGTCACTTAACTGATCTTTGCCTCAGTTTTCTTGTCTGTAAAATGGGGATAATAATAGTAACTGCCTTCTAGGGTCATTGTGGGGAACAAATGACATTATATTTATAAAGTGCTTAGCACAGTGTGTGGCACATAGTAAATGTTAGTTATCGTTATTAAATGCTAATTCACCAGTCTCACAGAATATTTGATGTATTAAAAATCAATCTCCTTTATCAATAAGAAGGCTCATATGCATCCAAATATTTATATTGGCACTTATTGTGGTAACAAAAGAATTGGAAATAAAGGAGATGCCCATCAATTAAGGAATAGTTAAACAAATTGTGGTAGGTGACTATAATGCAATATTACTGTGCTGTAAAAAAGGACAAATGTGATGATTCAGAGAAGCATGGGAAGATCTACATGAAGAGATGCTGAGTGAAGTAAGCAGAGCCAAGAAAACAATATATAGCAAGATTATAACAATATAAAAGGGGAAGAATGACCACTGTAAAACAATCAAAACTGAATGTGGCAAAATTACAGAAAACAAACATGGCATTAAAGGAAAAATATGAAACACTCCTGGCCCACTCCTTCGCAGATGTGAGAGGTCCATAGGTGGGGATCATTGCTTATATTTTCAGGCTTTGTTGATGAATTGATCAGTTTTGCTGATTTCCCTTTCTTTTTTCTTCTTTTTCTTTAAAAATTATTCTTTGTTATATGGGGTGGCTCTCTGGAAGAGATGGGGAGGAATATTTTTCAATGTAAAAACAAATTATCAATAAAAATTTATTTTAAAAATCAATTCTCTCCTGGGAGAGTATGACAGCAGCTATAAGTTACTACTTCATGTTGAAATTTTTTATCAATGTGTTCTTGTGAAATTATTCTCTTTTTATTGTTTCTTTTGTACAAAGAAAATAATAGCTGTCCTCTACCTTATCTACAATGTATGAACAAGTACCTCTCTACTCTCTTTTGGGAGACTCTGGACATGAAACAAACCTAAGCTTAAAGTAATTCTTCCTGGGGTTCTAGGTTGGAGTTATAAAGAGCCAGAGATTGTGGGAAAATGCCTGACCTCTCTCTTTAAAGGCCAGGTTACTTTAGAACTGAACCATATCTGCACATGTAGGTTCAGATTTAGGAGTTTCCTTAGAGAAAGAGTGCTAGTGCCCCAGCCCCACCAACCCTAGGGCCTATTAGTGGTTGAATGTGATGCACATATAGTATTGTGTCTTATAGCTATACGTGTGGTAAAGAAGGAAGGAAGGAAGGAGGGAGGGAGGGAAGGGAAGAAGGAAGAAACAAAGGGAAGAAGGGAGGTAGGAGGGAAAGGAGGGAGGGAGGAAGAAAGGAAAGGAGGGGGAGAAGGAGGAAAGAAGGGAGGGGAGAAGGAAGGGAGGGAGGAAGGTAAGAGAGAAGGAAGGGAGGGAGGGAGAGAGGGAGGGAGAGAAGGAAAGAAGGAAAGAAGGAAGGGAGAGGAAGGAAGGAAGGAAGGAAGGAAGCAAGGAAGGAAGGAAGGAAGGAAGGAAGGAAGGAAGGAAGGAAGGAAGGAAAGAAGGAAGGAAGGAAGGAAGGAAGGAAAGAAGGAAGGAAGGAAGGAAGAAAGGAAGGAAGGAGGAATTCAGTCAATAATGTTTATTAAGCACCTACTATATACCAGGCACTGTGCTAAGTGTTGGGGATACAAATAAGAAAGGGAAACATAGACTCTGCCCTCAAGAAGCTCACAAGCTAATGGAAGAGACAAAAAGTAAACAAATACATACTAACAAGCTATACAGAGTATTAAAAAAAAGAGAGGGAAAGCACTAGAATTAAGAGGGGTTGGGAAAGGCTGCCTGTGGAAGATGGCATTTTAGTTAAGTTAGTTATGAAGCAAGGAAGGACTTATTAAGCACTTACTACATGCCAGGTAGTAGGCTCAGGATGAAAGTTGGACATTAGTAAGGATTTCCTCATCATGAGAAATGAATGATACTGGGGTGGGGTCAGGGGGGACAGATCACATGATAGAGGTTGATTTGGGGAGTTTTATGTTTGGTTTTTTTTTTAGAAGTTGATGGCAAGCTGTCGCTTTAGAACTGTCCAAGTTCCATTCTGCCTGGAGGCAGAGGCATGGACCAGGTGACCTTTTGAGGGTGACTTGAATCTAAAGAGACTCTTTTCCCAAGTAGAAACTGATGAGTCCCAGAGGGAGACTCAACCCCAGCCAGGGATGGCTGGGCATGTGTTTGGGAGAAATTGCAGCATCATTAGCATCAAGAACAACATCAATGGCATGATCCTCACCATCATTACTGTTTGTTGAATTGGATTGTCATCACATCACATCATCACCACGATTCCTACCATCCTCATCCCCATTACTGTCATCCTCACTGTCATTCCTCTCACCACGTCCAACACTCATTGTGCACCTGTCAGCAACTAGCTAACTTTTAGAGAGCATTAGACTTACAGACAGGACCTGGTTTGACACTTGCTAGTTGTGAGGCTTTGGGAAAGTCATTTCACCTCTGTTTCCTTATTTATAAAATGAGGGTTCTAATAGTTGCACTGTCTACCTTGCAGAATTACTGTGACAAAAATGCTCTGTAAAGCTTAATGTACTATATGTGTGCATTGTTATTGTTATCAATAATTATAATTGTGGATGGTATAGAACTCAGTTTGTACAGAGGAACACTGCCAGGGAACCTTAAAGTTTGCAGAACCCTTCCCTCACAACAAAATAGAGCTGGGCAAACATAGAATTAGATTATCCTAGATCTGGAGCTAAAAAGGACTTTAAAGGTCCTTTGATTCCCCTCTCTGCCCCAACACACACCATTTTACCCTTAGAGCAGGGCTGTCCGAACTTAGGTTATCTTAGGGCCTCATTAAAATAAAATAATTATTCAAAGGCCATGCCCAGAATAAAAAATACACTACACTGATAGAAAGTAGGGGAGCACGCATCATTAATACAACAGGCAAAGGTGTGAAGGGCGAAAGCAAACACAAAACAACAAAGTGACAACACAACAGTATAAAGGTAGGTGCATACTGACTAGTCTGCATCATACAGACAGAACACATCCCACAGATCGATTGAAAATTCTGTGTGATATGTTCTGTCTGTAATACTGCTTAAAAACACCAAAGAAAATTAACATCAATGAGATTGTTTATTAGTGATAGAATTTAAAAATCTAATATGCATTCCATGCAAATTATTATTTTTTTAATTTTTTGCTCACAAAAATTAAAACCCACAGGCGGGCTGCATAAAAATTGTACTGCAGGCCACATGTGCCCTGTGGGCCATATTTTGGACAGCCCTGACTTAGAGTATAGTAGGTGATCATGTATGCCAAACCCTGGGCTGTAGCTAGTCTGGGCCATTTGGGCACATGGACACTGTCCCATGTGGCCAAGGCAAGGCAAGAAGCATTCATTGAGCACTTACTATGTGCTAGGCACTGCGTGAAGTGCTGGGGTAACAAATATAAACAAAAAAGCTTACATTCTAAAGCAGAAACAGAAACTGAAAAGAATAGGCAGAAAAGACAGAAAGTACCCATATGAGAGAGTGATAGTGAAGTCCAATAAGTCAGAAGCAAAGCTGGGAGGGGAATATGAGGACATCTGGGCTCCAGATGAAAATCCCTCCTCCCCTGTACAAATATATTTGTACATATAGTCCTTTTTCTTTTTCTTTTATCTCTTTGGGATATGGACCTAGCAGTGCTATTGCTGGGTCAAAGGGTCTGCAGTTAGTTAGGAAGGAAGGACTTAATAAGCACTTACTACTACACACCAGGTGCTATGCTAAGGATGAAAGTTGGATATTATAGCCCTTTGGGTCTAGTTCCAAATTGTTCTCCAGAATGGTTGGACCAGTTCACTACTCCACTAACAATTCATTAGTGTACCTATTTTTCCCTCATCCCTTCCAGCATTTGTCATTTCTGATAGGTGTGAGGTGGTACCTCAGAGTTGTTTTAATTTGCCTCTCCCTAATCAATAGTGACTTAGATCATTTTTTCATATGACTATGGATAGCTTTTATTTCTTCTGAAAACTGCCTGTTTAAATCCTTTGTCCATTTATCAGCTGGGAAATGGCTCTTATTTTTATAAATTTGACTCAATTCCATACTCAGTATATATTTGAAAAATGAAGCCTTTATCAGAGAAACTTGCTGTAAAAATTTTGGATATTACTTCATTGCCCATGGTACTTTTTAGTAATACATAGGTTCCCTGATTAGCCCTTTTACTTAGTCCTATTTTTGCTTTTGCTTTATCTAAGATCATGATTGCTGCCCTGACTTTTTTTAAGTTCTGCTGAAGCATATTAGATTCTGCTCCAGCCCTTTATATTAACTCTGTGCATGTCTTTCTGTTTCAAATGTATCTCTTGTAAACACCATATTGTTGTATTCTGGTTTCTAATCTATCCTGCTATTTGCTTCTGTTTTATGGGTGAGTTTATCCCATTCACAGTCACAGATATGATTATTGTGTTTTTCACTCTATCCAATTTTCTGCTGTTTCTCCCTCTCATTTTATTCTGTTTCTCTTCAAAAGTCTATTTTGCTTCTAAACACTGCCTACCTTAATCTGCCCTCCCTTTTATAATTCCCCCTCCCGCTTTCTCTTATCTTCTTCCCCTTTTATTTCTCTACTGGACATGTTACATTTCTATACATAACTGAGTATGTATGTATATTCTTTCCTATTCAAACCAATTCTAATAAGAGTGAGGTTTAAGTATTGCCCACTACCCCACCGCCATTTCACCTCCACTATAAAAGCTCTTCCTTGTATACCTCTTCTATGTGAGAAAATTTCCCCCATTCTACCTCTCCCTTCCTCCTTTTCCCAATGCATCACTCTTTCTTACCTCTTAATTTTTTCTTTGGTGATCATTTCAACATAATCAACTCATACTTATGCCCTCTGTCTATGTAAACTCCTTTTTACTGCCTTAATAATGATAAAGTTCTTGGGAGTTAAATATATCATTTTCCCATATAGGAATGTAAACAGTTTAAGTTTATTGAGACTACATAATCTTGTGTGATCCTGACTGTGGCTCCATAATATTTGAATTGGTTTTTTCTGGCTGATTGCAATATTTTCTCCATGACCTGAGAGCTCCAGAATTTGGCTAAAATATTCCTTGGAGTTTTCATTTTGGGATCTCTTTCAGGGGGCGATTGAGAGACTCTTTCATGTTTACCTTTCTATGCTTCTTTTGAGTCTTCTGTTTGAATGTCAAATTTTCTATTTAGCTCTGTTCTTTTTATCAGAAATGCTTGGAAGTCCTCTATTTCACTAAATATTTGCTTTTTTTCTCCTGAAGGATTATACTCAATTTTTCTGGGAAAGTTATTCTTGGTTGTAATTTCAGCTCCTTTACCTTCACAATATCATATTCCAAGCCCTCCTCTCCTTTAATGTGGAAGCCACTAAATTTTCTGTGATTCTGACTGTGGTTCTGCAATATTCGAACTATTTCTTTCTGGCTGCTTGCAATATTTTCTCCATGATCTGAGAGCTTTGGAATTCAGCTATAATATTCCTGGATGTTTTCCTTTTGAGTTTCCCTTCAGGAAGCAAATGGTGGCTTCTTTCAATTTCTCTTTTACCTTCTGTATCTAAGATATCAGGGAAGGTTTTTCCTTGATAATTTCTTGAAATACAGTGTTTAGGCTTGTTCTTTGATCATGGCTTTCAGGTAGTCCAATAATTCTTAAATTATTTCTCTTTGATCTATTTTCCAGGTCAGTTACTTTTTCTACATTTCACATTTTCATCCCTTTTTTATTATTTGGCTTTGTTTTATTGTTTCTTGATGCATGAAGTCATTAGCTTCCACTTGTCCAATTCTAATTTTTAAGGAATTATTTTCTTCAGTGAGATTTTGTACTTCTTTTTCCATTTCACCTATTCTGCTTTTTAAGGAGTTCTTTTCTTTAGTGAATTTTTGTGTGTCTTGCTATTAAGCCAATTCTGTTTTGTAAAGTGTGATTTTCTTTAGTATTTTTTGTCTCTTTTACCAAGCTGTTAATTCTCTTTTAATACCTTTCTTGCATCACTTTCATTTTTTTCCCCAATTTTTTCTCTACTACTCTTATCTTTTTCTTTAACTCTTCCAGGAATTCTTGTTGTGCTTGGATCCAATTGACATTTTTCTTTGAGGCTTTGTTTGTAGCTGTCACATTATTATCTTCTGAGTTTATGTCTTGGGCCCTCCCTGCCACTGTAGTAGCTCTTTATGGTCAAAGTCTTCTTCCATTGTTTGGTCATTTTCCAACCTATTTCTTCACTTTGAACTTTATGTTAAAGTTGGATTCTGCTCACCTGGGAGTGGGGAGACACTATCCCAAGCTTCAACCTTTTTTGGGCTGCTGTTTTCAGAGTTGGTTCTAGAGGTCTGCAAGTTGTTCATGCTTCTAAGGGGAGGGGTGTGATCCTAGGAGAGGTGTGGTCACTGTTCTCCTGGTCTGTACTCTGGTCTTTACCTAGGAAGACCATTGTCTCCTGTATCCTTAAGTGCTAGTGTTCTCTTTGTCTTGGAACTGAGACCAAGAGCTGCTCCTGTGACTGACCTCCCCACCTCCAGTGCTCCCTTCCTCCCTGGAGCTGCGACTCAGAACTGTGTAAGAGCAATAGATTTGCTGACCAGTGCCAGCTATACCCAGTGCCAGCAAAGAGTTCCATTTCTGACCAGTTGTCTGACCCTCTTACTGTTTCTGGGCTGAGAGCTCCTGAAACTCCTGCTGCTGCTGTGGCCACTGTTGCCACTGCTGCATGTGTGGGCTCCAGGTATGCCTCCACCCTGATGACGCAGACTTCTCCTGCTTACCTCCTATGTTTTCTTTTTCTTTTTTTTTTTAAACAGTTTTTTATTTTATCTTACCAGAACACAAATACAAAATAGAGAAAAGAAACAAAAACATATCATAAATTTAAATATTGAAACTTAAACATAAAGTAAGAAAGGAAATAAAAGCATGTCATGTGCATAGCAGAACATAGGAGAGGATTCAAAATACATAAAAATAAATTTCCATTTCAAGAAAGCCTGTATGATATATAATACACCTTGTGTTGAGAAGTGTCCATCTTTTCTTTGCTTCCTTGTGTTTTCTTTTGTTCTCTGCTGTGCACTTTTTAACTTTGTTCTTTTT
>CM053627.1:199493718-199524932 GCA_028646595.1 Phalanger gymnotis
CAGTAAAAATGATTTGGCTAAATACTATCTTGTTTTTCTGTGGCCTCCTGGTTACTCTTGTGAGGTGGGCTTTCTGGGCCTGGAGTCTTTTTGTCAAGATGTCGGAATGGGGAGGCTGGTTCACGGATCAGCTGCGGTGGGGCCTAAATAAATTTCTTGTTGTTTTCTCCTTAGAGAACCTCTCATACCTTGCAATTTCAAACCATTCAAACATATACATGATTATATTTGAGATTATAAATTCGGCCTTCCTACTACACTCAGTTTCCTCAACTGTAAAATAGGGCTAATAATATATAACTAATAATATATGTAATATATATATATAACATATAACTAACAATGTAATATATAGCTAATAATAATAACACCTACCCCGTAGGATTATTGTGAAGATCAGATGAGATTATATTTATATAGTTTTTAGTACAGTTCCTGGAATGTAGTAGGCACTTAATAAAGGATTATTCCCTTCCCTTTAAAAACTACTCGGGAAATAAGAATTATTCTTAGCCTAACAATTTGCCTCATCCGGAGGATCTGGATATGTGTCTACCTGTAGCGGCAACCACACTGGCATACCCAGGATGGCCTGCTAGCACAGGTTCTTTAATCTGCTTTTCTAAGAAAGACTGCTCAAAAGGGGGTTAACAATCCTACTTTTAATTATATTCACTAGTTCAGGGGAAAAGTCAGCACCCTGAATGTTGGAGGAAGTATAAGCAGAGAAAATACAAGCAGAGAAACTGGCACAGACCAACAGACAGGCTCTGACTGCCTGATTCAAAGCAATATTGCTATACACTTTACTTACACCACTGGATCGAGAGAGTCTTTACATCTAAGCAATCGAGGGGTCTGAACATACAGCTACTCAGAGTTTCAACCAGGGAATCACAAGGTCTTTCTCATAAGCAAATCCCCAAAACAAAATACCACCTCAGAGTATACACACACATATATATATACATATACATATATATGTATACATATATATGTATATGTATATATACTTCTCAAAGCCAGAAGGCGTCACAACCCTTGTGACTCAGTGCCTAATTAGAAATTAGCAAAAGATATGAAAGCCTTCCTATAAGCAAGCCTCTCTTAAGCAAGCTCCTCCCCCAGTGGGCTCTGTGACTCAGAATGTATCACAACTGTAAGCTGGGCCAGAGCTCAAAGCAGGTCACATGGGCCTATTAATAGATGGGGAAGATCTTCATATCCCATTAACATTATACTCCCCTCTATCATCTCTCTCTAATTACCTACTTTCTTTCTCCACCAAACATATTTTCTCCAATACCTCATCATGACATGGAGAGGACCCTGAGTTCTTAAAGATTGTAACTCTGAAGTACAAATAGTGGTAGATCCTACCCAGCTGGGAAGGTTTCCAATATGGGTCTCATAATGAACTGTCTGTCTGTGGGCAGAGTACCAGCCTAGCTGAGTTTGGAAAATTGTCCAATTTTTTTTAATCTTGAAGACCATTTATTAAGTAGAAAAGGGGCTGCAATCTGCATCTGTGGAAGGAGCACCCACACCAGCAAAATCATGGATTCTTGAAATATCAAAGGATCATAGCTAATAACAACAATAGATAGCATTTATATATAAAGTTTCGAAAGTTATCTTACAAATATTCTAACCTCATGGCAGTCCTAGAAAGGCAGATGCTATCATTGTTACCACTTTATAGATGAGGAAACTGAGGCAGATAGAAGTTAAATTACTTAGTTAATTGCCCAAGGTCACACAGATAAGTGATTGAAGCCAGATTTGAATGTGGGACTTCCTGACTCCAGGTACAGTGCTTTCTCCCCCAAGCCACCCAGCTGCCTTCTTTCTACATTTATATAGGGCTTTCTTATTTGCAAAGCAATTTACATATATTATTTCATTTAATCCTTGAAACAGTCCTATAAAGCAGGTGTTATATCATTATCCTCATTTTACAGATGAGGAAACTGAGTTTAAGAGAGGTCAAGTGACTTACCCAGAGTTACACAGCTAGTAAGCATCTGATGAAGGATTCTTATTCAGGTCTTCCTGATTCTCAGTCCAAGCAGCATGGAATGATAGAAAAAACAATGGTCTTAGCACTAAAAGACTAGGGTTTAACACTCAGATTTACCACTTCTTAGCCATGTAAACTTAACCTCTCTTGGCCTTCGTTTCTTCATCTGTAAAATAAGGACAATGATAGTTGTACTGTCTACTGCAAAAGAGTTTGGTGAGAAAAGCATTCTGCAAATAAGTAAATACATATCAACATCAATGTGAGCCATTGTTATTACACACAGCATACCTGGGAGGGTAGAATGGAGAGGAGACAAGATACCCCCACTACAGATGGGGAAATGGAGGCCCAGAAATGACGCTGTCCCAGGTCACCTATCAAGTTAATGATAGAACCAGAACCAGTCCAGGGTGCCCTTTCCACCAAAGGACTAGGACAGATACTTTGCTCATAGAAGAGGAGCAGGATGAGAACTGAGAAGAAGGAAGCTGAGGCAAGATGAAACTTTCTCAACTAAAGGTACTCAGGCCAAAAAACCCAGAAGGCCAAGCCACTGTGCTCATTCTCTCTGGAGAAGAACAGGAAAAAAATCATAGATTTAGGGTTAGAAAGGTGCTTAAAAGTTATTAAATCAACCCCTTCATTTTGTGGACAAGAAAACTGAGACTCAGAGAGTCTTTGACCTGCTCAAGGTAGCAAGGTCAGAATTTGAACTCAGATCCTCTGATTCCAGTCACTCTGAATCTCAATCTCAGGCAGTTCAGTGTCACATACATACCTTCCTCACCCCTAACCTCCGTTACCCAAGAGTACCCTAGGAAGGTCTCTCTCTCTCTGTGTCTCTCTGTCTGTCTCTCTCTCTCTCCATTCTTTCCCTGCTCTTTCTCTTTCCCTGTCTGTTAGTTGCTGCCTGTGTCCTAACCCAAAAGACTGAGTACAGAGTCCTAAGACCAGGTCATTGGGCAAACTGAGTTCAGAAAAGTTGGCCACAAGGGTGATAATTTTTCTTCCTCTCAAAGACTGTTTATTAATCAGGAGAGGGGCTGCAATCTGCACCTGGGGGAGGAGGAGCCGTACCATCAAAATCATGGCTCTTTGAAGTATTGGAGTATTATTGCTGATAATAACAGTAATTTTTAGTTCAGTCATTTCAGTTGTATCTGATGCTTCATAATCCTATTTGGGGTTTTCTTGGCAAAGATACTGGAGTGGTTTGCTATTTTCTTCTCTAGCTCATGTGACAGATGGAGAAACTGAAGCAAACAGGGTTAAATGACTTGCCCAGGGTCACACAGCTATTAAGTGTCTGAGGCCAGATTTGAATTCAGGAAGATGAGTCTTCCTGCCTTCAGGCCTGGCACGCTATTCACTGTACTACCTAGCTGCCCCATAAAAAATAATAATAGCTAACATTTATATATAAGATTTACAAAATACTTTACAAATCTCATTGTTTCATTACAACAATGGAGGTAGGTAAGAATTAGGCTTTCTGGGGCTCAGTGGTTCTACTTAAGCACAGGTAAAAGTAACAAGCAACATATATCTTGGGACCCACTATTCTCTGGAAGAATAGACATCTGAGCAGTCCTGTCTGGAGGCAAAAAGAAGGACACAGTGACTGTTCAGACTCCCTTTCAGCCTGAGGATACTAGGAGAACAGGAGTGAGGGGTCAGAGGCTACATAGAAGGCTTCTTGTAATTGTGAAGTCAGCTGAGATGGTCTTTGTATTAGTGCCCAGAAAAGGCAACTCAATTCACTTGAATAAACCCTGCTATAAGTAAGGTGCTATGGTAAACTTTATGAACATACAGAGATAAATAAAACATAGTACCTTCCTTCCAAGGGATTAAGTAAAGGATATAAGACATACACTCAACTATAAACCAAAGTGTGATGAGTGAGAAGTACAAAATGGATTGAGTGAAGAAGAAGGAAGGAAAGGATCATTTTTGGTAGGAAATGAGGTGGAAAAAAAATCCAGGAAACTTTATGAAGATGGGATTAGACCATTTAAGAATAGGTGGCAGGGCAGCTAGGTGGTGCAGTGAATAGAGCACCGGCCCTCGAGTCAGGAGCTCTGAGTTCAAATGTGACCTTAGACACTTGATACTTACTAGCTGTTTGATCTTGGGCAAGTCACTTAATCTCAATTGCCCTGCCCTTTCCCCGTCTGAAAAAAAAAGAACGGGTATGACTGATAGAAGAGCATTTCAGACATAGCAGGAGATAAGTCTGAATACGAAAGTTTGGACCAGAACGTGAATGGCTTGAATGCTAGGCTAAAGAGTCTGGATTCTATTAAGTAGTAAACTGAAGCTTTTGAGCAAGAGCGATCCTAGATTAGCCCACTGTCTGAAGTATCCAGGACTGTCATATTATCTCCTGGTTACTTAAAACAATTAAGACACCTAAAACCAGGCCTGCCCTCTCTGGACAGAGTGCTGTGCAATTCTGCCTTCACTCTTCTCACCCCATGCTCACCCCTCCCCCAAACCATCAAAATCCGAATTCTTTCAGCACTCTATCCTCCATTCACTGTCAAAAATTCCTGACAGAGACGAGCTAATTCCCACTAAAGCAATCTCTGTTCATGACAGCTGCATATTTTATTCCTCTTGAGGTTTTCCATATTTTAAAAGAGGAAGCCTATGGGATTCAAGACACTTGGGGTCTTGTACTTCATCTGCCACTAATTACCTGTGATTTCGAGACAGTCAGCACTCAAGCCTGTTTTCTCACCTGTACATTAAGGGGGTTGGATTTAGGGCCCCTCGCAGCTCCATGTTCTAAGAGTCCTCACCCAAAGAAATTTAATATCTGTTCATTCATCAATATCTATCATTCCATGACTCTGAGCAAGGCATTTAACCTCTCCCTGACTCCATTTCCTCATCTGTAAAATGTACAAAACACTGTGCTAGACACGGTGGAATTTCAGACGGTGTGTTAGATATGGGGCAGGTGGAGGAGGACGGTCCCAGGGCACTTAAATCCCTTGTTTCTACTAGGAGCGAATTTGGCTCTGGTCCCAGACTCTCATGACTCAAAACCTCTTCTTCTGCCGCCAATTCATACACTCAGTCTCGATATTTATGGTCACTGTTTGCCCTTTCTGCTCTCCCTGTCTCTCCCTCACCCCCACCCCAATCATTTTCTTTCTATGTATCTCTAAATCTTTCTCACCTTCTCTGTCAAGGATTATAGAATGTCAATTCTAGAAGGGACCTTAGACGTCCTCTACTTCAACCCCTACATTTTACAGGTAAAGAAGTAGAGAGGCAGGTAGGTGGCACAGTAGATAGAGCACCAGCCCTGGAGTCAAAAGGACCTGATTTCAAATTTAACCTCAGACGTTTACTAGCTATGTGACCCTAGGCAAGTCATTTTAATGCCAATTGCCTAAAAAAAAATTAGAGACCTAGAGAGTCACTTGTTCAAAATAACCTAACTAGCTAGTATTAGAACCAGGACTAAAACCCAAGACTCCTGAATCTCAGGTCCAAGCTATCTCCACTACTCCAAGACAAGTTAATAAACATTCAGTTAGCTTTGCCGTGTGCCAGGCATTATGCTGGGTGCTGGGAATATAAATAAGCAAAAAGAAAGACAGTCCCTGGTCACAGGGAGCTTACATTATAACGGCAGGAGACAATGCATAAAAGGCTAGAGGAAAAGAGATATGAGAAAGGGGAGTCCTCCCTCCCCAAGGACCTAGAAGAGAAAGTCCAGAGTGTCCTTGAAAAGGAATAAAGACACAGCTGGCCTAGGCATCCTTCTTAAAATGGAGGTACTGGGAAGGACCAGAGAATTAGAAGAAGAGGCTGCAGGGGCAGAGGGTACTGCTGGTGTAAGAAATTATCTAGGGTGAAGTGAATTTCCAAGGGTGAAGAGGTTTCTGAGGCATAATAGAGGAAGTCATGAGTGCGACCTGGGGAGAAATGAAGACTCTCAGCTATCTTTCTATTTTTTCTGTTTATCTTTCTGTTTCTGTCTCTATTTTCATTCTACTGTATAATATATGTGCGTGTATGTGTGTGTGTGCACGTGTGTGTGTGCATGTGTGACAAACATACACACATACATACACACACACACACATATATATATATATATATATATTTCTCTATGACCTTGGGTAAGTCACTTCAACTCTCTAAGCCTTTATTGCCTCATCTTCAAAATGGCCATTTATTTGTTAACTCATTCAACCAAGCAACCAACACACAATATCCACTCTACACAGACTTGTGATGAGATAATATGTATGAAAATGTGTTATAGCTGTGAAGCGTTATACTCCTGTACACGAATTCAATTCCAGCCTCAGGTACTTAGTAGCTGTGTGATTCTAAGCAAGTCACTTAACCTCTGCCTGTCTCCATTTCCCCGCCTGTGAAATGGGGATAATACTAGCACTGACCCTCCTAGGATTGCTATGAGGATAAAATGAGATGGTATTTATAAAGTGTTTTGTAAACCCTAAAGCACTAATATAAAGCCATCATTATTAACCCCTGCTTACCTCATTCTCCTCATCTGTAAAATAGGGATAGTACTTACCTCCTAGAATTGCTGTGAGGGTAAAACGAGATATTTATGAAGCGTTTTGTAAACCCTGAAGCACTGCATAAAGCCATTCTCATTATTAACTTCTGCCTGCCTCAATTTTCTCATCTATAAAAGGGGGATAACAATAGCACCTACCTCTCAGGATCGTTGTGAGGATCAAATGAGATAATAATTGTAAAATGCTTAGCACAGTACCTGGCACATAGTAGGTGCTTAATAAATGGTAGGTAGTAGTAGTAGTGGTGGTGGTGGTAGTAGTGGTAGAATTTTACCTCCCCCTGGCTCCAACTCCTTTCCCATTAAATTCAGTGTCTGACTCTGCCTCCCTGTGTCTCTTTCTGATATCAGCCTGTATATCTCTGGGCCTCCATCTCTCACAGACTACCTCTCTGTGCTTCTGTCTCTAATACTTGCCTCCATTTCTCTGTCTCCACCTCTCTCTGACAGCAGTCTCTGTTTCTCGCTGGCGATGCCTCAGTGTTTATTTCTCCTCTTTCGCCCAGTCCAATTTGAAACATTAATTAGTGGTGAATTAGCTGTGTAAATCTCAGCCGCTGCCAGAGCTCTAGGCTCCTGGGCTCCTTGGAAGAACCTTGCAAATCTGATCTTAATACCGCTCTTCTCCTCCCCTTGGACAATTACTTTTCACACTGTTTGTCTAGAGAGGTGGTAGCCGCACCGCCCCCCCCTGCCCCACTCATCCAGGGAGAGTAACTTTATCTTTGTCTATTAATTATTAAGCAGCTTATTTCACACTGGGAGGTGATGGGAGGGAGGAGGGATTGCATTTTATGAAATTATCACCATAGTGATACGGCAGCAGCAGCGCTGGTCATCGAGGATGTGAAGGGCTCCTGGTCCCCAGGGATATGGACTTGGGGCTAATGGGAGATAGAAACGGTGGGATAAGAAGTAGAGACCCAGGGCTGAGAGGCAGGGGACCTTTGACCTTGGAGCTCTGGGCCTAGGTTAACCTTGTGTGTGACTGTGTGACCTTGAAGAAGGTCTCAACACCTCTGGCTTCAGTTTCTCTATCAATCCAATAAGGAGAAAAACTCAATTCAACTAACATATTAAGCATCATGGGACCAGGACTTATAATGGTACCTTGCACATTGCTGTGTAGTCTTATCCTACTCTTTGTGACCCCTTTTAGGGTTTTCCTAACAAAGATACTGCAGTGGTTTGCCATTTCCTTCTCCAGCTCATTTTGCAGATGAGGAAACTGAGGCAAAAGGCTTAAGTGACTTGCCCAGGGTCACATAGCTAGTAAGTGTCTGAGGTCAGATTAGAACTCAGGAAGATGATTCTTCCTGACTCCAGGCCCAGCACTCTTTGCACTATGGCGCCACCTAGCTACTCATTTACTCTTCCAAGCTCCTCACTATTGGAATGATATTTACATAATACTTTAAAATTATGCAAAATGCTTTATATATGTAACAGCCTGGCCCCACTGCCTGGGATATCTCCCTTCTCCCCCAGGGTTCTTCAATACTCTTAAGGGGTTTTGGGGGTATCTAGGCTCTTTGCCATTGGCTCCCAGCCCCAACTGTAAGAGATACGTTGCAAGCCAGTTACGTTTAAACATTTAACAGATGAATAGCTTTTATAAAGGAATATTTATTTCAAAATTATAATTACAAACATACTTCCCAACATATAGGGAATAATCCCACCCACAGCCCCATACTCCTCATACTCTGAGGAGGAGAAGGTGATTAGGTTTACAGCTTAGCTCAGTTCCTATACAACACGGTCCCGAGTTCCAAGTCCAAAGCTCCCCTTTGGGCTCCAGTCCCAGTCACCCTGGCTTCTCAGGGTTTCCCTGCCAGGTTGACTGGCTGCAGCATCCATCCTGGAATCCCTGGCTCCAAGGTTGCCGTGGCTCAGTGATTTCAGTGGGGATTATGCCTCCTGCACCTAAAGCCGAGATGGACCAATGAAACCAAACAAACAGGTCCATTTCTCAGGGTCAAGGGACCTAAAAGAGAAGGGGAAGAGGAGGCAATGCTTCCCCACTTCCTGGTTTGGTTCATGGTACCCATGCTGTGGCTAGACCTTTACCCTCTATGAAATACACCAAGCAAGTGCCACAGTCTCTTAGTTTTTAAGCCAACAACCTGTGCCAGCTATGAAGCCAACCAAAAGAGGCTTCTCTCACTCACACGGGAGGAGACTTCAGGAAGTCTTCTCCCAGAAGCAAGGTGCTACCTGTTAGGTGATCTGGGTGTGCACATATTCCCCATTACATAAATGTCATTTCATCTGATCTTTACAACAAGCTTGATAAGACAAGAGATATAGAAGAAGAAGTCTCATTGTGCCCATAGTACAGATGAAGAAAGTGGGGCCCAGAGACTTTGATCCAAGGTCACGTGGCTAGAAAAGAGCAGAATCAGGATTTGAACACAGATTTTTTTCTGAAGGCTGCACGGTATAGTAGAAAGAGCTCTGGATTGGGTTTGCATGCTGACTTTGCTATTTACTGTCTGTATTGCCTTGGGCAAGTCATTTACCCTCTCTTGGTCTCAGTTTCCTCATCTGTTAAAAAATGTAAGAGAGACAGCATGGTATAGTAGGTGAAGAGCTGGCCTCAGAATCTGAAAGATCTGGATTCAAATCCTGCCTGTCTGATACATGTTGGCAAGGTGACCCTTTTGGTGCCAATCTTCATGGGTAAATTATTATTTGTTATAATATATTTATTATGTTGTTTATTATTATTACATGGGTAATTTATTATTTACTGTTATTTATTATTATAATATATTTATTATTATTATTATGACATGGGTAAATATTATTTTATCAGTGCGGGGGGTTTTCAGTGAGGAATTTATTCTACCCGTGCAGATTGGCACTGTTTCTCTCCAGCACTGAGATGTTAAGTGACTCATCCAGAGTCACATAGCTGTGAGTTGTTCCTGTCTATATTATATATGCGTGTATACCTATACATGTATATATGCACATATATGCTAATGCATATGTGTAACATCCACATAAAATGGATATATTAATATACACATATCCACACATACACACATATATATATTTATATAAAATTAAAATTCCAGGTTAGTATATATATATATGTATATATATATATACACATGTGCATATATATCCCCAACTTTTATATTATGTATACATATATACATACAACATACATATATACATGCATACATAATACATATATACATATAGTACTAATCTGGGGTCAATTTTTTTCTTTTTTTATATTTTGATAACTATATATTTGTAATCCTAGGGCTTTTATTTTATGCATTTAAAAACATTATTCTGAGAAGGGATTCACAGACTTCACGAGACTGCCATGGGGCTCCAGGACACAAAAAAGGTTAAGAATTCCTGGTCTAAACTCCAAAAAGCTCATGATGGAAAATGCTATCTATTTCCAGAGAAAGAATTATGGAGTCTAAATGCAGATCGAAGCAGACTATTTGCTCTCTCTCTCTTTCATTTTGTTTTGTTTCTTCTTTCTTGTGGTTCGTTTCTTCTTTCTTGTGGTTCATTCCATTGGTCATAATTCTTCTTTGCTACATGACTACTGTGAAAGTATGCTTAATGTGAATATATACCATGCCATCTTGGAGAAGGGGGAAGGGAAGGAGGGGGAGAAAATTTAGAACTCGAAAGCTTGTGGAACTGAATGTTGTAAATTAAAAACAAATAATTTTTAAAAAAGAATCCCTGGTCTAGATGATCTTGAAGGCATTTCCAGCCCTATTCCTATAATCTTAGAAACTACAAGTTCAGCGTTCTTTATACTATATCATGATAATAATCTCACAACTTCCTGGCTTGGGCCATAGGCAATTTCAGCGTGCCCTGGACCTCGATCCACGAAGGGGAGGCTGGCATAGAAGAGCCAAGGGATAAGTATCTAGGCAGTCCTGGGCACTCCAGTCAGGTCCAACAGCATCTCTATGTGAAATGAAGCCTGAAGCTTCGTGAAAAGTGATGAGCATAATGAGCTTTTAGATGTGGACCCTAAGTTTTCCGTAAGGTGAGAGAAGGTCAAATAGGTCATTTCAAATATGTAAATGCCAACCTTACCAACTATGTGAAAAGCACTATGCTAGCAGGGCAAAGATGAATTAGACAGGGCCTGCCCTTATGGAATTTATAGTCTAGTTGGAGGAGATAAGTATGCCAACATGGCAAATGATGAGAGAGAGAGAGAGAGAGAGAGAGAAAGAGAAATGGATGGATGGGTGGGTAGATGAATGATGAATGGATAGTTAGCTAGCTAGCTAGTTAGATAGATAGATGGATAGATAGGTGGATAGATAGATGGATATATAGATAGGCAGACAGACAGATGGACGGACGGACGGATGGACGGATGGACAGACAGAGAGACAGAGAGACAGACAGACAGACAGATAGATAGATAGATAGATAGATAGATAGATAGATAGATAGATAGATAGATAGATAGATGGATAGATAGATGGATAGATGGATGGGTGGATGGACGATAGATAGAATGAGTGAGTGAACCTTTCTTAAGTACTTACTATGTACCAGGGGGTGAGGGATAGAATACCAGGCCTGGAGTCAGGAAGACTCATCTTCCTAAATTCAAATCTGCCCTCAGATACCTACTACCTCTGTGATCCTGGGCAAATCACTTCACCTGTTTGCCTCAGTTACCTCGTGTAAAATAAGCTGAAAAAGGAAGTGGCAAACCACTCCTGTATCTTTACTAAGAAAACCCCAAACAGGGCCAAGAAGAGTTTGATACCACTAAAACAACTGAAACAACCTGTGCCAGGCACTGAGCTAAACACTGGCGGATTACAAATACAATCAAGCCAGATAATCCCTGGCCTCAAGGAGTTACCTTTCTAATCAAGGAGAGCGAGAATTTCAACAGCTCTAGAGATCAGGAAGTTTAGGGAAGGCATGACTTTTCAGGCATTAAGAACCATGTAAGCTAAGTCACAAAGGCAGAAAAGTTAGATATGTGTTCTAGGGCATGGTGAATTCCAGTTTGGCTGAAACATAGAGTATGTGAAGACAAAATTAGAAAGGCCTTGAATGCGAGGCTCAGCAACTTGAATTAATGCTGTAAACCAGTAGTCTGCCAAGTTTGTTCATTGCGCACTCCTGTCAGCAAAAAGAAAAAAAAATTTGAGCATGTACTCCCAATGTAAGGATATTAATTTATTTATAAGTTCTATAGATTAGTACTACTATGCTAATAATTATGAGTGTTATAAAACTTAAACAAATAGAAATTTTTCAAGGATGAGATAAAACTGGAATAATATTTGATCCTAGAATCAATAGAAAGCCACTGGAGCTTACTGACGAGAGAGGCAGGAGGGCATGAAATGGTCAAACCTCCACTTGAAGATAATCGCTTTGCTGGCTCTGTGGAGGATGAACTGGAGCGGGGAGAGACTTTCTTTAAGGTGACTTATTAGGAGTCCATTGTAATATTCTGGGCAAGAGGTGGAGGAAGCTTGAACAAGGGTAGCCGTTGTGTGAGTGGAAAGAAGGGATTGGTTGTGAGAGATTCCATAAAGGCAAAAATGGCAAGATCAGGAAACTGATAGGGTCTGCGCAGTGGCAGAAAGTGAGGAACGGAGTAAAACACCAAGATTGGGAACCAGAGAGAACAAAAGGATGGTTGGTTCTCTGGAGAAAAATAAGGACATTCAGAAGGAGGGTGGGTTTAAAGAGAAGGGAGTGTAATTGCAACCCATCCATGCCTTCTCATACAGTGCTATCTACTCCTTAACACCAAAAAAATGAAAAATGTGCATGGAGAAAGGGGAGATTACTCATTGGCCACAGCCCTGAGGCAGAACCTGTGTGCTGAGTGACTCAAACTGCAGCCCAGAAGTGATTCAGGGAGTTGGGGCAGAGGGTGGGGCCCCAGTGGTGGGAGGGTGATATGGATATTTTCCAGAGCAGCTGCTTGGCCTGACATTGGGTTTGGTCTGGGGGTATGCTGGTAAATGTTTGTTAACCAGCTCTGGAAAAAAAAAAACCAACATTACAACACATAAATTTAATCTACATTATTTCTCCATTACTTTCTTAAGTTAGACAACCAACAAAACAATAAATCAAACGTTGATTCATAGCATTACCAATTTTCTGAGATGTAAATGCTGACAATGAAAATTTAACAATCTGCTCTCTCTAGATGGCTCAAAGTGGCTTCAACACACCTTTGTCTGAGAACACCATGGGCACAGCCACTAAGAGAAGAGTGGTGGGAGGGAGAGGAGGGAGAAATATTGAAGAAGATGGTATATTTGTGTTGGAGACCAATCTACAATTGGCTATGGGCTGGGGAGGATAGAATGCAACCCATGTTCTAACATTCTAATTGGTTGATCTCAAACTACTTGTGGTCAAACCAGAGCCCCTTTAGGGTCTTTTCACCCCTCCTCTCACCACTAGCTCTCATTATGGAGATCAACACTATCTGCAGTGGAAGGCCTTGAAAAGATTTGTAATACTTTCCTGCAAAGTTAAAGACCAGTGAAATAATGAGTTGCCTCCTGTATGATTGAATGAAGAGATGGGAGGTTGGGGGGAGTAGATAGTTGAGGGGAAGACTACACTTAAAAATATAGCTCTGGTTGCCAAAATGGGTGTTGGTCTGTGGTAGAAGGTGATATCCTGGTGTTCTTCATTCATATGTTTAGTCATTACAGTCATGTCTGACTCTTGCTGACCCAATTTGGGGTTTTCTTGGTGAAGATACTAGAGTGGTTTGCCATTTCCTTCTCCAGCTCATTTGACAGATGAGGGTTAAATGATTTGCCTAGGGTCACACAGCTAGTAAGTGTCTGACGGTGGATTTGAACTCAGGAAGATGAGTCTTCCTGACTCCAGGCCCGGTACTCTATCCACTATGCCATCTTGCTGCCCCGATATTATGTATGAGTATTAGAATTAAGTATGGCATCAGGACTAGGGTTGGGGAGGTTGGGATTAACATTGAGTTTGGAACCAGGGCTAAAATTAGGCTAGGTGCTGAAGAGGGGCTAGGATTTTTTATTTGTACTGAGAACCAGAGTTCCAGTTAGGATTAAGAAAGAAGATAGGTTTGAAGAGCAAGTTGTGTTTAGTATTAGGATTAGGTTTGAATATTAGGATAGGTCGATTTTAGGATTGATGATGGGAAAAATTAAGAATTGGGTTCAAATTAGGTTTGGGGACAGTGATGGGTTCGAGACTAGGATTTGGGATGGCTCTGAGTTTGGGTTAAGGTTAGGATTGGAGAAAGAGCTAGCGTTTGCACTAGTGTGGGACTGGGATTGGCTTAGAATTGGTTGGAATTGGGATTGGAGAGAGAGCTAGGATCAAGGATAGAGGAGCACCTAGACTGAAGATACAGTTGAGAATGGTTGATTGGTTGTTGTCCTTTGTGTCTAAAGAGGACCAAAATGACATCGCTATGTCAGGAGCAAAGTATAGTGCATCCGACTGTGGCTGATCAGACTAATGTGAACTCAGAAGGCTCTACCACAGGTTGGGCACAAATACTTCATACGGATATTTGGAATGGTGACGTCAGCCGAGAATGGGATCAGGGTCTAGAGAGGTGGATTAGGGCCACACTGCTCACTTCTTAATTAAGCACCTACCACCTCCTTAGTCCAGTTTCCCAAGTGGCTCCATTGGCTGTGAGAATCTGGCAGAATTCTTGGCAGAGCTGAGGATTGTGGGCTGACGATCGAGAAAACTGTTGGAAAACTAATTTAAAAACCTGTTCTAGCTGATTTCATGTCTCCACATGCCTCATGGCTGGCATGTTCAATGATGCCCCACCCCCAACCCCTCTCCACAAAGAGCTATCTCTCCCTTTCCTCCCTACCCTCTCTGCTTCTCAGGAGGCTGATAAGAAGTTGTGGACATTTTTATTAACTCCCCAGCAAGTTTCCCCGCACCTGGGTCTCCTCCTCTCTCAGTCTGTAATGAGAGTGAGGGTGACACAGTGGCGAAGGAAAGGGAGATGCAAAAACAGAGAGACAGAGAAAGGAACATAGGGCATGAGGAGATGATACTCAGAGTAATATGGTACTAAGAAATAGGAACGGGGAATCTTCCTGAGAAAGTAATGGATGGGAGAAGAAATGTAGATAGGAAACACAGCAAGGGAGTGGGGACAGACTTTTCTTTCTGAAGTGGGTCACAAGAGAAGGGGGACAATGAGGGATGAAGAAATCAACTTTCCTGACTTTATAATGACACAAGATAGAAAGATAACTGAGGATGGGGGAGGGGTCACACAATAGGGGGATGAGGGTGGGGCATAAGGACAGAATCTCTTCCTTTGCCTCCTGGGGGGGGGGGGCGCTATTTGGAAGCCTGTACAGGCTGCACTGGAGCCTGAGACCCCCTTCTTCTCCTAGCTCATATTCCCAGCCACCCCCCAATAACTGTTTCCTGACTGCAACCCAGCTCCTTTCCCCATTTCTTCTTTCCCAAACCAAGAAATATAAATGGTAATTTTTTAGAACCAATGCTGTTGCCTTGGAAACAATTCCCCACTAACCTGAGGAGCAGAGAAGAGGTGATGGACACAACCCCCAAACCTCCCCTGACACTATCTTCCCCCTTCCCCCACCACTCTACCCTAAAGCACCCTAGACCCAACCAGTCTGTGGACCTGAATTCTGGACTGTGAACTAAAAATAGCCCCTCCTTCCCTGAGACTTTCCCAGCAGGGGCCATTCTTTACTGAGGAGGAAAGGAGATTGGCTTTTCCTTGGGAACTTTGGGCTCTCATCCTGGATGGATGCTGCAGCCCCACAGACACCAGAGAGAAAGAAAAGGGAGCAGAGGAAGGTGCGGAGGGGACCTGGGGGGCAGCCTGAGCTTCCTCTCCAGTGCCAGCTAGGCGTCCCCCAGCCCTCCTTCAGGGGCTCAGGGGCTGCTCCCTGGCAGCTGGGCAAAGGGCAAACAGGACAAGTTGTTTCTACCATTCCACCTCCTAGACAGCACCTAGAAATATCACAGAAGCCTCCTTTCTCTCTAATGCTATCCAATCATCAGTTTCTGGGGACAGAGAGAAGGAAAGACCCAAAGGAACAACACTTGGGGGAGTCCCCAGCACAGAGAGGATGATTTTTTTAAAGCTTCTAAATAAATAAGAGAGAGGTTACCTTGGGATAGGGTCTTCCCAAGAGGGCTTCAGACTTCACACAGACATCACATGGGAGAATTATAACCCCAAGGTGTTCAAGCTGGAAGGACCCCCAGAGACCATCTAAGATAAATTGATCTGCCCAAATGTCATCTTCTGAGTTAACAGCAGAATCTGAACTAGGACCCAGGTCTCCTGACTCCCAGGCTGGTGCTCAATCCACTCCCTATTTAACTATGAGCTCCCAGAAGGCAGAAACGGAGTCCTTCCTTAACTCTCCTCCAGTGAACAGCACTGTTCTACAGCTCATTTCAAAGGCTCTTGTTCCAGATTTCCTCCCTCCCCCAGAAGTAGTAAGTATGGCTGTATCCAGCTGTTCTCAGCTGTTCCTGATGTCTTTGTGTAGTATGTCCAGAGGCCAGGATGGGCCCTGTCTGCCTTATAAATATTTGTTGCATTTAGTTCAATAAGTGATTCAGTTCCCTTGTTATGACAAAACCTAGGTTCTGGGTTGGGTTCTGTCAGTTATAGTTGTGTGAGCTTGCGCTTAATCTCTCAGCCTCAGTTTTACCACCTGTAAAATGAAGCCCACAACACAAGCGTTGTCTGCCTTAAAGGGCTATCAGGAAGATCAAGTAAGTTGGGAAAGTGCTTTATAAATAAACATTTTGTGGACTAGTCAGTAGATGGGACTTTGAATTAGGAGTCACAGGACTTGGGTTCAAATCCCACTTTTATCAATTGCTACTTGAGTGACTTTAGATCAGTTATTTAAGCTCCATGAACTTCAATTTCTCCTTTGTAAAATGAGGGGGGGCGGTGTTAGGCCTGAAGGTCTCTGAAGTCTCTTCCAACTTTAAATCTACGATCCTATTAAAATGCTATGTGTCAAAGGGACAGTGATGATATAGATGAGGAAACAGGCCTAAACAGAAGTAGCTTGTCCAAAATTATCTACTAAGGGATAGAGACCAAGGTTCTGACTCTCAGTAGAGTTCATTCTACTACACCGCAAACTCCTTCCTTTCATCTCCAACAATCAGATGAAGCAAGGGGAATATGCAGGGGCAGCTAGGGGGCTCAGTGGATATGGAGCAAAATGTAGAAACAGGAAGATATGAGTTCAAATCCAGCCTCAGATGCATACTAGCTGTGTGACCCTAGGCAAGTCACTTAACCCTTTTTGCCTCAGTTTCCTCCTCTGTAAAATGAGCCAGAGAAGGAAAGGCAAACCACTCTGGTATCTTTGCCAAGAAAACCTCAATTGGGGTCAAGAAGAATCAGACATGATTGAAAAATGACTCAACAACAAGGGAAATGTGTATCATTATAGACACACATATACTTATATGTACATTCCTGCACACAGCACATGCAAACACATTTAGATATACTCACCACCCACCCGCCCCCACAATCCATTGGACTAGGAGGCAGGAGCCCTGGACCTAGGCCTGCCACTAAGATAAGGTGTGACCTTGGGCAAAATTGTATTTTGAATCTGTAAGTTCTCATCTCCACAAGACCTAGAGGATAGTCCTGCACTGGGGCTAGCTAATCCACTAGATGAGCTTGGACAAATCTACTTCTCTCCAGACCTCAGTTTCCCCATCAGCAAACTGGGGAGAATAATCACCGGTCTTCCTCTGCCTGCTGTAGGGAGTCGATGAGATCATAGCTGGAAAGCAGCATCTCCTAAATAACTGTCGGATTTTATCGAGAGGGAGAGATCCTTCAGCCAATCAGAGTGTGGCATTGACCAACACTCAACTTAGACTGGATTTTTATCTATCCTTAGGGAGGGATGCTTAGAATGCACATGGAAGGAGCAGAGGAGGAAGGCAAGAGAGAGTAGCATTGTCAAAGCTATTCTCAGAGCAGGCAGAAGGCAGTGATGCATAGAGCTGTGACCAGGGAGAGCCAATAGGCTCCTTCCGAGAGGTCAGTAAGGGCAATTAGTAAGGGCGGGTGAACATGTGAGCTGAGTACAAGCCAAGCCAGTCCTAGACTTTCTTGCCCTAAGGGATCCCTGAGTCCAAAGATGGGCTGAGAGTGCTGCCGCAATGTACACCACCCTCCATTCCATGACCACCTTCATCCAGCTTTTCTCCCTCCCCCAGGAATAAATAAATTTTATATATACATCTATATATGTAAACACGTGCACAAATATATACACACATGTGTGTGTATAACCTACTATATGCTAGGAACTTTAAAAATATTATCTCATTTGAGTTTCACAGCAACCCTGGAAGGTAGGTACCGTTATCATTCTCATTTTACAGTTGAGGAAACTGAGGCAAACAGAAGTTAAGTGACTTGCCCAAGGTCTCACAGCTAGCAGGTGTCTGAGGCTAGATTTAAACTCAGTTCTTCTTCACTCAAGACCTAGAACTCTTATCTACTATGCCACCTAGCTGCTTCTAAGAAGTAGTAGTCATAGCTGTTCCCAGGTTTATCCTGGTTTTGTTGTTGTATGGTATTTCTGAGGCCAGGACAGGCCTTGTCTCCCTTAGGAGACTAGGAGCTTCCTGAGGATTAGAGCTATGTTGCCTCATCAGTTTGGGGACTCTCCAAATACACATAGGGGAATTGTAAAATTATTCCCTTTTTACAGATAAGGAAAAGGATATTCAAAGAATTTAAGCAATTTATCAATAGTCATACAACGAATAAGTTGGGGGAGGGGAGGCTTTTGAACTCAGAGGACCATAGACATAGGGGTCATAGATCATAGACTTTAGGGGTTGTCTAGTCCAACCCCATCACCTTACAATCAGTAAATAAACATTTATTAAGCACCTACTATGCACCTGGCACTGTACAAAGCACTGGAGATACAAAGAAAGGCAAAAAACATGGTCCATGCTCTCAGGTAGCTCTCAATCTGATGGTGGAGACAGCACAGAAAAAGGGAAAAGGGAGAAATAACTGACAGAGGGAAGGCACTAGAATTAAGGGGGATCAGGAAAGGCTTCTTGTAGAAAGGCGGACTTGCAGGAAGCCAGGGAAACCTGAAAGCAGAGAAATGAGGAGAGAGAGAAACTGAGACCCAGGGGGGTCAGGTGAGTTACCCAGAGTCACATAGGTAGTAAAATAGTAACCCCAGTCATCTGATTCCAAATCCAGTATTTGTTCCATCGGACTTCTTTGAAGACAAGGGGCTATGTTTCCTACATCAGACTGGAAGATCTCTGAGGGCAGGGATCGTGCCCCCCACCCCCACCCCGGCCGCTGGCTCCAGTTGTCTCCAGAGGAGAAAGTGAGGCTGTACTTAGAGGTTGGATCTATCCAAAGATGACCACTCCAGATTCAAAGTACTCCATGAGTCAGTATTACTAAAAGTATGGCTCAAGAATCCCCACCACTGTATTTACTTTTTGATAGTCAGCCAGAAGACACAATTAGCTCAAAGCAAAGGCATTTACTGGAATAGCATAGTAAGAAAAATGGCAAAACACTTTCCTAAAAAACATGGGGAATTCTTTCCCACAAATACATACAATACAGTAGGAAGAGGAAACACAAATAGAGTTCACAATTGGAGAGGTTGCTATTTGTCCTTCCTTCTTGAAGAAGGCCATGACATCAGGGAGGTGATGCCATAACATGCAAGTGAATTTGATTTAAGTGAAGGGGGGGGTTGTACTGTCACCAGCCTCACTTTCTCCTCTGGAGCCATCTGGGTCCAGTAGCCAGATATGAATTAGGACAACTGGAGATGGCCCAGGATGCAGTGGAGATCTTGGCTTTTTCAAGTCAAGAAAGAAAGAAAGAAAGAAAGAAAGAAAGAAAGAAAGAAAGAAAGAAAGAAAGAAAGGAAGAAAGGAAGAAAGGAAGAAAGGAAGAAAGAAAGAAAGAAAGAAAGAAAGAAAGAAAGAAAGAAAGAAAGAAAGAAAGAAAGAAAGAAAGAAAGAAAGAAAGAAAGAAAGAAAGAAAGAAAGAAAGAAAGAAAGAAAGAAGGAAAGAAGGAAAGAAAGAAAGAAACTTGTGTTGCCCAACTGGAAGTTCTTCCTTCCTTCCTTTCTTTCTTGAAGAGGTACACATGTGTCAGACACAGGTGGGTATGTGTGTGTGTGTGTGTGTATACTACATATGTACCCATACCTTTGGTACTACTGAGCCTCCTCCTCCCCCCACCCCCATTTTCTTGGAATGTCTCTGATTTGATGCTCATGGGATTTGGTTCTCTATTTCCTCTGGGCCTATTTTTGGGGGAAGCATATGGTTCCATTGTATAGCAGCATTGTCCACTGTCTTCAAGTTCAGGATCAGTTGAAATCTTCATTTGGTGTTACTAGGTATTTTAGGAAAGAATGAGAAGCCATACTCCAAGACCAGCAGAAGCCTTAGCTCTGGGACCTACCATCTCCCAAATAGAATCCCAGCTCTAGGGGCCAGACTCTTAACTTCTCTCACTAACTCGATTAGATTCTGAAGTTGGACTCTCCTCCTCCTTATCAAGAAGTCATAGCTTCATAGAATGGGAAAGAAACCCCCTCCCTACCCCCTCCAAGAGGAATAAAAGAAAAGATGGAGTGAAATTTCAACAGCTGATTTCTTCCTCAAACGCTGACTCTCTTTTCACCTGATTTACCAGGATCAGTGTCCTGTTTTTAAACCTGCTATATAAATGACAGGCCAGAGAAAAGATACCCAGATCATCTGAACCCATGGCCAAATACATTGTTTCTGCCAGTCCTCAGCAGTATTTCCCGATCCTTTCAGAAACAAGTGAGATGCTCAAAAATCTAATGTCCTCACAAGATGTAAATAGACACTCAAAATCTGCAATCAGCACACTCTTACATATATATCATTGTCTGTATTACCTGCCTCTTACATCCTTTAATTTTATCAAGTGGATTGGGGGATTTAATTGATCAGGGGTCTCCTAGTTAGCCCCACCGCACACACGTACATACACACACACATACACACACACACACACACACACACACACACACACACACACAAATGTATCATTGAATTCATTCCCAATTCTTTCCTATATGGCCTGGATGTGACTGTGAGAAAGAAAGGTGTTGGTGGAGAAAAGGGAGTTGGGGTGGGGGTGGGAAACAGCTGTTAATGGAGGTGGGGCAGTGTTAAGATAGGTGGCTCAGTAGATTGATTGCTTGATCTGGTCAGGGAGACTTGAATTCAAATCCTGCCTCAGACATTTACTAGCTGTATGACCCTGGGCAAGTCACTTAACCTCTATTTACCTCAGTTTCTACATCTATAAAATGGGAACAAAAAAATAGCACCCAACTCCAAGGGTCATTGTAAGGAAAAATGAGACAATATTTATAAGTTGGTTAGCATAGTGCCTAGAACAGGATAAACCCTATATAAATGTTGTTTATTTTTATTATTTGTTGTTGAATCGTTTCAGTCACGTCTGATTCTTGGCCATCCCATTTGGGATTTTCTTGGCAAAGATACTAGAGTGGGTTGCCATTCCTTCTCCAACTCATTTTACAGATGAGGAAACTGAGGCAAATAGGATTAAGTGACTTGCTCAAGGTCATGCAGCTAGTAAGTATCTCAGGCTAGATTTGAACTCAGGTCTTCCTGACTCCAGGCTGGTTACTCTATCCATTGCACCACTTAGCTGCTCCCAATTGTTATTAGTCCTTACAAAATGTAAATACCTTAAACCACAATAAGAGTATCATGTTGTCTCCTTCCTACTCATCTAGACTCAAATTCCCCTTAATACTCCTACAGCATTATAGTTCCTTCCCAAATCCTTGCCCCAGAGTCCTCTGGAAAGACCGCCCCCTCCCTCCAAAAAAGAAGTAAAAACTCATTATTGTGCACGAACCTTGGAGATTGTGGGATGACAGGCCAAAGAGGTTATGGGCTATGACTCAGAAAGAACAGACCAGATGATCTCCTAGAAGCAAACTGAATCCCAGGGAACAAGCCAAAAAGCATCGCGCGCGCACACACACACACACACACACACACACACACACACACACACACACACATTTAAAGAGTGAGCAATCCTTATTTTCTGACCTCTTGCATGCCCCGTTGTTTTCCTTACTTAATCTGTCTCCATTTCTATTCACCCTCTCCTCCGCCACTTGCCAGAGGATCCCTACAGCACCACCTGGTCCCTGCCAGGGCCCCCAGAAAGAAGGGAGAGGAGCGGGAAGTGATGGAGGGCTCTCCGTGGAGACCGGCCATCTACCTGGTGGAGAGGGGAGACGGAGAGCCTAGGTTGGGTTTGGAAGGGGAGTCATCTGGTGATTCAGGAGTGACAGAGAGAAGAGCCTGCAGAAAAAGAAGGAAACAATGCAGAAATGGACAGAAATTCCAGCAAGAGGTCCCTATGTGATTAAGGGAGAAAGCATTCCACCGGTTTGAATGTAGAGAAATAAACCTAAGCCTCTCCTCTCTCCTTCAGTCTCTCTGTGATTTTCTGTCTCTGCCTCTGCTTGCCTTTAGCCCTCTGGCACCGTCTCCATCTCTTTCTGTCTGCGCCGACTTCATCTTTCCACCTGTTAATACATTGTCTCTCTGCCTCAACTTCTCTCCATTCTCTCCATTCCTCTCTGTCTCTTTGTCTTAGTGTCTGTGTTTCTTTCTGTCTCTGCCTCTCTTGATATGTCTCTACTCTGCTGTCTCTCTGTTTCTCTATCTCTGCGTCCATCTGTCTCTGTCTCTGACTCTCACTCAGTATGTCTCTTTCTCTGTCTCTGTTTCTATCTCTGTGTCCATCTGTCTCTGACTCTCTCTGTATGTCTCTTTTTCTGTCTCTGTTTCTATTTCTGTGTCTCTATGTCTGTCTGTCTGTCTCTGTCTCGCGGTGTGTCTCTCTCTATCTCTGCCTTTCTTGGTATGTCTCTTTTCTCTGTCTCTGTTTCTCTCTATCTCTGTGTCTGTCTATTTGTCTCTTTCTCTCTATCAGTCTGTCTCTCTGTTTCTCTGTCTCTCTCAGTATGTCTCTTGCTCTGTGGTCTCTGTTTCTATCTCTGTCTCTGTTTCTATCTGTCTCTGTCTGCCTCTCTGTAATGGTAATCAGGGCGGGGGCTTTTTACTGTTCTTCTCTTAAATGCCTTTAATTATTCTGGCCTTTCTTTGAATGGGGCTAGTAAAGTGGGATCTTGTCTTGGAATGTTTCTCAGCACTGAGGCTATCAGGAGTCATTGACTTGTATATGATATGATGCTGGGGATGGGGAATTTTCACACACCCAGCCTGGGTGAAGTCACAGCCCTCAGGGCTCCAAACAGGATATAATTGAGGGAAGTTTGGTGTTTGACTTTTGGGGCTTACTCATGGAAGGAGTGTTGAGACTCTGGGCAAGCCGTTGTAACTGCCCCCCAGCTTTGTAACCTACGTGGATGTTGGTGCTTCTCTGGTAACTATGAATTGTGATTTGAATCAGACAATGTCTGTCTGTTGATGCTTGTAATTTCTGTTTGTATTTGCCTTGAAGTTCAGGGAACTGATCTTTTCCCCCTGAACTAAGTGAATGATCTATGTATGTCTAATTAAACTGAGATTGTTAACCCCTTAAAGTTGCCTTCCTTGGAAAAGCAGATGAAAGGACCTGTGTTAGCAGCCCTTCTGTATGCTGGTGTTATTGGTCTTACACAGCGACAGTAGCTGCTACCAAGATTGTTGCTACACTGTCTCAGTGAATCTCTTGCTTTGTCTATATCTCTGTGTCTACCTCTGTCTGTTTATCTGTCTCTTTCTGAGCTGGTTTTCTCTCTCCATCTCTGTCTCTGCCTCTTAGCTTCTGTTTGTCTCTTTCTCCATCATCCCCACTCCTCCCTGCCACCTGTTTCTCTCTCCCCCTTCCTCTGTCTCTTTCCCCTTTGTCTCCGAGCCTGTGCTTCGTCCTGAGTGTTTCTCTGCCTCTAACTCTCTGTCTCTGCCTTGCTCTCCATTGCCTCTGTTTCTCTGTCTCTCTGATTCTGTTGCTTTCTCCCTCTATTTGTCTCTTAGTCCATCTTTCTCCCTCTAGGTCTGTCTCTGCCTCTCCACCTCTGCATGTATCCCTCTAGTTTTCTATCATCCTCCTAGCTTTTCCTGTCTCTGTTTCTCTGCATCTCCACCTTTATTATTCTCCCTATCTTTGTCTCTGAGCCCAAGCTTCTCTCTCTGTGTTTGTCTCTGCCTCTTGACCTCTCTGTGTGTCTCTGTCTCCTTGGCCGGCCATCACACAGTTTCTCACTCCCTCTCTCTCTTCCCCCCTCCTGTTCACTGCTAAGCCAGTGGCCCTGCCAAGGGAGGAGAATGGCTTTCACAGCTCATTCCCTTAATGGCCAAACAGTGGCTGGCTGCATAGACAATGAAACCTGCACACACATAGGACAGGGCACCCTGATCTCTGGAGTGAAATGAGAGACCACCACCTACAAGGGTAAGTGGGGATGAAGAAGAGAGGTCCGGGCAGACTGCGAGCCTGGAATATTCAGTGTACAAGAGGAATACATTAGGGAGGGCTTCAATCTAACCACCCACCCAGAAGATCAGGCCACTGGGCAGAGTATCCATGGCTGCTTCTACCGCTTCCTCCCCTCAACCCAGCCACCCTCAGAAAGGGAAACAGTATAGATTTCTTGACTCCAGATGACTCTAGTCCTGGACATCTGCAGTATTATATAAAAAGCAGTGGGTTTGAGTCTTAGCCTGCTTCTCAATAGTTATGTGACCTTGAGCAGGTGTGTGACTCTATGGGCCTTGGTTGCTTCTTCTATAAAACAAGGATAGAGGAATAAATGATCTAAATCATCCCTTTCAAGCCTAACAGCCTATCCATCTCTAGAGTGGGAGTAGGGGTTAGAAATAAATCTCTGTCTTATCCCCAGGCTTTCTCTCTAAACCAAGATTTGTTGTTGCCGTTCAGTCATTTTTCAGTCATGTCCAACTCTTTGTGACCCCACTTGGAGTTTTCTTGGCAGAGGTACTGGAGTGGTTAGTCATTTCCTTCTCCAGCTTGTTTTACAGATGAGGAACTGAGGCAAACAAGGTTAAGTCAACCGCCCAGGGTCACGCAGTTAGTAAGGGTCTGATGACTGATTTGAACTCAGGAAGATGAGTCTTCTTGACTCCAGGCCCAGCAATACACCTAGCTAATAAAGCCCATGTAGCATCCCAAAGGGCACCATCAATCTTTGGAAGCCCTTCCCCTAAAGTCAAAGCATCTCCCAAGCTGACTTTGGCTGTTAGGTGGTACAGTGGATAGTGCACTTGTCCTGGAGTTAGGAAAGCAATGAGTTCAAATCCAGCCTCAGACACTTATTAGATGTGTGACCCTGGACAAGTCATTTAACTTCTATTTGCCTCGGTTCCCTCACCTTGTAAAATAAGGATAATAACTGTGCCTCCCTCTCAGGCTTGTTGTGGGGATCAAATAAGATAATATTTATTAAGTGGGGATCAAATAAGATAATATTTATTAAGTGCCTAGCACATAATAGGTACTATATACATTTATTTTCTTCTCCTTCCCTTTTGTTGGTCAGGTACCTCTAAGGTCATTACAGTCTGCTGGAAGATGACTCCCACCTTCCCCTTCTTTGATTCCCTGCCCAATTTCTAGGACCTCTAAGGAATCTTGTCTAAGAACAATAGCATCTTACATCTTCTGAGTTTCTTGTGGAATATTTTACATATACTACAGCAATGATCAGGGGCATCCCCTGCACTGTTCAGTCCAGCAAATCAGGAGTCTTCATCATCACCTCAGTTACACGTATAATACAATCTCATTTGGTCTTTGCAACACCTCTTTGAGATAGAAGGGTCCCAGGATCATAAACCTAGTAAGTAGTAGAGCCAGGATTGGAACCCAAGACAATGAGAATATTCCAAGTCCAGTGCTCCTTCTACTATATTGATCTGCCTCTGCTATGGGATTTGTATACAATGGATAATGGGGGGATGTACTCCAGAAGCCATCATGGGAGAACATTCTCCTCCCCCTGGGGTAGAACTGCCCTCCCCATGCCAGGGCTCAGTATACTGACTGCACAGGTCAGTGCCATGCCCCTTCCCCTGAAATATGCTAAGCCCTAACCCCTTCTCCAGTCACTAGTTTCTGCCCTCCTAGGCTGTTGTGCTCTCTGAGAAGCATATGTTGTGGTACAATGGGAAGACTAAATTTGGAGTCAGAGGACCTGCATTCAAATCCTGATTCTGCCGTTGTTGATGTAACCTGGTTCACTTAGATTCTCAGTTTCTGTACTTATTAAATGAGAGAGTTAGACTAGGTGACCTCCAAGGTAGCTTTCAACTATAAATCTATTATCCTATAGCCCTAAAGCTCTTCGTCTCTGATTCTACCACTAGCTAGCTTCCTCACTAAGACGCCCCATCTTTTGGCATTCTCCTGCACTATTCCCCTCACACAGAGCCAAGAAGGGTTGGTGATCCCTCACAGCCCCTTTCAGGCCCCCTCTGCCACCATGACTTAGCAAGCACATCTTTTTCTGTAAAGTACACTCCATCATGTCCAAATCCTTACAGCTGCCCTCTTTAGATAGCCCAAGTCATTCTTCTTCCTCCCCAGTAAGTTCAGCCCCCAGTTTAGTCTTTATTCACCTCATCAGGCAGCTAGGCAGAACAGGGGGTAGCATGCCGGACCCAGAGTTAGGAAGACCTGAGATCAAATCTGACCTTAGACCACACTATCTGTGTGACCCTAGACAAATCACTTAACTCTGCCTCAGTTTTCTCATCTGTAAAATGAGCTGGAGAAGGAAGTAGCAAACTACTCCAGGATCTTTGCCAAGAAAATCCCCGATGGAGTCATGAGAATCAGACATGACAAAAAACCAAACAATAGTATTCACCTCATCTTCTGTCTTTATTCCTTTATTCACCTCATCCTTAAGTACCCTGGCCTCCCAGTGCCTCCTCATCCTCCTCAACAGCCAAGACCTCCATCTCCCATCTACCTCTATCCTGCCCCAGGAATGAACACACCTTCCATGCTGCCCCAGCTCAGATGAATGTGCCCCAGAGCCCAGAATTCCTAGTTAAAGCTCTGTGTCCTCACACCTTTGTATTCAGTTTTCAGCCTGTTCATTAGCACCTACTAATAATAACCAGCAGTCAGCATGTGCTTAAAAGTCTGCATACATTATCTTGCCCGAGCTTCACAACAGCTCGAAGTGAGCCACGTGCGGTTATTATGGTCTCCGTTTTACAGATAAAATAAACTGTGGCCCACAGCGGTTAAGTGACACAGTCATGGAGCTAACAAATAACAAAAACAGCTGGTGACGACTTAATGCACACTGACTTTAACAACATATTGCTTTGTGGGTGCTTGAGGCCTTTTTCCTGTATCTGACTAGATTTTCCTTGTCATCTATCAAATATTTACTGAGCATTTACTATGTATGGGGTAGAAGGTCTTTTAATGGAGATTTTTTTTTCTCCTTTTCATGGAATATTAAGTACAATCTAAACCCTTGATGTGGGTATCTAGGGGCACAGTGGAAAGAGCACTGGACCTGGAATCAGGAGAACCTGAGTTCAAATCCAGCCTCAGATACTGGTGTGGCCCTGGGTAAGTTACTTAACCCTGTTTGCCTCAGTTTCCTCATCTGTAAAATGAGCTGAAAAAGGAAATGGCGAAACACTCTAGGATCTTTGTGAAGAAAATCCCAAATGGGGTCATGAAGAGTCTGACACAACTGAACAACAACAATGGATCCATTATTGGATTAGTTGTAGTTATCTGTCTAGGAGTTTAGACTTTTCTGGAGATATTGAGGGAAGCCAAAGTTCTGGCCTCTACGGGAAATTTTATGGAGTCTCCCAGGGTCAAGGGATCGTGAGAATTGGTTTACCCTCCTGCAGAAGAGGTCATTCCACCCTGGAGGTGCTTTGCCAGAGACAGGGGCAGGAAGCACTGTGGAATGGAGTAGAGTACAGGAGATTAGATTCAATATGTGATTTGTCATTTCAGCAAAGTCACTTCTCCTCCTGGGCCTTTGTTTCCTCATCTATAAAATGAGGAGGATTGGGTTAAGGGAGCTCTGAGGTCCCTTTCAACTCTCAATCTATGGTCCTATCATTCAGCTCAAAACCTGTTTTGTACAGGAAATGATTTCTGTTTTTGAGGAAATAATCTGTATTCCTGAGTCCCCAAGATTTTGTCTACTATACCACAGAAACCTCTTCACCCTGGAACATCACTCCAACATGACTTCTCCTTCTGATTGGTTAGTTCTTCTCAGAAGACCCCTTCTAAGGAGGATGACTAGGCAAACCTTGTCTTCATTCCTCTCTAGGCTGCACTCGTGACTCTGATTTTCTTAACTATGCCCCAACCTTCCACTGTACCCCCACTTTTTAGCTCCCTTTGATATGTTGTCTTCCATCATTAGAATGTAAGCTCCTTGAGGGAAGGGACTGCCTTTCTACTTGTATTTGTATTTCTAGCACTTAGCACAGTGCCTGGCACATAGTAAGTGCTTAATAAATGCTTCTTGATTTGACTTGACTTAATGACTCTTGCTTTTGGCTGTTCACTTTTCTGAAGCTCAGCCCTTTGGTGAAGTAGGAAGAATATCCTAGTATGTAGGGAAAGCAGATTGAGACATCACCACCATCATAATCCATTGGTTTCATCACCTTAATGATTCTTATCATTTTCCCTCTCATTATTATCACATCATCACCTCATCGTCATCATTATTATCATCTTCAACATCATCATCATGACCATTGGCATCATCATCATCACTATCATCTTCAAATCATCTCCAGCATCATCACAACCATTGTCATCATCTTCAAATCGTCTTCAACATCATCATCTTTGCTTCCATCACCATCATCATCACTACCATCACCATCACCATCATCTTCATCACCATTATCATCATCTTTATCATCATCATCTTCAAATCCTCTTCAGCATCATCTTTGCTACCATCACCATCACTATCATCCTCATAATTACCACTATCATTACCACTGTCACAACTGGTATTAGCACTATCATCTTCATTACCACCACCAACACAGTCATCACTATTATCACCATCACCATCATTGCTATTTTCTCCTCAACACTAATACCATTATGTGACCTCAGTGAACAAAACCATTACCATCAGGTGTTTAAGAGACCCAGTCTTAAAGCCAGGAAGACCTTGATTCAGGGTCCTGCCTCTGACACATACTGACTATATTACCTTGGACAAATCATTTCATCTGGGCAACTCCCTAAGACTAAGTCTCAGAAGAGGTGTCAACTTTCATTGGTAAAGGGAGTTTCCTCTCCTGAGACTTCCCTATATCAATGAAATCACGGGTGTAGTCCCTATCCCCCTCTATTCACCATTATTAGCACCATCAACATTATTATTGCTGTCAGTCAACAAATAGTTATTAAGCACCCTTCCGTCACCATCAAAAACATGATTATTAAATTTTTCACCTAGTTCTTGATCCACTTGGCACACATGGAGTTCAAGTAGTGTAGACATAGATCTACCTCAGATATCTCACATTCTGATATAACTAAGGGACAGAAAGAACATCTGTGGAATATGCAGATGAATTGAACAAAGAAATAAATAAGAAACATAATCAAATTCCTTGCCCAAAGAAGGGTCAGTGCAGATTGTAGGGAGAAGGAGGAAGAAAAGCTGTGGGTGTTTCAGTCTGGGGCAATCCATCTGTTTCACCATCCAAGAAGGCTTGCAGAGGGAGGGAGGCTGTGGTGGGCTGCTTATGTAAAACAGGACTAAAGGGGGTTGGGATGCTGAATCCTCATGGTACCGGAAGGCTATTACAGGTGTGCCTATGCCCTGAAGGAAGGCTCTAGAAATGGAAATGAGGGGGATGGAAGGAAATAGGTAGTGAACTAGCTTACCCTGAAGAATGGTCCACAGAGCACTTTACTGAGTTCCATAAAAATACCAGGTGGTGTTAAATAATATTAAAAAAAGGATAAGGCTGAGAGTTCCAGAGGGGGAAAGGGTGAACTTGGAAAACAATAGGTTTCTCATAGGGCAATGGGCCAAATACCTAGGGGAAACTGAAGAAAGAATAGGTCCTGTATGCCCTTTCCTGGGGAAGAAAGCAGCAGTAGTCTGAGCCTGATGACTCCCAGACTCATTTCCTAGACTCTCAAGGGGATGGGGAGAAAGGTCTGGCTGGTCTGCAGGGATGGGGCTTCCCTGTCATTACCATTACCTTTCCATTGGTGTGAAATTTAAATACCACCAGCCTTTCTCATTAGGGTAGAGGAAAGAGCCCTGATCTTGAAGTTGGGAAACTTGAGTTCTAGTTACTGGATCAATAAATCAGATAACATTTGTTAAGCACCTACTATGTATCAGGCACTGTGTGATGGGGTCCAAAGAAAGGCAAAAGAGTTCCTGCTCTCAAGGAACTCACAGTCTAATAGGGGAGACAACATGCAACAATTATGTACAAATGATATATACAGAAATTAAACTAGAGAAAACTGGTTGTGCCAATTACTGCCTGTGTGACCTTGAACAAGTGGGATTCACTTCCTTCCTCCATCAAATTTGGGAGTTGGACTAGATGGTGTCTGAGGTCCTCGACTTCCTGGTCCTGTGACTGTAATTGCAACTGTTGGTTCTATGGGAATTCAAACATCGCTCTGGAAGGGCCTGAGGGGGAAGACCTGAGGACATAGTGGTAATGATTGGGATGATAATAAGGCTGTCACTGGTCCTCTCTGGAGGATCACAGATTTAGAGCTAAAAGGATCTTTAGCTTTTTTTTAAGCATGGGGGAAATGAGGTCCACAGAGATTAAATGATTTCTGACCAGGAAGGGGCCCCACTAGTGTTCTTTCTAATTCACCAAAAGAGTAAAAGGGGTAAAATGTGGAAAGGGGCTTCTATAAATGTGTGTGTGTGTGTGTGTGTGTGTGTGTGTGTGTATACGAGAGTGTTTTGGGGCACGTGTTCGAGCACTTAGGTTTCATTGCTGTGTTTGTTTTGGGTCTGGCTGTGGGTAAACATGTGTGAGTCTATTTTGGATGTGCCAGCAAGAAAAGTGTGACTGTGAAAATTCTGTGTAGGGCCCACTTCATCTCCCAGAATGGGGTGTAGCAGGAGAGGGCAGAGAGGAGGGAAGAGACAGGGTAGCTCTGGGCTTGGGAAGGAGGTGCCCTTCATGGCACAGTCATACCTGCAGTATGACCAAAGGTGGCAATGGTGGAGACCAGGATATTTATGCCCTTCTCCAATCCTAGGTTAAAGTTTGGATTTCCAAAGCCCAGAAGGCTGAAAGAGATAAGTGACCCAAGCTCACGTTCCTGTCTCACATACAACTGATGAGGTTAAAGAAAAATGATGATGGTAGTGTTAGAGTCCGTTTACTTGTGAATGGAAAGAGTTCAGGACTACAGGAGTTGTCAATCATAGAGTTCTTTATTACTGGATACATCCAGGGACCCCATCCTCTAGAGGATGAGAGACCTTGATTCTAGGTTTAAGGCAGAA
>CM053627.1:199531243-199545378 GCA_028646595.1 Phalanger gymnotis
CCCCCCATGTCTCTCTCTGCCTCTGTCTCTGTCTTTGTCTCTGTGTGTGTGTGTGTGATTAGCTGTAACTGGCTAGACAATAACATTTTTCTAGCCTAGTGAAATTCCATTACATTCAAATTCTACAGTTTGCTTTGCCATTCCCTAATTCAAAAGCATTTTGTTTCCCAGTTCTTTTTTTAAACTAGACCTTTTTGGGGGGTGGGGGATGGTTAGTTTTGTTTCTTTTTTGGTATATAGAGTGTCTGATCAGGAACTTTCTCTACCAACCCAAGTTGGTTGAAACTAAAAGTTTCTCTGTAACTTTTATCCTCTTTCTAAGACTATGTAGTCTCCTGGGGGCACTGAGAAATAAAGTGACTTGCCCAAAGTGACACAGCCAGCATATCAGAGGCAAAACTTGAATCACTTGAATCTCAAAAAGTGTTGGTCTGACTATTTTGGTGAATATGAGACCCTTCTTTCTCTCTCTGACTTCCTTTTCAAGTATTTACCAAGCACTGGGATCTCTGAGTCAAAGGGGATTAGTCACTTCCTTAGCATAATTCTGATTTTTTTTCAGAATAAGACCAATTCACAGCTCTACTGGGTTGGGTTCTTGATTAGACCATTTTCCTTTGACTTATCTTTCCGTACCTTAAGAGTCTTCACACCAGGATAAGAAAGCCCATAAATCTGAAACAGATTGGAGACTGATGATTCTGGTACCAAGCACTCCAAACCTATCAGAGATGTAAGTAACCCAGTAGCCAGGCTTCCATCCCAAGCGTGGCTGTGAAAGGGGATGTTTTTCTCTCTCCTTAGGACAACAAGATTGGAAGGTCTAGAGAACCACAGGGCAGACTTCCTACTGGAACTTTTTTATTGCCAGGAGGTCATGGAGCCATGTACCCCTAGGCAAAGACAGGAACCTGCCCAGTCTGCTCTTTTCAGGGAAGAGATAGGAGAAGTTGTCTGAGCCTCTGGACCTTCTGATTGAGGGAGAGAGGAGTTAGGAAGGAGATACGGCCAGCTCTGATGAAGACATGTCCCTTCTTGTCAACAAACTTGGCTCATATGTTGCAAGAAGTCTCACATTGGAAAGAGATTTAGACTTGCCTGAAATAGGTGAGAAAAAGAAACTGAATCCTAGAATTCCAGGGCTGGAAGGAACCTCAGAGAACATATAGTGTGATGCTTTCATCCTACGGAGGTGGAAACTGAGGATCTGAGAGAAAAGTGACTTAGATAAGAGCCTTTCAGCCCTGAGCCTAAATTTCTTCACTTGTAAAATGAAAAGTTTTAAGATTGGATGACCTAAAAGCCAATGTATGAATGAATAAACGAAAAAGCTTTTATTATACTCTAACCGTGTTTCAAGAATCATGCTAAGTGCTAGGGATACAAATAGAAAAAGCAAAACAAAATGAGACATTCTCAAGGAGTTCACACTCTTAAATGGGAGGGACAACACACAGCTAGCATTTATATAGTACATTAAGGTTTGCAAAGTGGCTTAACAATCTTTATCTCATTTTAAACTCTCAACGACCCTGGGAGGTAGAGGCTATTATTATCCCCCATTTTACAGATAAGAAAACTGAGGCAAACAGAGGCTAAGGGACTTGTCCAGGGTCACATAGCTAAATAAGGCCAGATTTGAATTCAGGTCTTCAGATTTTAAAGGTGCAGTAATGGGTTATTTGGCTGGGTTTTGGTCCGTTGGCAACACTTACAGGTATCTTTGTTATGTCAGTGCCAGCATCTGTACTGGCAGATGGTGACGCCTAGAGGTCCTTCAACTCTCCAAAAGTCTTTCCAACCCATTGAGTCAGTCCAGAAGTATATAGGTCTCAGACAAGAGCTGCAAATAGACAATGGGCTAGTCCCAGAATAGAAAGGGGGGAAAAATGCTCAGTACAGGTGGTCCCTAAGGTTCCTCATGGTCTCTTGTCCTAAGATTCTAAGATAAGTCTAATTTTGCTCTGACAGTAGCAACCTATGCTGACACATCTTCCTTACCCCTCACCACACCCCATCTCCTAACACCCTAAAATATGCCCTCCAGCTGTTGTTTTCTGGCTTCAGAGAAGTCTGTTGCTATTGCTATCTCTGTCAATCATTCCCCTCGATGGTCTCCTCATCACCACCCCACCTCCATGTGCACATGTGTACATGTATGCACACCATGAACCCATTCATACAACATGCCCACATGAACCCCCCACTACTCCATTAGACTTGCCACATACTCCCCAGACCTCGAGACTGACAACCAATTACCACTTGCAAAAATGAATACTCAGGTGGAGGGACAAGGCAGCCTGGTGGCTGTCAGGCTGATTCCAGGTTTGGCTGGAAGATGTCAGGGAATTGACACAGGCCTTGTTTAGTCAATTTCCCCTGGGGAAGCTAACAACCTCAGCCCCTTTAATCCCCTCCCTTCCCCTCCACATTCTCCACACCTTCCCTCTGGCCAAGGAAAGAGAAAGAAAGGGAGACAGAACGTAGTCACTGTTCTCTCCAGCCCACAGCATCCAGCATCCCATCTCTCTCCCAGCTTGCATAGTCAGGTATGTGCATACACACATGCACAAACACACACACACACATACACACACACACCACGCTGAGAGATGCTCCCTCCCTAGACTCCAATCCCTGGAAAGTACAGTTACCAACAGAAAACAGATGGTGAGAACCAGAGGAGCTTCATAGAAGAGGAAAGTGTGTTTTAGAGAGCTTAGAGAGTTCTCTGCCAGGGTCCCCTTCCTCCTTCCAATTCCAAATACATTAGACTTCTCTGAGGAGCTTTCCCACTTCACAGCACTCAGCTCGGAGCCCTCCAGCAGCCTCACAGCATGGCTATCAGCAGTTTTGTCCCCATCTCTTCCCCTTTCCCCTCCCCTCATTAGTCTTTGCATCTTTGTCTTGTCTCCTCTGTCCCACTCAGATCTCTCTGAGGGAGGAGAATTGTGTTTTACCATTAACTCTGTGAGGGATGAAAGACAAGTCTCTTCCCTCTCTGGGTCTAAAATTCCTCATGTGTAGAATGAGAAGATTTAGTCTTATATGACCTGTCATTTGACCTTCTTAGAATCACCTGGTGTCTCATCCAGATTCCTTATTTTATAAAGGACAAAACTGAGGTCCATAGATGAAGAATAACATCCTCAAGGGACAACTAGGTGGTACAGTGGAGTCAGGAAGATACCTTCCTGAGTTCAAGTCTAGCCTCAGACACTTACTAGCTGTGTGACCTTGTGCAAATCACTTCACCCTGTTGGCCTCAGTTTCCTCATCTGTAAAATGAGCTGGAGAAGGTAATGGCAAACCATTCCAGTATCTTTGCCAAGAAAAGCCCAAATGAGGTCACAAAGAATCAGACACAACTGAAAACAACTGAACAACAAACTTCCTTAAAGTCATGAGACCAGTAAATGGCAAAGCCAGGAATCAAATTCAGCTCTTCTGACTCATAGTTCATTGATCATTAATCTAGAACTTGAAGAGTTTTTAGAAGTCATCTAGTCTAACCCTCTCATCTTACAGATAAAGAAATGGAGGCCAGGAGAGGTTAAGCGACTTGCCCAAAGTCACTCAGGTTGTAAATAGCAAAGGGACGATTTGACATCAGGTTGTGTGCCTCCATATGTGCTCTTTCCATCACTTTCCTAGAAAAACAATGTTCTTTCCATTACAGTTTCTCCCCCACCTTTTATTTTGCTTTCTCTATCAAACTGAGAACTTTCCAAGGGTGAAGTTTGTCTTCAGATGATTTCCTTTATTTTCTTTTGACTGGAAGAGGGCTCTAGACAGGAGAGCAACTGAATTTCAAACAACTGTCTGACAAAGGTTCTCCTGATATCCTTGTGGACAAGATAGAGGACCTTGGATGTCTCTCTGAGTCTACCCTTCTAGTGCTGTTGTTGATCTGTCATTTCAGTCATGTCTAACTCTTTAGGACCCTCGTTTGGGGATTTTCTTGGCAAAAATACTAGAGTAGTTTGCCATTTCCTTCTCCAGCTTATTTTACAGGTGAGGAAACTGAGGCAAACAGGGTGCATGACTTGCCCAGGGTCACACAGCTAGTTAGTGTCTGAGGCCAGATTTGAATTCAGGAAGATGAGTCTCCTTGATGCCCGGCCCAGTACTCTATCCACTGTGCCACCTAGTTAGGTATCCTTTCTTGTGGCTGACAGTGATTTTCCTAATATGTGTCTCTGAAATGTCACCCTTCTATTTACAAAAAGTTTTCATTAACTCTCCATTAACTGTCTATAAAATCCAAATTCCTGCATCTGGCATGCAAGGCCCTCGACAAGCTGTGACCCACCTACTCTTCCACTCTTGTTGCCTGATAGTTTCTGTTTTACTCTCCATGCCACAATTGAACTAGGCTCTCATGCAGCTCTATCCCCATGTAGTCAGTTCAGTCCTTGTCTCTGTGTCTGGTCTCCTCAGTCACACTTGGAGATCTCTCCTTTGAAATATACCTCATTTTTCCTTGTCTGTTTTATTGTTTATACTATTCCCCCTGATCCCAGAGCTCCCTCCCCCTTCATCCCACCCCCACTCTTTGCCTGTCAAACTTTTATTCATCTCTCAAAGCCCAACTTTAATTATGTGGCCATCATGAAGCTTTCCCAGATCACTCCAGCTGAAACTGGTCTCTCTCTTATTAGCACCTTGCCTGTGTATTTATTCTATTATAATTATAATATTATATATTATAATTTTTATGTGTATATTTTATCTTTCAGGGCAAGGACTTACCTGATCCAGGTAAGTCAAAGTCTTTCAAAAGCAAGACACGTGCTTTAGATGCCATGTACTCTTAGCTGCATGATGGCCTGGGCAAGAATAAAGAAAGCTGGGGCAGGGCCAGGATGGCAGAGTTAGTTAGCGTTAAAGGCAGAGACTTGCCTTAGCTCTCCCTCAAACCCCTCCAAAGCCTTTAAATAATGCCCTAAAACAAATCCTGGAACAACAGAACCCACAAAAGGATGAGATGAAACAATTTCCCAGCCCAAGATAACTTAAAAGTTTGGCAGAAAAGGTCTATTGCACCTGGGTGAGAGTTGAGCACAGGCTAGTCCAAGCTGCACCAGCACAGACCAGGCCCCAGCAAACCAGGAGAAGGCCTTGGGAGTGAAGAAATCAACAGTGGCTGCTTCCAGAGCCCTCAGCTCATAGACGGTAAGGGGGTTGAACAACTGGGCAGAAGGAGATCACTGGCACTGGTGGTTAAGGGGCACTAGGTTAATGGGGAAGTATTGCAAGTAGCCAGAAAGAAACAATTTAAGTATTGTGGAGCCACAGTCAGGATAACACAAGATTTATCAGCTTCTGCATTAAAGGATTGAAGGGCTTGGAATATGATATCCTGGAGGAAGAAGGAGCTAAGATTACCACCAAGAATCACACACCCAGCTAAACTGAGTATAGTCCTTCAGGCAGAAAAATGAATATTCAATGAAATAGAGGACTCTTTGCCCATACTAAAACCCAGGCCACAGTGCTGGGTAGCTGTGTCGGTAAGGCAAAATGGGCTCCTTAGCACTTCTGGAGTTTGGCTTTTGTTTACTTTGAGTGAAAGTACTTTCAGCTGTTAAGTGCTAAGCCCCAGGCCCAAAGCCCTATCAGGTGTGAAACCTGTGTGGGTGTAGATTAATGACTTAAGAGGGGCCAACTCAGGAACCAATGGTCTCTGGTCTCTGGTTGTTGAGGTGGGGCTTGAGACCACCGGAGGCTAGGCTGCGAGGAGAGGTGAGCTAAGAGACAACTACAGCTGAAGCTGAAAAAAAAGCCGAAGCAGGAGCTGTGGAAGCAGAGCTGACCTGTGTGGACCCAGGAGTGTGAGCAAGGACTTGAGGACAGTAAATATGAATTGGTTAAATACCATCTTGTTTTTATGTGGCCTCCTGGTTACTCTTGGGAGGCGGGCCTATTGGGCCTGGGGTCTTTTGGTCAAGATGTCGGAATGGGGAGGCTGGTTCTCGGATCTGCTGCATAAATAAATGTTTTGTTGCTTTCTACTTAGAGAATCTCTCATACCTTGCAGTTTCGAACCATTCAAACATATACATGATTATATTTGAGATTATAAATTCGGCCTTCCTACTACAGTGGCAGTCCCAGGATGAGGAGGAGCATTAGCACATCAGAGTTTGTGGCTGGAGTAGAGCAGGGACACTCATCACAGTTCCAGGGCAGAAAAAAATGCATGTGGTCACTCACAGACCAGAGCACAGGCCAGGAGAATAGTAAACACACCTCTCCTTAGATCATACCACCTTGGAAAAACTGAAAACTTACAGGTCCCTAGAAGTATCTCTGAAAACAGCTGCACAAAACTGCTGAAGCTTGGGACAGTGCACCCTCCACTCTGGATGTGGAGACCCACTAGCAAAGAGTTAAAAGTCAAGAAACAGTCTGGGAAAATGATCAAACAAGAGGAAAAATTCTGACCATGGGAAGTTACTATGGAAGATCAAAACACACTCGGAAGAAGACAACAAAGTCAAAATTCCTACATCCAAAGCCTCCAAGAAAAATATGAATTGGTCTCAGGTGATAGAAGAACTCTTAAAAGGATTTTAAAAATCAAGTAAGAAAGAAGGTAGAAGAAAAATTGGGAAGAAAAATGAAAGCGATGCAAGAAAATCTTAAAAAAGAGCCAACAGCTTGCTAAGGGAGGCACAAAAAAATACTAAAGAAAATAATACCTTAAAAATAGACTAACCCAAATGGCAAAAGAGGTACAAAAATTCAATGAGGAGAAGAATGCCTTGAAAAGTAGAATTGGCCAAATGGAAAAAGAGGCATAAAAATTCACTGAAGAAAAGAACACATGAAAAATAGAATTGGCCAAATGGAAAAGGACGCACAAAACCTCAATGAAGAAAATAATTCTTTAAAAATTGGAATTGAGCAAATGGAAGCTAACAACTCTATGAGACATCAAGAAACAACAGAAAACCCCCCAAAGAATGAAAAAATAGAAGAAAATATTAAATATCTTGTTAAGAAAACGACTGACCTGTAAAAGAGATCCAAGAGAGATCATTTAAAAATTATTAGACTACCTGAAAGCCATGATCAAAAAAGAGCTTAGACATATCTTTCAAGAAATTATCAAGGAAAACCACCCTGATATTCTAGAACCACAGGATAAAAGAGAAATTAAAAGAATCCACCAATCACCTCCTGAAAAAGATCCCAAAATGAAAACTCCCAGGAATATTATAGCCAAATTCCAGAGCTCCTAGGTTAAGGGGAAAATATTGCAAGTAGCGGTAATTTAAGAAACAATTTGAATATTGTGGAACCAGAGTCAGGATAACACAAGATTTAGCAGCTTCTGCATTAAAGGATTGAGGTGCTTGGAATATGATATTCTGGAGGGCAAAGGAGCTAGGATTACCACCAAGAATCACATACCCAACAAAAGTGAGTATAATCCTTCAGAGAGAAAAATTAATTAACATTCAATGAAACAGAGGACTTTTGAGCATTCCTGATGAAATGACCAGAGTTGAATAGAACATTTGACTTCCAATACAAGACTCAAGAGAAGCATAAAAAGGTAAATATGAAAGGGAAATTATAAGGAACTCAATAAGGTTGAACTGTTTACATTCCTACATGGGAAGATGATACTTGTAACTCATAAGAAAGTTCTCATTATTAGGGCAGTTAGAATGAGTATATATAAACAGAGGGCACAGGTGTGGGTTGAATATGATGGGGTGATATCTTTAAAAATAAAATTAAGAGGTGAGAAAGAAATGCAACGGAGGAAAGGGAAAGAGAGAGGTAGAATGGGGTAAATTATCTTACATAAAAGAGGTAAGAAAGAGCTATTTCAGTGAAGGGGAAGATGGGGGAGATGGGAAGGAACAATTGAACTACTCTCATCAGAATTGGCTCAAAGAGGGAATAACATACACACTCAATTGGGTACAGAAATATATCTTACCTTACAGGGAAGTAGGAAAGGAAGGAGAAAGGGAAATGAGGGGTGCTCATAGAAGGGAGGGTGGATTAGGAGAAACAACAGTGAGAAGCAAAACACTTTTGAGGAGGGACAGGGTGAAAGGAGAGAGAGAGAATAGAATAAATGGGGGAAATAGAATGGAGGGTAATACAGTTAGCAATCAGAAATGTGAAAAAAAATTTTGAAATAAGTTTCTCTGACAAAAGCCTCAACTCTTAAATATACAGAGAAATGAGTCAAATTTATAAAAATAAGAGCCATTCCCCAACTGACAGATAATCAAAAAATATGAAGTCATTTTTCAAATGAAGCAATCGAAGCTATCTATAGCCATATGAAAAAAAAATGCTCTAAATCACCATTGATTGGAGAAATGCAAATTAAAACAATACTGAGGTACTACCTCACACTTATTTGGATTGGCTAATAGGTCAGAAAAGGAGAACGATAAATGTTGGAGGAGATATGGGAAAGTTGTGACGCTAATGTACTGTTCATGGAGTTGGGAACTGATTCAACCATTATGTAGAACAATTTGAAATTATTTATATTTATAGCAGCTCTTTTTTGGTGGGAAAGAATTGGAAATTGAGGGGATGTCCATCAATTGAGGAATGGCTGAATAATTTGTGTTATATGATTGTGATGTTACGCTATTGTGATATAAGAAATAATGAGCTAGATGCTCTCAGAAAAACCTGGAGAGACTTACATGAACTGATGTAAAGTGAAATGAGTAGAACCAGGAGAACATTGTACATAGTAACAGCAATATAGTAAATGATCAACTGTGAATGACTTAGCTATTCTCACCAATATAGTGGTCCAAGGCAACTCTGAAGGACTTTCAAAAAATGCAATCCATCCCCAGAGAAGAAAGTGATGAAGTATGAACACAGATTGAAGCATACTTTTGAAATTTTTCTTTATTTTTCTTGGGTTTTATCTTGGTCTATGTTTTCTTTTACAACATGACTAATATGGAAATATGTTTTGCATGATTACACATATATAACCTATATCAAATTGCTTGCCTTCTCAATGAGGAGGGGTGGGAGGGAGGGAGAGATTTTGGAGCTCAATTTTTAAAATTAATGTTGAAAACTGTTTTTACATGTAATCAGGGGAAAATAAAATATTAAAAAAAGAATAAAGTAAGCTGCCTTCCCTGTCCCCTCTCACAGAGGGGCTTAAATCAATCCTGACAGGATTTGTAGCTAGAAGGGAAGAGAATACTGAGCATAGAGACATTTTTGAAAAGATATTCCCTGCTTTATGTTTTGATGATACTTTAATTTATCAGCTTTCCGAGAGAACATAAATGTAGTTATTTGTTAACTTACTGAATCATGTTCTAAAATGTCCTATCAATGTACTCAGAGAATTTTTTTTCTATCTACTAGAATTTTTGTGTGTAGGAAACAAATACCTCTTCCATTCCTGATTCATAATGTACACTGAATACCTTTTTAATCTTGCTTTGGGGAGACCTTGATATGAGCTGAAATCCTTATATTAAATAATTTGTCCCTGGGGTACTGGGGTGATACAGTTTAATGATGCTAAAGAGTGTGAAACAACATAACTAACGTGGAAATAAGTTTCGCATGATTGCACATGTATAACCTATATCAAATTGCTTACCATTTCAGAGAGAAGGGAGGGGAAGGAGGAAGGGAGAGAATTTGGAGCTTAATTTTTTTTAATTAGTGTTAAAATTGTTTTGACATGTAATTGGGAAAAAATAAAATATTATTTTAAAAAATTTTAAAGAGTGTGAAAAGAGGGGACTTAGTCACCTTCTTATTGGAGGCCAGGCTCCCTCAGGACTGAATCCAATCTGGACCACATGCCTGGGTACAGAGTGGAGAGGGATTCCTTAATGAAAGAGGAGTGGATGCAGGATCCTATTTGTTTTAACAATCCGGCTAGCAGCTTCTGTGGGGGTGAAAGATCCACCCACAGCCAGCACCCAGAAAGCTGCCCACAGAGTAGGTTCTTTTGATCTGCTTAACTAAGGAAAGCAAGGTGAAGGAGTTGGCAAGCTTACTTTAATTCAGCACACAAATAGCATTCACTTAGTTCAGGGAAAAAAGCCAGCACCCTGAACTTCAGAGAAAATTACAAAGTACAAACATCAACAGACAGACCCAATACAGATTCATAGTTACCAACATCTAGGTTCAGCCCAGCAGCTCAGAACAAGGGCTGGCCCAGAGTCATACCACTACTGCTGTGGAAATGAGCTCCAAGGAAGAGGAGGCCAACCCCTGGTTTTTATATCTTTGTCAGCGTCAAGGGTGAGTCACACATGCAACTCACTCACATGACCTAAAATCGTCACAAAGAGGCGACTTAAACCCATGTGGTCTAAGAGCCTCTGCTGTCCCAGACATGTAAAGTAGGCCTTTCCTGGAGTTAGCCCCACCTTGGGCCCCACATTAGTTGCCAATCCACACCCACATAGGTTTTACATCTTTATAGGGGTTTGGGCCTGGGGCTTAGCACTTAGTAAGATTCAGTGAAATAGCTGAATTACTCAAAGCAAACAAAAGCCAAACTCTTCAAGGGCATTTGTTGAACTAAGTGCTAAGGAGCCCATTTTGCTTACCAACTCACTATTCCCAGTAGTTTTTTTAATTGTCATAGAGAAAGGATGATGAGCAACTAAACCATAACAGAGAGAGGTAGGGGCCACAAGTTTGGAAAAGAAGGCAGGATACAAGATATATTGTGAAGGGAAACCAATAGGACTTAGTAGATGAATAGATGTGGAAAGAGAGGAAGGGAAGACAGGATGGTGAATAAGGGTAAAATAATGAAAAAATAAGAGATATGGAAGCGCAACACTTGTTTTAGAAGCCCAGCTCCACCATTTCCACCTATGGATCAGGAGCAAATCACTTGATCTTTTAAAGCCTGAGTTTCTTGAGTGACAAGGATGTTGATTCTGAGAAGAAATTTGAAATTGCACAAAAAAAAGTGACTAAACTGTTTATCAACTTTGTCTCGTCAATGTCATTCCTGGGCATGAGTTCTCAGGGAGGCTAAAAAGAGACAATAGTCTAATAGGTACCAAAATATTCGCAGCAACACATTTTATGGCAGTAAAGAACTGGAAACAAGGTGGGTGCCCATTGATTGGGAAATGGCTAAACAAATCGTGGTGTATGAATGAACAAATAAATGAATGAATGAAAAGGCATTTTGTTAACATGAATTTAATGGAATCTTATAGTGTAGTAATATAGTAAGTGATGACTATTGGAAATTCTCCTTCCTCATATCTGTTTTGTGGCCTCTCTAGTATCCTTCAAGTTCCAGCCATCAGATAAAGACTTTTTAAAAAAAAACCCACATTTAATGAGACCCTAGCACAATGGCATACAACTAGTAAGGCATGAGTGAATTAACTTTATTACATTGCCCAAAGGGAAGAAAAGATACATTTAAATTTTACAGATTTAGACTGCATCAGAAAGAAAGATATGTCTTACTTTTTAAAAAATTTATTTGTTTTAGTTTTAGTTTTCAGCATTCACTTCCATAAGATTTTGAGTTCCAAATTTTCTCCCCCCCTCTCCTTTCCCCCCACCCCGAAATGGCATGTAATTTGATATAGGCTCTACATATACATTCATATTGAATGCATTTCACATTAGTTATGTTGTAAAAAAAGAATTAGAAACAATGGGAGAAACCACGAGAAAGAAGAAACAAACAAAAAAAGAAAAAAGAGAGAGAGCAAATAATATGCTTCAATCTGCATTCAGACTCTATAGTTATTTTTCTGTATGTGGATAGCATTTTCCATCGTAAGTCTTTTGGAGTTGTCTTAGATCATTGCATTGCTGAGAAGAGCTAAGTCTATCAAGGTCAGTCATTGCACATTGAGGCTGTTACTGTGTACAATGTTCTCCTGGTTCTGCTCACTTCACTCAGCATCAGTTCATGTAAGTCTTTCCAGGTTTTTCTGAAGTCTGCTTGCTCATCATTTCTTATAGAACAATGGTATTCCATTACATTCATAGACTACAACTTGTTCAGCCATTCCCTAGTTAATGGGCAACCCCTCAATTTCCAATTCTTTGCCACCACAAAAAGAGCTGCTATAAATATAAATATAATATATTTAATATATATAATATAAATATAATATATGTGGGTTGTTTCCCCCTTTTTATAATCTCTTTGGGATATAGAACTAGACGTAGTATGGCTGGATCAAATGGTATGCACAGTTTTATAGCCCTTTGGGCATACAGATAAAGACTTTTGACAATAAGAAACCAGTGGGAATGGGGTCCTGCACACATTCTTTTCTCCATTAAGGGGTCTCTCTCAATGTTGTACCTAGACATGTTGTCAAGATTGGATTTAGCCTTGAGGGAACCTGGCCTCTAATAATGTAGATACCCACTGCCTAATAGAGAGGTAAAGGATTTAAGAATGCAGTTTGAGTTATTCTTCTTGACATGGACAATGCAGGAATTTGTTTTGCTTGATTATATATGTTTGTAATGGAGGATTTAGGCAGGTAGGTGGAGCAATGGATAGAGCCCACAGGAATTGGACTTATTTTCCTGAGTTGAAATCCAGTCTCAAATACTTACTAGCTGTGTGACCCTGGGCAAGTCACTTAACCCTGTTTGTCTCAGTTTCTTCATCTGTAAAATGAAGTGGAGAAGGAAATGACAACCCACTCCAGAATCTTTGCCAAGAAAACCCCAAATGGAGTCACAAAGACTCGCACAAAACTGAATAACAGCAATGGAGGATTTTGTTTTTCTTTCTTTCTCAATGGGGTAAGGAGAAGGAAGAGGAGGTGGGAAGGAGAGAAAGTGAATCTTCACTTTAAAAAATTGAATTAAAAAATTAAAAATTAAAACAATAAATAGCGAAAGAAGTAGAAATGAAAGAAAAATATTCGTGACAACAATAATATAAAATGAAAAGAGTACTAAAAAGAAGACAAAAGATGGATAAATGTAAAAACCAGTGTAGAGCCCAGAGAACAAATAATGAAACTGGTCTCTGTCCTTTTGGCAGAGACGGGGCAACTACAGGGATAGAATGCTGCATACATTGTCAAAGAGAAGTCGGTGTTTCAATTTTTCCACCTCTTTTCCTTTGTTACCATGGAGTATTCAATTAGGCGAGAGGAATAGGAAGAGGGAGATCCAGAAATGATGTGAAAAATTTAAAAGCATCAATAAAACTTTTTAAAAATCACAATATACCCAATATATTTCAACTGACTTCTCTTTTAACATTATTATTAATATATATATGTCTGTTTATATATATATAGTGCTTGATCTGTAATAATAGTACTAAAATTAATTATAATTAGAAAAGAAATGATCTCAAAAGGTCCCTTTAGATCTAAATTCCTATCAGTCTGACTGATGGAGGGAAATGATAGCATTTATAAAAGCAGGGATGTGATGAGGGATTTCTGTAAGGAAGGATAGGGAGATAAACCAGGAGAGATAGGTTTGGAGGATGGGGGCAAGGGGACGGGTAAAGCTGGTGACTTCTGTTTTAGATATTGATCCCCTCCAAAGTGTCTAGGACTGTGTTGGGCCCATAACAGGCCTTCAACAAATACATATTGATTACCTGGAGCTGATGGGAAGCTTTCACAGAGTGATAACATCCCCCCTCCTCTCCTCTTTCTCCCCTCCTAGAATGATGCTGTTCCGGGATCTGCTCTGATTTGAATTTGGCAGAATGGGGCAAAGGAGGGGGAGGGGAGGACAGGGTCATCTGAGAAGGATCGCCTGGGTCAGGATGACATGGCTCTGACCTTGGCCTTTATAGAACGCTTGGTGGACAGAGGCAGTCCCTTCTCTTCTTGATTGGATTTAATTAGGAGAGTTAATTAGAGAAATGGAGAGAGAAACAGATTCAGGCATATGAGTATCTATGTGTCAGCAATGAGTAATTTTAAGAACTAAGCAGTTAGTTGTCTTTGGAAGAGAATGGTACAGTGGAGCCCAGCAGGAGGAAGGGCTGGGGTCAGCAAGAAGACTCTGAAAGTCACAGCCTCCTCTGTGCTGTGGTGCACAACTCCCACCCCCACCCCTGTCTGATCAACCAATCAGCATTTAGTAAGCACCTACTATGTTCCAGGCACTGTGTCAGGAGGAAGGAA
>CM053627.1:199545878-199592110 GCA_028646595.1 Phalanger gymnotis
GGGTCCAGGGCAGTAATTACAGCAGACATCCCTATGGCTGCTTAGCTATCCAAGAAAGAAGTACTTCTACATGTTCTTAGGTTTGGAGATAATGCCATCAGGATACCGTTGCTTGAACCTGGCAACCACATCTGGGTCAAGCAGGTGAATTCCATCAAGTTGGTTCCCAAGGGTGATCCAGTTGGGCTGTACGTTGTGTGGTCGTCCAAATAACTCAATTTTGCGGGTCCCAGGGGACAGCCTCTCTATCATTCCATAGATTTCATCTGGTTTGTGGCTGGTGGAGCGTACCTCAAGAGCTGAGGTTCTTAACCTTGGATTTACGGACCCCCAAGAGGTCTGGGGATGGATTTGGGGAGGAGGGTTCTTTGAACTTGGATGGGAACAAATTACACATTTATTTTCATTAACCTTTACCTTAAAATGAGTATTCCCTTCAAAAATGAATGTAGGCAACAAAACACTGAGTGTGTGTGAGAGGTTGTGAAATTATGAATTCTAATTTGGATATGCTGAGTTTAAGATATCTGTGGGACATCAATTTCGAGATGTCCAATAGGCACTTGGAGAGTTGAGACTGGATATCAGCAGAGAGTTTACAGCTGGCTAAGTAAATTTGAGAATCATCAGCATATAAATGATCATTGAATTCAGGAGGGCTGAAGAAATCACCAAGTGAAATAGTATAGAAAGAGAAAAAAAGAGGAACTAGGCTTCACCAGATTGCTAAAGGGGTCCACAACATGAAAGTTAAGAATCCCTGGGCTAGGGCATTGGGATACATCTAACAAAATTAAATTAAATTAAGATAAGTGTCACAACTAGTACTTGGGTACAAAGATCAGCTACACAAGTTCAAAATAGTGGAGGCATAGTTGTTCTGAAAAAGTTCTGGAGGTTTCAGTGGGCTGTGAGCTCAATGTGCATCAGCAGTGTGAAGTGGCCTCCAGACAAGCTAGGGTGGTCTTGGGTGCCATTAAGAGAATCAAGTCACCTACTATGTGCCAGGCACTGAGCTAAGTGCTAGGGATACAAAGAAAGGCAAAAGACAATCCCTGCCCTCAAGAAGGTCACAATCTAATAGGGGATACATGGAAATGACTCAGTACAGGTGATACACTGGACATAATATAGAGGAGGCTCTAGAATTAAGGGGGATTGGAAAAGGCTTCTTGTAGAAGGTGAGATTTTAGCTGAGATTTGAAGTGAGACTTAGTGAGATCTGAGGGAAGCCAGGAGATATTAGGTGAGCGACAATATTGTAGGCATGGGGATGTTCAGTGACTATCTCCAGAGTCTAGAGATGGAGTGTCTTGTGAGAAATGGCAAGAAGGTCAGTATGTTGTGGTGGGGGTGGGGCAAGAAGACTGGAAATGAGGGACAGGGCATAAAGGGCTTTGGATACAAAACAGAGGATTTTTTTTTCTAGTCCTGGAATTGGTAGGGAGCCATTGGAGTTGAATAAATAGGGAAGTGACATGATCAGGGCTCACTGACAGCTTAGTGGACAGAAATGGGGAGAGACTTGTAGCAACTAGACCCATCAGCAGGATATTTTGATAGTACAGTTGTGAGGTGAGAAGGGGCTGCATGAGGTGGGGACAGTGTCCGAGAAGCAAAGGGACCACATGCTAGAGATATTGCAAAGGTAAAATCAATAAGCTTTGGCACCAGACTGAATTTGGAGGGTGAGAGAGAGTGAAGAGTTGAGGATGACACTGAGATTTCCAGCCTATGTGGCTAAGGATGGTGACAGCTTCAACAGTAATAGGGAAGCTTAGAACCAAGGAGGCTTGAAGGAGAGGGATGTGAAATAATGAGTCCTAATTTAGATGCGTTGACTTTAAGAGAGCGCAGCTACGATGGGCTGGCTATGTTGTTCAAATGCCAAACGTTCACTTGCCTAAAAGACTATTTTATGGAGGACTCACACAGGCCAAGCATTCAAACAGTGGTCAGAAGAAGTGATACATGGACTCTCTCAAGATTTCTCTTAAGAACTTTGGAATAGATTGTGTAACATGGAAGACACTGGCACAGGATCACTTAGCATGGTATGTCCACATCACAGAAGGTGCTGCACTCTATGAGCAAAGCAGAACTGAAACAGCTCAAAGGAAATGCAGGATGCACACATTTAGAGAATCCACCCCAAATGTTCACGTGGACGATTTGTGCCCAACCTACAGTAGAGCATTCCGAGCTCGTATTGTTCTGATCAGCCACAATCAGACTCATTGTAACTTAACTCTAACATAGTGATGTCATTTTGGTTCTCTTCAAGAACAAAGGACAACAACCATCTTTAAGATATCTATGAGATATCCATTTTGGGACGTCCAGTAGGCAGCTGGAGATTTGAGACTGGATATCAGCAGAAAGTTTAGAGCTAGCTAAGTAGATTTGAGAATCATCAGCATATACATGATCTTAAATTCATGGAAGCTGAAGAGATCACCAAGCAAAATAGTGTGGAGAGGGAAGAGAAGAAGGACTAGGGCAGAGTCCTGAGGGACCCTCACCCAGGTGTGACCTGGATGAAAATACAGCAAAGGAGACTGAGAAGGAGCGGTCAGATAAGTAGAAAGAGAACCAGGAGAGAGTGGTATCATGAAAACCTAGAAAAAAGAGCATGAAAAAGAGGGTGATGAACAGCGTCAAAGGTTGCAGAGAGGACAAGAAGGATGAAGATTGAAAAAAGGCCATTAGATTTGGCAATTAAGAAATCATTAGTAATACTAGAGAGTGTAGTTTTGGTTGAATGATGAAGTTTGAAGCCAGAGTGTAGAGAGTTAAAAAGAGAGTGAGAGAAAAAGATATGAAGGTACTTATAACTTTCTCTAAGAGTTTCACCACAAAATGCAGAAGAGATATGAGATGATAGCACAAATAGATGGATCAAATGAGGAGTTTTTTTGAGGATGGGAGAGACATGGGAGTTTGTTGGGCAGTAAAGATGCAATCAATAGAAAGAAAGAGATAGAAGATAAGTGAGAAAATGAGGATGATGGGGAGCAATCTTCTGGACAAGACAGGATAAAAATGTAGAGAGATTTGTCTTGGCAAGAAGAAGGCCCATCTCTTCACGTGAGACAGAGGTGGAGGAGAGATAGTAGCAGAAGGTATCTGAGTAACATGAGATGCAGAGGGGGAGAAGAAAAGGGGCTCTCAGCAAAGGGCCTCAATTTTTTATTTGGTAAAATATGAGCCAAAGTTCTCAGCTGGAATAGGGGGAGAGGTAGTAGAGGCAGGATGAGAGGTTTGAAGAGGGCTGAAAAGGTTTGCAAGAACCACTGTGGTAAGTGAGATAGTGAGTTGATTAAGGAGGCTGTAAAAAACTTGCCTTACAACAATGATGTCCCACTGAGGTTATGTAACATATGTTTGTAAAAGGTTTTGTGGTATTTTCCAGCTTTATTCCAGCAGCACCCATATAGGAGAAAAGAGAGTTATGATGGAAGTGAGCCAAGGACGATGCCTTGTTGGGCAAATTTGGTGACATGATAAGTGGGTAAGAGACTGAAGAGGACAACATAGAGTTGGATTGGTTCAATGGCCACTGAGGTAAAAGGCGAGTTTAGCTTGTGCCATGGTCATGGCCTGGGAAAGAATTGAGGGATGGAGCCATCAGAGGCCACGATGTGGATAAAGAATAGCATTTGGGGCCACGAGGCTGAGGGAGAGGTGGAATGACAGTAGATTGTGATAAAAGGCAATAATAGAGTTCAGGACCACAGGAATGGTACATTTGTGGGTATTGGCAAAATTGAAGGTATAACTATCTTCCTGTGTGGCTGAGGTGGGTTGGAGGAATAAATCATGCAAATAAACAAGTTGAAGAACTGGGAGTTAAAGTATTTGAGGGATTGTCAATATGTATATTTAAGTTCCCAAGAATGAGGGCAAGAGTTCAGGAGGAGATAAACATTGTGAGCTAAGCCCTGAACTCATTGAGGAAGGAAGGAAAGTATTCTGGAGGTCAGGAGACAACCACAACAATCTTTGGATTTTGCCTGTGTGATAGATATGGATTGAGTGAATCTCACAGGAGGAGAAGTAACTGAGTCATAGTGTTAGAGGCAAGATCTGGAAGTTGCAATGGGAGCAAGGAATATTCCGACAGTTTCTGAAGGCAATAGGAAGCCAATGGAGTTTATCGAGATTTTGTTTTAAGTGGGGGATTAAGGGGATATGGTCATACCTGTGATTTTGGAGATGATCAGTTTGACACCTAAACGAAGGATGAATTGAAGCAAGCAGAGATTTGAGATACGAAGACCAATGAAAAGACTGTTGCAATGGACGAGAAGGCCCAGCTTCCAAGAATAGGCAGGCCACGGTCCCACCGTACATTGTCTGCCCTTGTGAGACTTTATCCGGAGTACTGTTTTTGCAGTTTTAGAAGGACACTAATGAGCGAGAGAGTGATCAAAGGAAAGCAACTGGGATAATGAAAGGCCTTGAGTCCGTGTCTTAGGAGGATTGGTTAGAGAAACTTGGGATGTTTCTCCTTGAGAAGTCTCAGGGGGGATATGATAACTATCTTCAAGTATTTGAAGGGCTCTTATGTGAAGGGAAGATTAGATTTGTTCTACTCGGCCCCAGAGACCAGAACCAGAAACAAAGACATAAATTTAAGCATGATGTCAGGAAAAATTTCATGATAATTAGAGTATAATAGGCTGCTTCGGGAAATCCATTCCCTTTCTTGGAAGGGACTGCTAGGTGACGCCATAGTGCACAGATGACCAGACCTGGTGACAGGAAGACTCATTTTCCTAAGTTCAAATACAGCTTCAGATACTACCTGTATGACCCTGGACAAGTCACTTAACCTTGTTTGCCTCGGTTTCCTCATCTATAAAGTGAGCTGGAGAAGGAAATGGCAAACCATTCCAGTATCTCTGCCAAGAAAACCCCAAAATGGGGTCACAAAGAGTCGTACACAACTGAAACATGATTAACAAACTTTCTTGGAAGTCTTCATGCACAGGATGATATGATACTTGTCAGATATGTAACATTAAGTCCATTTTGGACTCTGGTAGGCGACCTTTTGTCTTATCTCGCCCAGAACCAGGCTTCTATTTCACTTTTTGTATACCAGCTCCAAACCATGCTACCTGAATTCCAGCTGCCATCCCCAACAGAATCTCTGGAATTCCTTTCAAGTATAAGTAGGACTAGATGGTCACTGAGGTCTCTTCCAACTCTCCAGTTCTATAATGCATCTAGCAGAAGAGATAACACACATACCCAGATAACAACAATAGAAGACTCTGAGAGGTGAAGAGAATACCATGAGACTTCAGAAGAAGGAGAGACCACTTTTGCCTACATGGAAGACTTCTTATAAGAGGAAGCAGGTGAGCTGGAACTGGATAAATTGGCTTTTGTCACAGGCTGGAGGGCTGGCACTCCAAGAAGAGGGAACAGCTTGAGCAAAAGCACAGAGGTGGGAAACCACAGGGAAATGCTTGCAGAGTAGTGATTAGTTCAGTTCTGTATATGAATTGAAATTCAGGAAATAAAGCTATGAAGGCACATTGGGCCCAAATTTAGAGGGTTTTTAATACCAGACTAAAGTGTTTGGACTTTATAGAAAGGTAATAGGGAGCCACTCAGCAGGGAGGATGTTGTGATCAGAGAAAGGAGAAAAGAATAAATATCTCTATGTTGTTGTTGTTCAGTTATGTCCAACTGTTTGTGACCCCATTTGGGGTTTTCTTGGCAAAAAGACTGGAGTAGTTTGCCATTTCATTCTCCAGCTCATTTTTACAGATGAGGAAACTGAGGAAAATAAGGTTATGTGACTTACCCAGGGTCACACAGCTAATAAGTGTCTGAGGCCAGATTTAAACACAGGAAAATGAGTCTCCCTGACTCTGGGCACAGCATTCAATACACCATGCTTCCTAGCTACATGAGTACCTCTATAGCATCTACTATGTGCCAGGCTAAGCACTTTTTACATATATCATCACACTTGATTCTTCACAACGACTCTATGAGGTAAGTGCTAAAATTATTCCCATTTTATATTCGAGTAACCTGACACAAACAGATCTTAAGTGACTTGCCAAGGGTCACACAGTAAGTGTCTGATGTCAAATTTAAACACGGGTCTTCCCGACCCCAGACGCAGTGCTCTAACCACTATACCACCAGCTGCCTCAGAGCTGTACATTAGGAAAACCAATCTCACCACTCCGTGTAGGACAGATCAGAATGGTGAGAGACTGAAGAGAACAGTCAGAAAGATTTTGAAATAGTCCACTTCAGGGGCGATGGGAGCCAGGTTCACAATAGTGAGCATGGGAATCGAAAGGAGGGGACAGACTCCAGAAACAGAGAAGAAAAACCAGCAAGATTATTAGGACTATTAAGGTTATTATTATAGCAAGAATATTAGGTGTTTGATTGTATTAAATGGTCAAGACAAAGTCATCTCCAGAGATGCGTTAATTGAAGCCAGAAGAATAAATTAGATTGTCAAAGGTTTCTCCTCTGCCAAAAGACAGAAAAAAAGCAGGACAAAGGTAGAACCTGGGAGGGTACCTACTTTAAGAGGTTAAGGAAAGAAGTGGTTTTCTGTTGTTTTTGTCATCTGATTATTTCACTTTTTTTGGTATCTCCAGTGCTTAGCACAGTGTCTGATAGTTGTTGTTCATCCTTTGTTTCATTTTCCAAGAGGACCAATGACATCACAGATGATGGTTTGACTTGTGCACTAATGGCATTTAAGTGAGGCAGAGTTGCACAACCATCAGCCTCACTATCTCTTCCTGAGTTATTGAAGTCGTTGCAGTGGTAAGACAAAAATCAGGATGACTGGCAATGGCCCGGAATGCAATGGATGACTTTGTCATCTTCCATGTCTGACCAAGCACTAAGCTCTCCACAGCACCTGCTTTAGCCACCTTCGTGGCCATTGGAACACACTGTTCTCATCTACCCATTCTGCCAGGGGAAGTCTTCACATGCTTGGGGTACACATCCCCCTAACTCATCTATGGGTTTGAGACCTATCAGTATTGATGACACCTTCGGCAAATGCATGGAAGCAGTCTTCCTCAACTCTTTCTTGTCTCTCAAACTCCCCCCTCTATACCCATTCAGCTGCCAGTTTCTCATCTCTACCTCCACATCTCTCACATCCAAACTGTTTTCTTTATTCACACGGCCACCACCCCTTTTCACATCTCACTATCGCAATAGTCTTCTAATTGGTATTCTATCATCAGACTCTGTCTTCTCCAATCCATCCTACGCACCAAATTGATAAACCTAAAACACAAATCTGACTATATCACTCACCTGAAGAAAATTTAATGGCTCCCTGTTGTTTATAGAGTAAAATATCAACCCCTCTATTTACATTCAAAACCCTTCAGTATGACTTCAGATCTGCCTTTCCAGTATATAGTAGGTGCTTAATAAATACTTATTGCAAGGAGAATATTAAAGCAGTAAGAGAAATATTAAAAAGGACAGTGTATCTGGTAGGATGGATGGTCAGTAGTGTAGACCACAGCAGACAGTTCGAAATGAGTCAAGAGACAACAAAAGCCATTGGATTTGTAAAATAAGAGATCATTTCAGCAGAGCTTGAAGCCTTTTTGTTCAGGGGAGGCTGGAAAGCCAGCTGAAGAATGAGGAAGACCTAGGTTCAGTTCTTCCCCTTGCCTTCTCCTCTCCCTTCCTTTTCTCTCTTCCTCTCTCTTTCTCCTCCTCCAACCCACCGCCCACCCACTCATACCCTTGTGGAGACCAGCGTCCCCAGGTAAAATGCAGGTGAAGCTTATCTTCAGAACTATTCCACTCCCACTCAGTTATGCTGCCTTTGTCAGCCTCCTAGGGTCCTCAGCCTCTCTTCCCCCTCCTTTTCCTCTTCCGTCTCAGTAAAACCTGTTCAGATAAACTTGAAGAGATGTGAATGACTGAAAAGCTTGGAAGTGTTATTCCTTTCAGCGTTATTTCCTTTTAAGAAGGATCAAAGCATTAAGTAAAAGGAAAGAGTCTCAATTATGGCATTTGAAATCCTAGAAAGTCAAAGCTGGAAGAGCTCTCAGAGGCCATCTCCCCCAAGCTTCTCATTTGACAGAGGAAGAAACTGAGTCTCTGAAAACAGGAACGAATTGTCCTGAGTCATATAGCCAATTGGATGGGGTATTATGTTAGAGGTGGGGGTGGGTATCGCCTGGATTCTGAGCAGTCTTGTTGTTCTGTCATTCAGTCATTTCTGACTCTTTGTGACTCCATGGACCATAGCACGCCGTGCTTGTTAAAATATTGGAGTGGTTTGCCATTTCCTTCTCCAGTGGATTAAGAGAAACTCCTAATGAGAAACTGAGTCAAACACAAAAGGTGGCTATGGATGCCATATGCTTATGGAGCAGCATTTCTTCTTTAGAGTTCCATTTTATCTGCCATCCTTTGGGAGTGTCCTATTCTAAGCTCTTGTGTCAGGTAAAGTCCATAAAACCCGTTTTCTCCTTGTCCTGTGGCTGAGAAAGAAGAAGGGTAGGAGAGTGGAGAGCGAGCTTTTCTGTGTAATAGATCGGAAACCCAAAGTCCTTTTGTCACATGCCAATCATTTTTTCAGTCATTTCTGACTCTCTGTGAGCCCACTTGGGGTTTTCTTAGCAAAGATACCAGAATGGTTTGCCATTTCCTTCTCCAGCTCATTTTACAGATTAGGAAACTGAGGCAAACAGGATGAGGTGAGTTGCCCAGGGTCAAACAGCTAGTAAGTGTCTGAGGCCAGATTAGAACTCAAGAAGAGGAGTCTTCCTGACTCCAGACCCAGCACAGTCTCTTGCACCTGCTTGCTCCCTGAGTTAAATCCATCCTTACCAATGATCTCTAAAACCTATGATTCTTGGCACCCTCTGCCTTCTTTTCCACCACTACTGAATCTGAAGCTTTTCCAGCTTGATAGAGCCAGCCAGCTCTTGTTCTGCATTGGCATAACTTTTACAAGCACAGGGTCACCTCCATGCCATGATGAAGCACAAGAAAAGGGCTATAGCGGAGCAATTGAGAGATGAAGACAAGAAATAAATATGTACATGGGTGATGGGTATGTAGATAGACAATAGCTAATGGACAGATGGATATGTGCACAGGCGATATGTAGTAGAAACACAGATAATTGATGTGTAGCTAATGTATGACAACAAATAGGTCAGTCAATCATAGAATCATAGGGTCATAGATTTGAAGCTGAAACAGACCTTCGAGATGCATCCATCTACCCATCCATCCATAAACAATAGACATATATAGGTAGTTACACAGACATATAGGCAGATAATGGAGGCAGAGAGATTGATGTTAGATGTGTAGGTGGATATAGAGATGAAAAGTAGACAATGGATAGATACACAGATACATAGATAAATATGTAACTAGACAGACATCACTGGTAGGTGATGGAGATGTAGCATGGTCCAGTGGAAAGAGATCATCTAGGTAGCACAGTGGATAGACTACAGGGCCTGCAGTCAGGAAGACTCCTCCTCCCAAGTTCAAATCTGGTCTCAGACACTTAAAAGCCATGTGACCTTGGGCAAGTCACTTCACTCTGCTTGTCTCAGTTTCCTCATCTGTAAAAATGAGCTGGAGAAGGGAATGACAAACCACTCCAGTATCTCTGCCAAGAAAATCCCAAAAGGTGTCACAAAGAATTGGACACAACTTAAAAAACAACTCAAAAGTGAAAAGAATGTTGTGCTTAAAACAGGAAGACATGGGACCATATACCAAACTACACCAGTTACTAGTGCTTCTCTGAGAATTAGTTTCATCATCTGCAAAATGGGCATAATGACCTTTTACCAATCCTACAGGGTTGTATCAACGATAAGATCTGAGGAGAGATTTAAATAATAGATGTGAAAGTACTTTGTCAATCTTGGGGCAGCTAGGTGGCACAGTGGATAGAGCACTGGCCCTGGAATTGGCAGGACCTAAGTTGAGATGCGGTATCAGATACTCACTAGCTGGGTGACCCTGGGCAAGTCACTTAACCATGATTGCCTTCCAAGAAAGCAAGAAGGAAGGAAGGGAGGGAGGGAGGGAGAGGAGGGGGAGGATGGGGAAGATCAATCTTAAAGAGGTTTTTGGTGTGATAAGGATGAGGATTACACCTATCATAGGGGTATAAATAAATAGCTGTGTAGATAATGATGATGATAATGATGATCGTGATAATGATGATGGTTTTTTTTGGGCCAGACTTGGGATTTCATTGGGCAGAATTCCTTCATTGGAAAACTTCCTCCAGGGATTCATAATTTATATGACTTCTGTATAACTATATAACTTTTGTAACTTACAGTCTTAGTAGCCAAAAGCAGCAGGAGGATAAGTCAATTTTCTAGGACCACATAATCAGCACCTGTAACATAAATGTCAGAGGGGGACTTTTACTTACTTTTTCTGACTCCAAGGCCAACCCTCCTTTCTCCACTAAGCCATGCTGCTGTCCAACAACAGAGGAAAATGGGATAAGAACTGGAAGTATGATTGTATTAATAAAAGGAACTCCCAGGTGAGGAAATTCCCTCCACTGATATGGATTGGCACCTTCTCTGAAAACTCTGAGGGTTACCCAGAACCCTGAGAGGTTAAGCGATGCTCCTAATCACACAGCTATTATGGATTTGAGTTCTGATCTTCCTGGCCCCACAGCCAACTCTCTCTCTCTCTCTCTCTTTCTCTTTCTCTCTCTCTCTCTCTCTCTCTTTCTCTCTCTCTCTCTCTCTCTCTCCATTATGCCATATTGCCTCTCCAACAACAAAAATAATAACTCATATTTGTATAGCCCTTTAAGGTTTTCAAAGGACTTGCCTCCCCGCCTTTGAGGCAGATAGGATGAGTATCATTGCCCCCATTTTATAGATGAAGAAGCACACTCTGATGAGTTAAGTGACTTGCCCATGATCACACAGCCAGTCAGTGTCTGAAGGAGATGGATAGATACATCAACAGGTGATTAATCCATAGACAGCTGGGCAGGTGGCTGACAGGCTGGTAGTTGCATAGATTGATGATGGACGGATGAACAGATAGAGGCATGATTGATGAACAGAGAGATGACAGATCGACCCCTGTGCATTTCAGACATTTCCATTTGGATGCCCTTCTCCAGCCCATTCCTCATTCCTCCTTTCATTTTCCTGTCCCCTGGCTAAGCTTCCTGCTGCCTCCCAACAACAGCCCTCCAGATCTAGGGACTGAGGTCAGAATATGATTCTCTGGCTCACCAGAGGCAGGAGGTACAGAAACTTGTGTCTATCGATATTCTACTTAAAAGCATCCAGGCCTGAATCCTTAGGCTTTGTTGATCACGGCACCATCATAGTGAACCAACTCTTTGTTAGAACAAGTCCAAGGGACTTTACCTTTGGCCCAAGGATTTTTGTCCTTTACTCATTTCTAAACTTTTCTGGTCAATAAACCCCAAATGGGAACACTGAGGCCCCTGACATCCCTGTGCTAGAGAAAGCATTCATACAGTTTCTACACTCCTCTCTTCTTTCTCTGTGGTCTTTTCTCTATTCTCTATTCTTGGTGTAAGGTTCTAGCATCTATTCTCTTTTCCCTTTGCAATGTCCAAGCTATATTAAGCATAAGCAAGAGAAAGAGAATATCCATGAGACACAAGAACATTCAGAAGCCATCCACTAGAGTAAGGTAATTAGGGACAAGAAAAAGGTCTGTGACTTTATTTGCACTTCATTGCAACTCTTTGTCTTAGAGAGTTGCCTGGAGCTTGTTGTGTTTGTCCTTCATTCTGGAAGAGGACCACAGCACCAGGGAAATGATGACATGACTTGCAGTTGACTTTAATTTGAGTGAGGGAAGGCTGTGCAAGGTCACCAGCCTCACTTTCTCCTCCAGAGCCATCTGGATCCATTGACCAGATATTCATCAGGATGACTGGAAATGACCCAGGATGCAATAGGAGACCCTGGCCCTTTTAGGCTCAGGCCTGGGGTACTGAGAAGTAGAGTGATTTGCTTATGGACACACAGCTAATATGTGTCTGAGAGGGGTCTTAAACCCAGCTGGGTCCTCCTGACTTCAGGTCCAGCTCTCCATCTACCTCTCAAGGCAATTAAAGGAGGGTATCCAAGATTGTAGCCACCACACTAACCTTATAAACTATTCTCTTTAGTTACTGTCCCCAGGCCTGTTTTGTTTCTGTGATCTTCTCAATGTCTGGAGCTGACCTGAAATCACCCATTTATTCATCTCATGACCCCAAGCAGAGCATAGTGGCTTGTCTAGCAAGTTTGCCAATGTCTCAAAGCTAAGGGAAAGAGCTAATGTGTTACATGACAGAGTAAAGGCTGAATCTAGTAAGATAAGAAAAAAAAAGACAAGAAATAAAAGCAAAATCATGCATCTAGGTTCAAAAACATGGCTTCACAAGTATGGTATGGAAGAGATGGTTTGTGAGAAGAAAATTTGTGGGTTTTAGTGGTCTGCAAGTTCAATAAGAGTTAATAGTTGGTTTTGTTGTATTCAGTCATTTCAATTATGTCCAACTTCTTATCATCTTATTTGGGGTCTTCTTTTCCAGATCATCCTACAGATGAGGAAACTGAGGCAAATAGGATGAAGAGACTTGCTCAGGGTCACACAACTAAGAAGGGTCTGCCAAATTTGTACTTAGGTCCTCCTGACTCGAGGCCTGGCATTGTGCCACCTAGCTGCCCCAAATAGAGTGGTATGAGAGGCCAAAAATTGAATAATATTGTTGGTTTCATTAAAAGAAGTGTAATACCTCTTTTGACAATCCTGTTGTACTCTGTCTTGGTCAGAATACAGCAGTAATACTGGGTTTCAAGTGACATATTTTAATAATGATGATAATAATAATTGCTATATGTATATAGCCTGCATGTGCCAGGCACTGTGCTAAGTGCCTTACAATATTATCACATTTGATCCTCGCAACAACCCTAGGTGATAGGTGCCCTTTATGATCCCTATTTTACAATTGAAGAAACTGAGGCAGAGGTAAGGTGACTTGCCCAAGGTCACAGAGGTAGTAAGTGTCAGGACAGATTTGAATTTGGTTCTTCCTGACTCTATCCACTACCCAATGGCAAGCTGGAGACCTTCAAGAAAGGACTAATCAAGTTAGTGAAGAGACTTGAGACCATAGAGAATCTATGAATACTGGTGGAGATATGATTAAGATAAAACAATGTGAATTGTCATAGGGAAACCCAGTTCTCCCACATAGACCTATGCAAATATGAGAAATATAGGTGATGTTTTAAAAACATATCAGTAAAAATTATTAGAAAGAAAGAAAGGAAGGAAAAGAAAGAAAAAAAGAAAAAGAAAGAAAGAGAAGGAAAGGAAGGAAGAGAGAGAAAGAAAAAGAAAGAAAGAAAGAAAGAAAGAAAGAAAGAAAGAAAGAAAGAAAGAAAGAAAGAAAGAAAGGAAGGAAGGAAGGAAGGAAGGAAGGAAGGAAGGAAGGAAGGAAGGAAGGAAGAAAGAAAGAAAGAAAGAAAGAAAGAAAGAGAGAAAGAAAGAGAAAGAAAGAAAAAGAAAGAAAGAAAGAGAAAGAAAGAAAGAGAAAGAAAGAAAGAAAGAGAAAGAAAGAAAGAAAGAAAGAAAGAGAAAGAAAGAAAGAAAGAAAAAAGAAAAGGAAGGAAAGACAGAAAGAAGGAAGGAAAAGAGGAAAGAAAGAAAAGGGAAAGGAAAGGAGAAAAGGAGGAGAGAAGGAAGGAAAGGAGGAAAGAAAGAAAGAAACTCCACCTGGCAGACACCAATCTCCAGGCACCTTCATCTTAGAATCATAATTACAACTTAGAGGCTCATTTAGACTATGAGCTTCTTCATTCTTGGAACTTTTCCTGCCCTGTATCTGGCAAATTTTTCCATCTTGCTCTCCTTAGCCCTGTGATTCACAGTCCCTGTGTGCTGAGGCAAACCTGCTTCTACTCTGCTCTTTCCCCCTCCACGCTCACTCTTGCCAAATCCTGCCCTAGCTCTCCTCCATCCGCTGACTTCTCTGTGAGCTCTGGAATCTGATTTGTTATTAACAGACCCCACCCACCCATCCACCCACTTCTCTTCTTCCGCCTCTTTCCATCACAGAAACATAACTCTTCAGAAGGGACTTGATCCATTCTCACCCTCTCCAGAGCTGGCTAGCTGTTGCTTCTCTCCTGACCCCTCCTTCTAACACACTCGGGGCCAGGAAGAGGTCAGCATACTCTCTGCTCCCCATTGCCACTTCTGGACTCTCCCTGTGCCATCATCAATCGGCAAGCTCTCCTCCTTTGAAGTTCACTCCATCCATCTCTGTCATCCAGTTCAAATCCTTGCTGCTGTTACCTACCTCCAAAGTTCCTTGTCTTCCTTTCTCAATGAATTCTGCACCTGGTTCACAGACTCCTTCCCTCTCTACCTCATCCTCTGCCCCACCCCCACCATCCACCTTCTTCATTCCTGCTCCTCAGCTGCTGAAAGCTGCCAAGGAAGTTATGAAACCGTCAACTGCGGCCCAATACAAATTTATCCTCTTTGCTACATAGCAATCCTTTGATTCATCTCTGTCTCTTTTTTAAACGTTTCAATGCTCTTTTTTTAATATCCCTGTCATTTAATAATGACTCCCTACCTCCAATTGAACCCTCCCTTGTTAAAAAAAATAAGTTTTTTAAATACAGTTAAGCCAAAAAAAAAACAAACAATTAGGCCATATCTAGCAATGTATACCTCATTCTGTACCTATAGTCCACCACCTCTCTGTGAAGAAACAAGAAGAAGCTTCACTGTCACCCCTCTGAAGACACAATTGACCACTGCATCGATCAGAGTTTGAAAGTCTTTCAGTGTTGTTTTCCTCTACATTATTGTGGTCATGGTACAACTTATTCTCCTGCTCCTACTTATGTTGATCAGTATCGGCTCACTTCAAATTATCATGCTATATCTGTGCTTTGTAACTATAACTTCCTAAGAAATCTATGCTCCTTTTCTCTATTTCCTCATCATACTCTAATACCACAATCCCCTGACAGTTTAGCTTCTTATCCTTCCACTCAAATGAGACTGCTCTATCAAAAATGATCCACAATCTGAAATCCAGTAGCACTTTTGGGGGAGGTAATTGGGGTTAAGTGACTTGCCCAGGGTCACACAGTTCTAAGTGTCTGAGGCCACATTTGAATTCAGGTCCTCCTGACTCCAGGGCCTGTGCTGTATCCACTGAGCCCCCTAGCTGCCCCAAGCAGAAGGATTTTCTTAGTGCTTGTCCTCCTTGACATTTCTGAGGTTTTTGACACTACTGTCCACCCTCCTTCTGGGGAATCTCACCTCCCATTACATTCTTCTCTCTGGGCTCTCCTCCTACCTTCCTGAGCACTTCTCAGTCTCTTTTGCTGGATGAGCATCCATCTACTGCCCCCTGAGCCTGGGCACCTCCTGAGACTCTGCCCTGGGCTGCTGCTCTCTCTTGATGATCTCATTCTCTACCAGGGGTTCAATTATCACCTCTATTCAGATGACTCCCAAAGCTATAAATGCAGCCCTGTTCTCTCTCCTGTGTGACTCGTCTTGCATCATCAGCTGCTTTCTTCACATCTCCATATACATCACCACCTCTGACCAGCACCTCAAACTCCATATATCCCAAACTGACCTCATCCTCCTCCCCACACTTGCCTCACCTCCAAATGCTTCCTGTTCCTCTCATTCCCATAAACTCAGACTAATATTTGACTTGCCTCCTCTCAATCTACCACATGCATATATCTAATCAGTTTTCAATTCCTATTAGTTCTATCTACATGGCATTTAGTTATATCATTGTTCAGTGGTTTTTCAGTCATGGCCGACCCTTCATGACCCCATTTGGGGTTTCCTTGGCAAGGATACTGGAGTGGTTTACCATTTCTTTCTCCAGCTCATTTTACAGATGAGGAAACTGAGGCAAGCAGGGTTAAGTGACTTGCCCAAGATCACATGACTAGTAAGTGTCTGAGGCCAGATCTGAACTCAAAGATGCTTCCTGACTCCAGGTCCAGTGCTCTATTCCAGGATTGGGGAACCTGTGGCCTTGAGGCCACATGTAGCCCTTTAGGTCCTCAAACTATGCCCTTTGACTGAAATTTGTTCTGTGAAGTTTGGATTCAATCAAAGGGCCACACTTGAGGACCTAGAGGACCACATGTGGCCTTAGGGCCACAGGTTTCCCACCCCCTGCTCTAACCACTGGACAATCTAGCTGCCCCTTGTTTCACAGATATAAAATATAGATTGCATCTGCCCCTGATCTCTACTAATCTACCTCCCAAGTGTAGGCCTTAGGGTTTCTCACAACTTCTACTATGCTATGGTTGGCTACCATCACTTCCATCCTAGCTTTGTGCACTGCAGTATCCCAAATTCCCCCAGATTCTAGTTCCTAATGGATCTCTTTGTCTTCTCTTACCAACCTCTCCAATCTATCTTTTACATCGCTGATGTAAATTTTCCTAAGGCATAGTTCTACCCATATTATTCACCTCTTCAAAAGGCCCCAGTTGCTCCCTATAAACTCCTCCTACAAACTGCATTCCAGGCCCCTCACAGCCTGCCCCCTGCCCAGCTTTCCAACCTCACTTCACATGCCTCCCCTTCACATGCACTCCTTGCCCACCTCTACCTTTCAAAATCTTCCTTCAAAGCTCGGCTTGGTGCCATTTCCTAGAGGAGCCCTCTTCCCCCACTGCCTGAAAGTGCTCTTGGTTTCCATTCATTTTCCCAGAGCACTTTGCACCTCTTCCTTGGCCCTATTACATCCCGTAACAATAGCAACATCTAGCATTTGTGGTTCACAAAGCACTTTACAAATACCATCTTGTTTTACTCTCACAATAATCCTGGAATATAGATTCTATTATTATCCCTATTTTACAGATAAGGAAACTGAGGAAGGCATAGGTTAGTCACTTGACCAAGGTCACACAGAGGTAAGTGTCTGAGACTGGATTTGAACTCAGGTCTTCTTGCCTCCTGGTCCAACTCTCTAAATACCTCACCACTTAGCTGCCTAGCACCTCATACTCTGTGTTATACTTCTCTGTGAGTATGGGCATAAACACTCATTTTACAGATGAAGAAACTGAGGCCCAGAGAGATTGTGAGATAATGTATGTGAAGCACATTGTAAACTTTAAAATACCGTATAAATGGAAGTTAGTATCAGTATAGGTATTATTAAGCTAGGACAGAAGCATTTACCAAGTGCCTATTAAATATCAAGTATTGAGTGAGGTTGTGGGAATATAAAGATAGAAATGAAATGATCGGGGCAGCTAGGTGGTACAGTGAGTAGAGCATAGGCTCTGGATTCAGGAGGACCTGAGTTCAAATCTGACCTCAGACACTTGACACACTTACTAACTGTATGACCTTGGGCAAGCCACTTAACCCCAATTGCCTTGTATTCCCCCCTCCAAAAAAAAAAAAGAAGAAAGAAATGACCCCTGCCTTCAAGGGGTTTATATTCTATAGGAGAGACACATATATACGTAATAATAATTGCTAGAGTTTTAAGGTTTGCAAAGCACTTTACAAATATTATTTCATTTGATCCTCACAATATGTGAAATTATCCCCATTTTATAAATAGAGAAACTGAGGCAAGCAGAGATTAAGTGATTTGTCCAATTCTTATATTTACATAAACATTATATATATACATACATATACATATATATGTATGCTTGTATGTGTGTACATATGTATTTATCTATATCTATCTATCTAAACAAAGTAAATTCAGGGTAACTTCTTTGGGAGAAGCACTCACAGTTCACAATAGCAATACTGACAGTATTAGCATATGGATTATTTGGCCAAGTTCATACAGCCAACAAGGAGCAATTATCAGGATTTTGCTGAGAGAAGACCCTACAGAAAGGTACATATTTACACACAGATATTCTGCTATCCTACCCCAACCTATTCTGTCCTGGGTGTTTCCCTCACTTTATCCTTCTATTTTCCTGAAGTGGCCCAGCTTCCAAGAAGGAGGAGGAGGAGGAGCAGGAGGACAAGGAAGAGATGATGGTGGTGGTGGTGGTGGTGGTGGTGGTGGTGGTGGTGGTGGTGGTGGTGGTGGTGGTGGTGGTGGTGGTGGTGGTGGTGGTGGTGGTGGTGGAGGAGGAGGAGGAGGAGGTGGAGGAGGAGGAAGAGGAGGAGGAGGAGGAGGATTCACAGTTTAACAACCTTTCATGATTACTAACACTTTATTGGCATTATCTCATTGGATCCTTACAATGACTCTATAACATACTAGAAGGCAGGTGTTATCATGACCCCTCCCTCCAGTTTTACAGCGGAGGAAACTGAGACCCAGAATGAAAAGAACCATAGAAAGAATATTGACTCTAGAGTCAGAGACCTGGGTTCAAATCCTACCTGAGATACTTGTTACCTGTGTGATCTTAGGCAAGTGATTTTATCTCGCTGGGTCTCAGTTTCCTTGGACTAGAAGCCATCTGAGGACCCTTTCCAGCTCTGATCTATGATTCTATGACTCTGTAATGAATCAGCAGCAAAACCAGGACTCTAACCCATGTCTCCTTCCTCCCAGGGCAGTGTTCTTTACACAATACCATTCCTTAACCTCAGAGACCAGTAACAAAAATGCCCTCTCCTGGGTGCCCCAGGAGCTGCTGGGTGAGGCAATGTTCCTCTCTGTGTGGTCTGTATAGATTCCCTTTGTCTCAGGCCCTGTAGCCCTCACCTATTTATCTATCTATCCTGCTGTTCTGCAGCCATCTCCTCTTCACACCCTTCCTTCGAATACTTGTTCTGCCCCGATGCTCCTCTCCTTTTGCCAGAGAGAGATAAGGGAGACAGCTGGGTATGTATTCAGTGCTATTTCACACCGACTCCTGCTCCTTGCTTTTTTATCCGTCTGCCCCCCTCCTCTCACCTTCCTTCCTCCTCCCCTCCCCTCCCCACACCCTGGCCTTCTTCCCGTCTCTGTTTGGGTTGGATGCTTACTAAGCATGAGCACCTCTACCATGGGGAAACAGAGAAATACAGAGAGAGATGGAGAAAGACAGAAAGGAGATGGGGGCCTGAGGGGACAAAGAAAGTGATGGAATCACAGAGAAAAAGAAAGAGGAAACTGGAGAGATAAATACAAACAGGAAGAACCTTGGACACACAGAGAGAGGAGGAGAAAGACGATGAGAAGGAGACTCACAGAAAGCCAGAGAACCTGAGAGGGGGCAGAGACGTGCCGAGAGAAGCAAACACACACACACACACACACACACACACACACACACACACACACACCACCCCCACCACCACCACCACCAGACTGAGGGAGAGAGTAGTCTGGGAAGCAGAGGAGGGACAGAGAGACAGAAGAAAGATGCAGAAACAGGTACACAGAGGGGTCAGAGACAGATGGTGAGAAAGACACACACAGAGAAGGGGCGGACACACCCAGACAGAGGGGCAGAGAAGACACAGAAGAAGAAATAGATATACGAGGAGAAATAGAAAGAACGAAAGACACATAGAAAGCAGAACAGAAACACACACAGAGAAGGGTAAAAGTACACAGAGGGGCCAGGGATCAACACACAGAGAGGGGCAAAGACAGATACAGAGAGAGACAGTCTGAAGGAGTCAGCCCCACATAAGAGCTTGGAAATGATTCTGCTAGTTGAGTTTCTAGAATGGATAACTGTACTCCCTCTGCTGTAATTCACACACACACACACACACACACACACACACACACTCACACACGTTCTCTGTCTCTATCTCTCTCTCTGTCTTTCCCTCTCCATCTCTGTCTCTGTCTGTATCTCTGTCTCTGTCTCTCTCTCTATCTCTCTGTCTCTCTCTCTGTCTTTCCCTCTCCGTCTCTGTCTCTGTCTCTGTCTGTATCTCTGTCTCTGTCTCTCTCCCTCTCTTTACTCTCAAAATCCCTAAATACCCACATTAGGGAGATTGGTGTTCATGAGGATGCTGCCACCACTCCCATCTTGGCCTGCCTCTCTGGAATATCTCGCATTTCCCCAGAGGCTCTTACGATCAAGTCCTCCTCCCCAACCCCTTCACCTTGTTCACTTTGTAGCTAATCCTAGAAACAATGTTTCCCTCCAATAGGCTATAGGTTCCTTGAAGGCAGAGACTCTTTGGGTTTTATCTTTGTACTCCCAGAACCCAGCACAGTGCCTGAAAAGCATTTCGTAAAAGCTTGTTGTATCAATTGAGGAACAGCTAAGCAGCATACAGTATATGAATATAACGGGATACTATTATGCCATAAGAAATTACAAAAAGGATGGTTTCAGAAAAGCTTGAAAAGCTGATACATAGTAAAATGAGCAGAATCAGAAGCACAATTTATACAATAACAACATCGTGAAGACAAACACCTTTGAGAACTCTGAGCAATGCAATGACCAGCCATGATTCCGCAGACGCAGTGAAAAAAGATGCTACCCCCACCTCTTAACAAAGTGGTGATGGACTCAGCGAGCAGAACGAGAGAGAGAGAGAGAGAGAGAGAGAGAGAGAGAGAGAGAGAGAGAGAGGACAAGGCCAACATGGAAATTTGTTTTGGTTGATTATGCATATATGCTACAAGGGTTTTGTTTTTCTTTTTTTTCTCATGTGAAATCAGGCAAAAGATATTTTTGTATTAGCAGAAAGGAAGAAGGAAGAAAGAAAAGAAAAAGAGAGAAAGAGAGAAAGAAAGAAGAAAGAAAGGAAGGAAGGAAAGAAAAAAGGAAGAAAGGAAAAGAAAGAAAGGAAGAAAGGAAGGAAGGAAGGAAGGAAGAAAGGAAGAAAGGAAGAAAGGAAGAAAGAAAGGAAGAAAGAAAGAAAGAAAGAAAGAAAGAGAAAGAAAGAAAGAAAGGAAGAAAGGAAGAAAGAAAGGAAGAAAGAAAGAAAGAAAGAAAGAAAGAAAGAAAGAAAGAAAGAAAGAAAGAAAGAAAGAAAGAAAGAAAGAAAATCATACTTCAATTTGCATTCAGAGTTTAACACTTCTTTCTCTCTGGAGGTAGATAGCATTTTTTTTTTACAGCATGAATCCGTTGGGAATTTTTATTAGTTGAAAAAATTAAATTTTTAAAAATGCTTTTTGAAAGCAGGAGTGAACAAAATGCTCCACAAAGAAAATGAGATATGTATAGAGATCAGGATACAAATTGCGGTATTCCAAAAGCATATTGCAAATTTTCTCTTGGTTAGCTCTAGGTTGGCTCACCCAAGACTGTCTTCTTTTTTCTGTTTCCCAAGGATTTAAAAACTCCAACTCAACTTAAAAAATATGGGGCTTCAAAACTGAGTTAGGGGTTACTTTTCTCTCTTCCCTCTTTTCCTTCTTCCCTGATTCCTACCTTTTAAATCTTAAATCTATGCTTGAGGTACCTGGTAGCACAGTGGATAGAGCACTGGGCTTGGAGTCAGGAAGACCTGAATTCAAATCTGGCTACCAGCTGTGTGACCCTGGGCAGGTCATTTAACCTCTGTTTGCCTCAGTTTCCTCAACTTTAAAATGAGGATAACAACATCTGTGTGATCCTTGGCAAGTCTCTTAACTTGGTTTGCTTCAATTTCCTCCTCTGTTAAAATGGGAATAACAACCACTACCTCCTTGTGAAAATCAAATGAAATAATATTTGTAAAGGTGTTTTTAGCACAGTGCCTGGCACACAGCAGGTGCTTAATAAATGCTCATTCTCTTCTCTACCCTATGCTTCTGTGATTGAAGAGGGAGATCAATATCAGCTCCCCTCAAATGACCATGCCATATCTCTCCTTTGTAACTGTAATTTCCTAGGAAGTCTATACTATTTTTCTCTATTTCCTCCATGCACTAATACCATAATCCCCTGGCAGTCTAGCTTCTTTCCCCTCCTTTCAAATGAAACTGCTCTATCAAAAGTGATCCATGATCTTTTAAATGTGAAATCCTGTAGCACTTTGATCTGGGGAGTTGTGTGGTCAAATTCATGAACTAAGATTATTTTGAATGAAGAACTGGAGGAGAGAGGGCTTGTAGTCAGGAAGATAGGTTAGGAGGCTTTCACCATAGTCCCAATGAGCCAAGAAGTATGGGGGCAGTGGAAATGAAGAGGAGGGAACAGACTGAAGAATTATCAGCTAAGCCAGTGGAGTCAAACTCAGCTATAAAGGGAGCCACTAACTTGTACCTAAGGATCTCTATGGGTGCACATTGACTGAGAAAACCACAAATTAACATTAGCTACATTCTGCAATATTTTCACTTATTTTGTTAAATATTTCCCAATTGTATTTTAATCTGATTCAGTCCATACTTGGGAGTATTGTGGGCCTCCTACAGGCCTCCTGTTTGACTTTTCTGAGCTAAGCCATTGACAGAACATGAAACCAGTTGGTTGTAAACATCTGAGGGGGGGGAAGATGGAGAGAGAAGAGGAAACCATTATACTAAAGTTTCAGACCTAGATAATGAGAAATAGGGGAATAGCAGGAATAGAAACAAGGAGGGTTGGATTTGGTGGAGAAAATAATGAATTCAGTTTTGGTTAAGTGAAGTCTGAGATATGCTGTTAGGATATCCAGAAGAAGACTTCAAGCAAGTTATTTGAGAGAGAGGACTAGAGCTCACATGTGCCTCTGTGTGTGCATATCTCCAGCCCAGCCACACATAAGTATATATACACATATATTCCAGTCACATATAAGTATATAAGCAATATATAGCCCAGTCACACATGTGTACATATGTATGCACAATATATCCCAATCACCCATATGTATGTATACACAAATACCCAGTCACATGTATGCACACATTTATATCCCCATCATATGTACGTATATACAGATATATATCACAGTCACATGTATGCATATACACATATATCCCAATCATGCATGTATATGCATGTATATACATCTATCCCAGTCACATGTATATGAGTGTTTGCAGGTATGTATATATGTATATTGGTTGATTGGTTGTCCTTCATTCTCAAGGAGGACCAAAATGGCATCACTATGTCAGAGACCAGTTACAATGTATCCAACTATGGCTGATTTGACCACTATAAACTCAAAATGCTCTACCACAGGTCAGTCCATGGGAACATTTGGTGTAGATCCTCTAAATTTGCACTAAATGCTTTGAATCTCCTGCATTTCTTTTGAGCTGTCTCAATTCTGCTTTGCTCATAGAGCCCACCTTCTCCGATAAAAGCAAGCCATGCTGGGCGGTCCTGTGTCAGTGTCTCCCAAGTCATACAATCAATTATAGTTCTTAAGAGAGACCTTGCGAGTGGCCTTGTATCACTTCTTCTGACCACCACGTGAATGCTTGCCCTGTGTGAGTTCTCCATAAAAGTCTTTTTGCCAAGGGTACATTTGGCATTCCAACAACATGGACAGCCCATTACAGTTGTGCTCTCTGCAGTAGAGTTTGAATGCTTGGCAGTTTAGTTTGAGAAAGGACCTCAGCGTCTGGTACCTTATCCTGTCAGGTGATCTTCAGAATCTTCCTAAGACAATTCAAATGGAAGCGATTCAGTTTCCTGGCATGGCGCTGGTAGGTTGTCCAGGTTTCACAGGCATACAACAATGAGGTCAGCACCATGGCTCTGTAGACCTTCAGTTTGGTAGTCAGTCTAATACCTCTTCTTTCCCATATTTTCCTTTGGAGCCTCGCAAACACTGAGCCAGATCTAGAAATGCATGTGTTAACCTCATTATCAATACGTACATCCTTGGAAAGTATACTCCCAATGAAAGTGAACTTATCTACAGGATTCAAAATTGCTCCATTTGCTGTAACTGATGGTTCCACATGTGTGGTACTTTTACTGACTGATGAAGCACCTGTGCTTTCTTGGGGTTAATTGTTAGGCCAAAATTAGCACAAGCAACAGAGAATGGATCCATACTTTATTGCATCTCAGCTTCAGAGGCTGCATTGAGCACACAATCATCTGCAAACATAAAATCATACACCAACTCTCCTTCCACTTTAGTCTTGGCTTGTAGCCTTTTCAAGTTGAAGAATTTACGATCAGTGCAATAGCTGACCTGGATGTTTCATTGAAGATGTTTGAGAACAGGGCTGAAAACATCATGCTAAAAAGCATGAGAGCAAGCACACAGCCTTGTTTCACTCCACTGGTGATTAGGAAAGAGCAAGGGCACCATCCGTTATCCAGAACCTGGGAAAACATGCCATCATGAAATTGAAGTACAATACTGATGAACTCCAGTCAACCAAATTTTGACATAATTTTCCATGAGCCCCTGCAACTGATAGTATCAAAGGCCTTGGTCAGATCTACAGATCTGACCTCCGTTCTGCTCCTGGCATTTCTCCTGGAGTTGTCAGGCAGCAAACACCTTATCAATTGCTCCTCCACCCTTTCTGAAGCCGCAATGGCTCTAAGGTAGATGACCATCTTCCAGGTGAAGGACCAACCTATTAAGGAGGACTCTGGGAAAAAAAAATCTTGCCAGCAATTACCAAGAGAGAGACACTCCCTGTGATTGTCACAGGACAATCTATTTCCTTTACTTTTATAGAGATGGACAATGGAGGTATCCTCGAACTCCTGGGGGATAACCTCTTCTTGCCATATAACCTGGAAAATTTCAGTCAGCTTTTGTATGAGGAATGAACCCCTTACCTTGTAAATCTCAGCTGGAATAGAATTAGCACCAGGTGCTTTGCCTATAGGAGAGGAGCCTAATGGCATTCAAAACCTCTTCTTCAGTTGGAACTTTAGCTAAGGAGAGATTGACTTCAACCTGAGGTAGTCAATGGCTTCAGCATTGATTGGTGATGGTCTGTTGAGAATGCTATGGAAGTTTTCAGCCCATCTCTCTAGGATCATATCCTTATCACTAATCAATGTGGCTCCATCAGCACTGAATAATTAAGATGTATCATGGGTCTTTGACCCATAAAGAGCTTTCAGAGCATTATAAAAGTGCTTTGGACTGTTACCATCACTGTAAAACTGAATTTCATCTACCTTCATACTGAGCCAAGAATCTGGCATCTCTCTAAAGCTTCACTTCTACTTAATTTTAATGGAATTAAATGCTGCCTTCTTAGAGATGGATGAGCTATCCTGCTGGTAAGCTCCGTAGAGTTATTTTTCATTTAGCATCTCCTGGATTTCCTCACCATTTTCATCAACCCAGTCATGATGTTTGTGAGTGTTCTGACCCAGATGAGCAAATGCAGTGCTGTACACCAAGTCTCTGAAAGCTGCCCATTCCTGTTCTGCTCCACTGTTGCCAACTGTGTTTTGGCTCAACTTTCCCTCCAAGTTAGCAACAAACTGTTCCTGCTCAGAGAAGTGTTCTAATCTATTGACGTTAGTGCTCCTGGTAGTCATTTTGCCTTGAGGCCACCACTTTTGTAGAATGCAAATATTTAGCTTGGAGAGGATGAGTCTATGATCAGTCCAGCACTCTGCACTATACGTTGCCTTCATCACTCTCATATCCTGTCTCTTCTCCTTACAATCACATAGTCTATTAAATGCCAATGTTTGCTGTGAGGGTGCATACAGGAAGTTTTCTTGCATTTAGGTAGATGGAAGACAGTGTTGATGATGATAAGGTCATGAGATGCACAATTCTTCAGTAATAAGTGACCATTGCTGTTGCTGGTTCCAACTCCATTCCTCCCTAGGATTCCCTGCGATTCCCTGCCAAGTCTGGTAGTCTGAGCCTACTCTAGCATTAAAGTCTCCTGGAGTTATAAGCTTGTCCTCTTTTGACACATTGACGACAAGGGTCTCCAGGTCTTCCTAAATTTTTGCTTTGACTTCATCAGGGTTCGTCATGGTGGGAGCATAGGCACTGATGATGGTGGTGTGGTGTTTTCCTGCCAGTGGCAATCCCATTGTCATGAGCCTGCCATTCACTCCTTTTTGTAGGCACACAGGTTGTTGAACAGATTAGTTTTGATTGCAAAACCTGTGCCAGCTTCATGGTGTTCCCCTTCACTATAGCCACTCCAGAAAGATGTGTATCCAACTCTGCCTTCAGTAAGTTGGCCTTCATTTTCCAACCTTGTTTCACTCAGGGCTGCTTATTTGGATGCAATACCTGCTGAGTTCTCTCGCAACAAGAGTTGTTCATCTTTCAGGTTTACTAGATTTTGTATTGTCTATAAGTGTGCGCACATACTGATGGTGAGTAAAATCATTTTACAGAAGTATTTGTACTTTTTGTGTGTTTCCACCACAGGGTAGGCCAGGTAATCAGGCCAGGGTTGGGTAAGCAGACAATTTTTAGAGTACCTTTCCTAGCCCCTTCCTCACACCAGGAGGTGAGCAGTGAGATCCTTAAAAGGCCGCTCAGATATCCAGGGGGCTGCAAAATCCCACTGCTGCTTCCAGTGAGAAGATGACCCTGTGGCTTGGGCCCCTTGTGTGCAGGGTTGTGACTATGGTTCCCAATATATCTACCCCTGCTGCTTCATTACTTGCCTGTCTCCACAGGACTTTGATATAGGTAAAAATGGTAAAATGGTATGGGTGATGGGTGATGTTTTTGACTCATGCGTAAATTGGACTTAAGTGAGGCAGAGTCATACGAAGTTGTCGGCCTCACTCTCTCTTCCACAGTCATTACGGTCCAGTGGCAGGACAGAATCAAGATGACTGGTGATGGCTCAAGATGCAGTGGATGACCTTGGTGTCTTCGATGTCTAACCAAGGTCTAAGTGCTCCGCAGTGCCTGCTTCTGCTGCCTTCTTGGCCATTGAAACAAATTGTTCTTGTCTACCCATTCCACCAGGGGAAGTCTTCACATGCTTGGGGTAGACAGCCCCCTAACTCACCAAAGGATTCGAGACTCCTCAGTTATCCTCAACTTGGTTTAGCCCATCTCCTGAAATGGTTTACTGGGGTATGGCCATTGTGCATGCTACAGCTTCTCGAAGCCACAGGTGAGAGTTAAGTGGATCCGATGGACACCAAAGGTGGAAAGCAGCCCTGAAAAAGGCTCAGCAGCCATCACACCAGAGGGACTAGTCTTCCCTGAACACACACTACACTACATGTATGTATATACACACATACGTGTCCTACTCACACACATGTATGCATGTATACATACATATTCCAGTCAAATTTATGTATATACACATATAAATCCCAGCCACACATACGTATGTATACATACATATATGTCCCAGCCACATGTGTGTATATGTGTAGGTGTGTATATGTATATATATACATGTATATGTATATATATCCTAGGTACACACATATATGTGTGTTTGGGATGCATCTGCAAGAGATAAAAATTGAAGCCATGGGGGAAGAAGGGTTTGACAAGAAGCAAAGTGTAGAGAGGGAAGAGAAAGAGAACTGGGAACCAAACAAACCAAGCAGTTTCTTCCTCCTGAGGTACACAGTTAGATCAACAATGGGTCAGATACAAAGACGCAGACTGAGGTCATCTCTGTATAAATGGGAAGGAGAATTGAATTAATTTCAGTAAATAGAGAGAGCTCTTATTATTTTAAGCGCTGTTCTAGAGGCTATAACAGTACAAAGATGGACCAGGATTAGTGCCTACCCTCAAGTAGCTTACAGTCTATTAAGGTCAGGGGTCAGGGAAAGATAGACACAGGTAGCTACAAGTTAAAAACCATATAATGTGGCAGCTAGATGACACAGTGGATAGAGGGCTGGATCTGGAGTCAGAAAGACTCATCTTCCTAGGTTCAAATCTGGTCTCAGACATTTACTGGCTGTATGACTTTGGGCAAGTCGCTTAACCTTATTTGCCTCAGTTTCCACATCTGTAAAATGAGCTGGAGAAGGAAATGGCAAACCATTCCTGTATCTTTGCCAAGAAAACCCTAAATGGGGTCACAGAGTCAGACACAACTGAAAACTAATAAATAAAAAAAAACAGCATATTTTAAGAAAAGGCTCTAAGAGAGATCAGGGCAAGGAGACAACATTTCCAGCAGGATTGTTCAGGGAGACCTTCAGTGAGAAGGTGATATTTGAGCTGAGCCTTGAGGGATGGGTAATACTGAGATAGGCAGAGACGAGGGGGAGGACAGACCAGGCCTGGGGAACAGCATGAACAAAGGAGAAAAAGTAGATGATGAAAAGTAGTTCATTCTGGCAAGATCCTCCTTAAGGGAGCTAGTACTCTGCCTTACACATAGTTCGGCCTTTTAAGATCTCTGTTGAACTTTGAAAGACTCAAGAATTCTGATCAATGCAAAGGTCAGTAATTCCAGAGATCTCATGATGAAGCAAACCACCCAGCTCCTGACAAAGAGGGTTCAGATAGACTCAGGCTACAGAATGAGACATATTATGGGACATGGCCAATTAGGTAATTCGTTCTGCTTGATCATATGTATATATTTGTAACAAGGGTTTTGTTTTTCTTTTTTTTTCCATGAGGGGGCAAGAAGTAGGAAGAAGAAAAATAGATTTTTTTTGTTAATTGAAAAAAAATAAAATTGTAAGTGCCTATTGAATTTCATTGAATTGTATCTTGGAGTCAGGCCATACAGGGTCTTGAATGCCACATTAAGAGAATAGAATGTACTTCCTTAAAATAACTCAAAATAGACTGCAGTGACTATGTTTGTGAATAGTTATTTACATGTAATATGCCCCATTAGAGTATAAGCTCCTTGAGAGCAGGAACTGTCTTTCTGTCTTTATTTTATTCCAGTGCTTGGCACAGTACCTAGCACACAGTAAGCACTTAAATATTTGTTGACTGACTCACTGTTTAAAAACCATGCCATGCTCTACTTACCTGTGCAAATAAGAAAGCACAATACTTCATAAGGAATATTAGATTTAGGATCAAGATTCAGTTCTATCCTGTTTCTACTACTTGGTGTGTGACCTTGACTTTTTCCCTCTCTAGCCCTCTATTTCCCAACCTGTAAAATGAGTGGGTTGAACTAGATGTTGAACTAGTCACTAAAGTGACTTCTAGGTCCGCATCTTGTATTTCTTTAAAAAAAAATAGGGAGAGGGCAAAGGAGTAAAGGCCTTTTGGAGGGAGTGGTCTATGTCAGAGGCCAGCATCTATAGGAATTTCTGGCAAAGCCATTATTAGGAATTCTTCCACCTCCTGCAAAAATTGTTTTGGAAGAGGTATGTTATTATTGTTCAGTCATTTCAGCTATGTCCAACTCTTTGTGACCTCATCTGGGATTTTCTTTTTTTATAATTGATTTATGTATCTTTAGTTTTCAACATTCACTTCTATATGATTTTGAGTTTTAAATTTTCTCCCCCTCCCTCATCTTCCCCCTCCCCAAGACGGTGTGCAATCTGATATAGGCTCTACTTATATATTCATATTAAACATATTTTCACAATAGCCATGATGTAAAGAAGAATTAAAAGCAAAGGGAGGAACCAGAAGAAAGAAGAAACAAAACAAAATAACTAAAGAAAAAGAGAGTAAATAGTATGCATCTATCTGCATTCAGACTCCAAAGTTGTTTCTCTGGATGTGGATAGCATTTTCCATCATGAGTCTTTTGGAGATGTCTTAGACATTTAGGGTTTTCTTGACAGAGATACTAGAGTGGTTGGGCATTTCCTTCTCCAGTTCATTTTATAGATGAGAAACTGAGGCCTTGATCTCTCTTAGCACCTCTTCTTGTGACTGGGTTTTCTTCAAAAAGATACTGAAACAGTTTGCCATTTCCTACTCCAGCTCATTTTACAGATGAAGAAACTGAGGCAAATAAGGTTAAGAGACTTGCCAAGGGTGATACAGCTAAAGTGTTTAAGGTCAGATTTGAACTCAGGTCTTCCTGACTCCAAGACCAGTGCTCTATCCACTGAGCCGCTCAGTTGTTCATCTCCTAATCCTGTTCTGTCAATAATTTGCTGTCATAGCATTTAGTTTTTGGAATGGATCTAAGAAACTACCTGGTCCAAACCCCTCCTTTTACAGATGGAGAAACCGAGGCACAGAAAGGGTAATTCACTTGGGCAGTAAGCAGAAGAGCTGAGATTCAAACCCAGGTGTTCTCATTCCAAATCTAATGTTCCTTCTGTTATATTATGCCCAGAGACCTTACTAGGAATTCTGGCACCTGGGGGGGAGGGGAATCCTTTGTGGGGTGGGGATAGGGAATGGCTAAGGTGTGTATGTGGTAGACCAGAAGTAGAGACCATGACAGTTGAGAAGATTGGAGACCTAGAAGGCCAAGGATTTTGGTGAAGAAGACTCTGAAGTAGATACTTGTTGTTTGTCCTTCATTCTCAAAGAGGTTATGACTTGACCGGCACATGAACTGGATTTAAGTGAGGCAGAGTTGTACAGAACTGTCAGCCTCATTCCCTCTCTTCCAGAGTCATTGAAGTCCAGTGGCAAGACAAGATGACTGTCAATGGCCTAGGATGCAGTGTATGACCTTGGCATCTTTGATGTCTGACCAAGCTCTAAGCCCTCCATAGTGCCTGCTTCAGCCTTCTTCAAGGCCGTTGGGACTATTTGTTCTCACCCCACCAGGGGAAGACTTAACATGATTGGAGTAGACACTCCCATAACTCACCTATGGGCGTGTGGCCCATTGGTTACTCAACCTGATGTAGACGATCTGCTCAGATGGTTTTACCAGAGGATGGCCTCTGCTCATGCTACAGCTTCTTGGAGCCACAGGTGAGAGATGAATGCCAGGTAGACACCAAAGGCGAAGAAGCAGCCCTGAAAAGGGCTTGGCAGCCCTCACATCAGAGGAACTGGTCCTCCATGAACATCCCGTACACATATATAAGCTAGAGACTAACTTACTGGGGGAGAGGGAGATTAATCAGGGACAGGGTGAGGGAAAAAGAAAGTGAGCTGTACCCATCAAGCAGCCATCTGGAAGAGAAAGTTCACCCTCCACCTTCCAAGAGCAGAATCAAGTCTCTAAGGTGCTGCCACATAGGATAGAACCCTTGGCTGTTCCATACTTGCTCCATATTTGATAGCGCTACTTGTTATCTGGACCGTGATAAGTAACTTTTGCTGTCTGGGTCTTAGTTTCCCCAATCATAAGATGAAGGGGTTGGATCTTTTTAGTAATTTTCTAGCTCTAAATCAAAGGACTTTAGGATACGGAATGGCAACTGAGGTAGAAGAACAACCTGGGTTAAGGGCTCTGAGGTAGGAGAAGGGAAGACAGAGTAAGTCTGTCCTAACAGAAGATCTCAATAAAGAATTGAGCAGAGGTGAAGACAGACTGTATGTGAAGGAGAAGCAATGGATGGGGATTCTGTGCTGAGGATTGTAGGTAAATTCCACCAACGGAGACCACCTAGAGCTTAAGGGAGACTGGAGTTTGTGTGAAGGGAAAGATAAAGAGGGTAGGCAGGGTCCTCTCTGGGGCCAGAGATCAGTGGGAGACACTGACAGAAAGACCTAGAAATCAAGAAATTTGCATTGGAGGTCTTGCCTTCACCTCTTCCATGTTCATCCCCCCTGATGCTGTCAGAAATGGGGCACAGTCTCACAAAATCCCTAAAATGCCTCCTCTGGGTCTCTTAAAGAAAGTATGAGAATTCTAGGCAAGGGACTGGGCAATGCAGATCTTGGGTGTTACAGGAACTAGAGTAGAAGACTTCAAAAAAGGAAGACCTGAGTTTGAATTCTGACTCAAGCACTTAGTAGCTAAGTAACCCTGGGAAAGTCTGTCTGCCTCAGTTTCCTCATCTGTAAATGGCACCTACCTTCCAGGGTTGTTGTGAGAATCAAATGATACAGTGTCTGTGAAATGCTTTTCAAACCTTACATTGCTGGGTAGTTCCAAGCCATTGTTATCTCAGTGGCCCCAGTACGAAGGGATTAAAAAAGCAATAACTAAACTCTTTAGAGCCTATTATTAATAAAAAGTATTAATAAATGATAATTAACAATTAAGTACTATAAATTATAATTTATAAATTACAAATAAACTTTTATTAATATAAATTAGAAGATTTGGGAAGGCAGTGACTAGATCTGGAGTCAAAAGACCTGGGCTGCGATATCAGCTTCTACTCCTCATTAGCCCAGTGACCTAAAGCAAATTGCTACCCCCCATGCCTCAGTTTCCCCATTTGTAGATTAGGTCATGCCTATAGGCCGTTCCAGCTCTAGATTAACCAATCTACAAGTATTTATCAAGCACTCATTACGTTTTAGGCACTGCCCTAAGTTCAGGGCACGTAAAACAATGCCTACTCTCCAGGAGTTTACTAGGGGGAGACAACTAATACATACATAACTATATGCAGGATAAATATAAAGAGCAGAAATACCAACAAATAGATCCTAATAGAAAATAAGGACACCTGGAGTCAGGAAGACCTGAGTTCAAATCCAGCCTCAGATACTTATTAGCTATATGACCCTGGGCAAGCCACTTTACCCTGTTTGCCTCAGTTTTCTCATCTGTAAAATGATCTGGAGAAAGAAACGGCAAACTGCTCCAGTATCTTTGCCAAGGAAACCCCAAATGGGGCCACAAAGAGTTGGATACAACTGAGTCATAAGAACAACAGAAACTCTATGTTTGTCTCTGGTAGAAGGCTCCGATAGATGTTCAATGATGGTAGGCAAACAGGTTCAAGAGCTTCTCACCAGGAAGAGAAGAGCAGGGGCAAGGGAACCTGAAAGACCCTCACTCACTATACATGGAAATATCAGAAAAAACTGAAATAAGAAAAAGAGAAAAACCAGACATATTCCAACTATCCTGCCTCTGACTCCAGTTGGAGAATACAAGGAGGATTATCACTATTTGAGATACTTTAGGCTTTTTTTGTTTGTTTCTGGTCTCATAGAGAAACAATGCTGTAGACTGTCCCTCAAGGCAGACTGAAGACCCCAAAACACAGTAGGTCAGGCAGCTCTGGTGAGCCAGGGCCAGGTCCCAGGCCTGGTGCTGCGTGACTTACCAGACTGTCACTTGCTGTGGGCACTAGTAGCCAGGCAGTGAGGAGCTCCCCAAGAGAGCTCCCTGCTGATGCAAGGTCAGCAGGGCTGGCCAAGAGTGAGCAGAACAAATGCAGCAGGTGTGGGGCCCAACCACGAGTTAGGAACAGGTGCCCCCTTATCTGAGACATGAGGGGTCAGAGCACGGAGAAGGAGGGGGCAAAGGCCCTGGAAGCTGGAGGGCAGGAACAGAAACAGAGATTATCAAAAGGATAGAGGATGCTGGGCTGGAAGGGCTGAGATGTACAGCAGCTGAGATAAGGACAGAAAATGAAAAGGATGGAGAGAAAGGCCCAGAAACAAAAAAGATGGAGAGATAGGGAAAGGACAGAGACAGAGTCAGGGAGAAAGGAGACAGAGGCAGAGATGTGGGAGTTGGGTAGAGAGAGAGAGACACTTGGAGACAAAAAACAAACAGGGACCTAAAATTAAGATTCACAGAGGGAGGAAGAAGCAAGGGAGACATAAGATGAGGGGCTGAGCAGGGAAGGAAAGGCTCCCCAGGGTGCACAGGGAGCCATGTAAGGTCATCAGGGTGCCCTCAGGCAGTCTCTCCAATACAGCCTGAGTGGTTTCATAACATCACTCTCAAAAGTAGTCAATAAGGCCTCCCTAAGTGCTAGATGTGGGCTCTGGCAGGGGAGGATGGGGCAGAGGAAGAGAAAGAGAAGGAAGAAAGACTCTCTACCTCCAGGTCACTTACAATCTAATAGACAGAGGTATAGAAATTTTTGCCACTGAGGTTAGTGATATAAATCATGCCTGGGACAATCAGCACGTAAAGTGCCCTCTGTCGAAGGAATAGGGGAAAGCAGGAAAGGGAAGGGGAAAAGCTCTCCATCTGGTAGATTCCTATTTTAACTAATTGGTCGTGCTAAATAGATGCTAAATTATGTTCTTTCTATAGAGCTGAAAGACTGCAAGAGCTATCAGAACCCTCTAAATTTGTTGCCTGCTAAATTTGACACCCTAGGGCAGAGCACAGATTGCCTGTCCTAGTTATGCCTCAGCAAGTGGGGTGGTGGGGGAGGGGATCACAAGACCTATTGGAAAAAGATTGTGGAAGATTTCTTCTCGCCCTTGGCCATATGGAGTCCTGACTAGAGGGGAAGGCTAGAGAACAGACCTTGACATCCCCTCCCTACCCCCTGCTAAGGATAGCTGAGAATATATTTTGCTTCTTTCACTTCTGTCATTCCCAGCATTCATCACAATGCCTGGCACATAATAAGTACCTAATATATGTTTGTTTATTCTTTGATTGATTAATCTGCTCAGATACTTAAAATCCTTGAATGTTAGAGCTAGTAGAGACTTCAAACACTATCAAATCCAACCCACTCATTTTACAGATTGGCACACTGAGACCCAGAGAGGAAGTATGATTTGCCCTAAACCAAATAGCAAGTCTGAGACTGGAACCCAGGTTCCTGACTTTCAGTACACTGAAAGTGTTTTCACTTTTTTTTTTCATTTTCATGAAAACGTTGTTTTCACATACCACTGATGTGTCTGCACTCCTTTGTGTAGGTGGTTCAGGCAATACCTTTTTCTTCTTTCTCCTTCCCCACACATGGGTCTTATATATGGTAGTATAACCCACACCTCAAAATCTGTTTACAGGGGACTCTTCTTATTGTGGACATTGATTACTCAATGTTCTAGGTCTGCTTGAGGGATGGAATTGGGGAGAACTAGAGAGAAGAAAGGTCCTGCTCTTCTAGCTTCCTACTTTGAGAGGTAATACGTGAATCTAAACCCCCTTCAGGCCCCTGAAAGGGAAGAAAGACTCTGGGAAGAAGCCAGCAAGGAGGAAAGCCCACACCTCAATCACGTCACTCTTCCCGGTTTACCATACCAGAGGCTGGAGAATTTCCTCTTGGGTGAGATCTGGGATTCTCTCTTTCGATTGAGCTAAGATATTTCTCACTCCCCATAGGACAATTCATCCACTCTGTATTGTCTAGTATATATTCTCATCTGTATACCTCCTCTCATTTCTATTTGTTTTCAGCTTGGATAAATGGGTTTATTTGCGATTTCCTATGTGTTCATTGTGGAACCAGCATTTGGTAGAAAGGAAGTCAAATCTTGGACATATAGCTTGGGGTAATCTTTCCCCGTTGTGGGATAAAGATCAGGAGCTCAGCTTGAACCTAAAAATTATTTCCTCAAGACTACCAATATTTAGAGAGAAGACAGATATAATTTTAGTCTGGTATTGTCTTTCTCTGAGGACAAGAAAGTGGTTAGCCTCTGGCCCCAATCTCCTGCTTCCCCTCCTGGTAAGAATTAGTTTCTCTTGGGGAAGTGGGCAGGGGTGGGGAGAGGAGATTAATGCCTCCCTGTGAACCACTTCTAGACAGACCCATATGGATACACATAATATGTATGAGCAAAGCAGCACACTAGATAGGGCATTTATCAGGCACTTACTATGTGTCAGACGTTGTACAAATACGAATAAGCAAAATAGTTCCTGCCTTTAAGAAGCTTACATTCTAATGGAAGAAACCCATAATAATGAGCTAGAAAAAGAGGATGTAGCTGTTGGGGAAGGGAGGTGAGGGACTTAATCCAGGCAAGAAAGGTAAAAACCCACCTCTCTTGCCCAGGGTGGTCCCAAGGGCAGAGGAGATGGGGATAAAGGTCTGAGTGAAGACCATGGTCTGGGGATGACTGGGAAGTGAGATGGAGAACCTGATTCAGACAAGACAAGGCTGTTAGCAAGAGATAGGCCTTATAAGTCACCTAGTCCAAGTCCTTCATTTTACAGATAAAGAAATTGAATTTCAAAGGCAGGGAAGTGACTTTCCAGGTCACAAATTAAGTGCTAGAGTCGGGATTTGAACTCACATCCTTCTAAGATCAGCATTCTTTCCTCTATAACCATAACACTATTGAGCCTTCTTTTTTAGTCCTACTATTTTTTTTTTATTTCTCTCATTTTAGTTTTCAGAATACTTTTGTTTCCAATTCAGACGATTTTGCTGATCTTTCAATTGCCCTGAATGTACAAACACAGCTTACAGGTGTGCTAGGCTTATCCCCAGTGTACCCTTGTGGGGGGTGTAGCCAGGGATTTCTGTTAGCAAGGACAGTAGCCTTATGGAAACAGTTCTGCTGGCTGCGCAGACAAGGTGACCAAGAGTGACTAAGGCTGGCTCTTTGGACAGGGAAGAGAAGGTGGCGAGTTGAAATTTAAATGTCAAGGAAGAAAAACAAAGTGGAGGAAGGCGAGTGCAGGAAAGAGCTGCTGAAATGTTTTACTTTTGGTCACCAACATAGGATGAGAAACAACAGTTTCAAGGAAGGATCACTTACTGTGCCCATCTGATGATAAAAGGCCAGTGGACTGATGTGTCAGGCTCTCCGAGCATTGTATGGACTGGCTTATAGATTGTCATGCCCTCCCCATCTTAAGGAGGCCCCTGGAAATGCCACTTGGGTGGGAACTAAAGCAATTATGTGGGCAGGGAACTTTAATTTCCCCCAGTCCTCCATGGCTGGGGTAGCAAAGGCAGAGCAGGAGAGGGAGGAGGCATCCAAGGGTGGAAGGCTCAGGCAGGGATGGACCTAGCTAGGAACACTTTGGTCTAAGGTTAATGAAATCTCTCAGGAAGTAATCCAAACCAAGCCTCCACTGCACATCCCCTTATGAGAGAGAGGGGGAGACACAGCAGATTAAAGAAGCCACCTTACTGGGAGTGACAGATCTGGCCTTTGCTCTTTGGGCTGCCCCAGGTGGCCAGTCTCCTCCCTCCACCCTCTGCTCTGTTCCCCAAATCAAGTGATATGACTATTTGTTTCCTCTCCGGTCCTTCTGAGATCATGATGTAATTGCACCAGTTGGATCTCAGAAGGAGAGAGGAGGGAAGAGTGGGGAAAGGGGAGCTTTGATGAGCCTGACCCCCGGGGCCTTGTGGCTGAAACTGCTGAGGCCAGAAATGACTAGAAAGACAGTTTAGGACGTTTTCCTCTGTGAAGGGGAGGGGTTGCATGATGTGGAGAAACAATAGAAAAAGCTAGGAACTAGCACGCTAGAAATCTGGGCTGGACTTTTAGCTCTGGACTCAACGTCCTTCACGACCTTGGACAAGATCCCTTGGCTTCCCACTCTATACTAATTTTCTCTGAATTTTTTTGATCATCCACCATGTCAGTAAAAAAAATTTGAGCATGCGCCCCCAAAATGTATATATTTACTTAGTAACAAATTATATGCATTGCCACCATACTAATAATTTGTTGTTGTTGTTTAGTCATTTCAATTTAGTCAGACTCTTCCCGACCCCATTTGGGGTTTTCTTGGCAGAAATACTGCAATGGTTTGCCATTTCCTTCTCCAGTTCATTTGACAGATGAGGAAACTGAGGCAAACAGGGTTAAGTGACTCATCCAGGATCACACAGCTAGTAAGTGTGTGAAGCCAGATTTGAAGTCAGAAAGATGAGGATAGATGTGGTTGTATCAGAAATCAGGCACTGGATAAAGTGGAGTATCAGAGCCAACTCATCTGTCTGGCCCCTAAGAGCCAATTGTTAAATTTTCAGTGTGAAGGAAAGATTGGAGCATGGAGACATAGTTGAAGCAAAGAGAGAACAGGAGACTATTGCAATAGTCTAGGTGAGAGGTTATGATGGCCTGAACCAGAGGAGTGGCCACGTGGCTAGACAGGAGGGGAAATGTGGAAGAGAGGTACAGTTGGAAATGCCCAGATCTGGCAACTGATTGGATAACCAGGGCAAGGAGAATGGGGAATTGAGAACATTGCGCTTTTAAACCCAAATGCTTGGAAAGATGGTGGTACCCGAAGTGGAAACAGGGCAATTGGAAGAGGTGTGGGTTTAGTGGGGAGAATAATGTGATGAGATCTGACACTTCAACCAACACATGCAGGCTTATTCATCCTATGGGACTCACTCTGCCCTAAACCAAAAGAAGGAAAGCGGGGTTCTTACTCATGGATCACTGTCCTCTGAGCTCCTTTTGAGAGGTTTTTGTTGCAGCTACAAGGTTGTCTGAGGAGTAGAGGGAATGGGGTAGGGGGCAGAATTTTGCCAATGGCACCTCAGTAGCTGCTACTATGAGAGTTTAGGTTCTATCTGTACCAGAGGCTCATGTCTGACTCAGAAGGGAGGAAGCTAGTAGTTACACAGGGAAGTAAAGAAAGAGAGACAGTGACAGAGGGTGGGTGGATAAGGATAGATGTGGTTGTATTAGAAATCAGGCATTGGATAAAGTGGAGCATTGGATAAAGTAGATAAAGTGGAGTATCAGAGCCAATTCATCTGTCAGGCCCCTAACAGCCAATTGTTAAATTTTCAGTATGAGCATTTACACCTCAGAAATTGGCAAATGCTACAAAGCAGGGCTGGATTTATTGTTTTGTCTATTGTCTAAACTTGAGAAAATGATGGGGGAAATGTTTAAAATGCTGGTTAAATTTAAGAGTGTGTTGGGTGTGCGTTATTTTCAAAGAGCTGGTTGTTAAACATCTGTCAGTACACACCTGGCAAGATGGCAGGACTCCATCTTTCCACCCCCCTTTTGGTTAATTATACACTCTGTAGGGTCAGGCCATAGTCTCCCAGTGGATCCCTGCCCCCACTTTGGAGGCCAGTGCTCTCTAAAATAAGGGGATTGGAATAGCTGCTTTCTAAAGCCTTTCTTGCTCTTTGTTTTAACAATCTATGTTCTCCTTTGAAAAATTTAAGACCTTCGATCAATACAATGGCCAACCATGATTCCAGAGGACTTACAATGATCTATGCTACACATTTCCTGACATAGAGATGAATCCATATTCAAAATGCAGAATGAGACATACATTTTTGGACACCACCAGTGTGGGAATTTGTTTTGCCTGACTATGCAGATTTGTTGCAAGGTTATTTTTTTTTCTTTTTCTTTTTTTCCTTGGAGGGAGGGGGAAAACAAATGCTTGTTAACTGAAAATAAAATAAAAATGATCTCTCTTCTACAGGCTTGTCTAGCTCTAACATTCTATTTTCTCTGTTCTGACATTCCACAAAGGGCCCTTCCAACTCTGATACTCTATGTTATAAGACTCAAAACTAATAAAGCGTCATCATGTCACCATGGAAGGACCAACAAGGGAAGAGTCAGTAGGAATGTTCCCCTAAGGTGCTACTGAGGTCTACTGAGCCTATACTCTATGTAAGCCTACACCACACTAAGAAAACAGTTGGAGGGATGTGCTCCCTCCCTAAGCCTTCTCCTCTCTAGGGTGATGGGGCCCGATTCCTTTAGTCTATCCCTGGAGATCTTATTTTCCAGACCTTGAATCTAAGGATGAATGGTCCCTCTCTGACTGCCACTTACTTACCACTATATCCTGCACTCTGACCAGCGATATGGGCTGGTATTGTGAGCTAATTGACTGTGTTATTTAGATCGTCCTAGCCATAAAAGCTTCCCAAGTGTAAAAATTGGGGAAATGAATGTGGTTATGTCAGAGGCTGGGAATGTAGATGTTCCTGCTGAATAAGACATTTAATTACTTGCTTAATAGAAGGCTGCTTGGCAGAGAGGAAGGCTAGGCTAATGGTTCTTTGCACGGGGGCCTCAAGCTCAGAAGAGGAGGTAACAAAGCAGTGGATTGTTATGCCACTTCGACAGCCCCCCAGTGCTGGTTCACTTCCTTAAGAGGTGAATGGAAGAATCAGGACAATTTGATCCATTCCAGCACTCAGAATTCAAGACCCGTCTGGTGGAGTGGGCATGGGGTGGATATGGAAGCATCTTCTCTTGGGATACAGGAAAGGAGGAGGACATAGGGAATAAGACTCCCTCCTTCTTGCATACCTGAGAGTTGGTGGTCCCAAGACCCTGGGCCTGTTTTCCTACTTATCTATCAGATGAGGATTAGGGATGGATATCTTCCACCTGGGACATTTTAGAAGTCCTAATATCCATCCGCCAACCTCCCATGGCACCCTCAACTTACAGTATTGGAAAAAGCACTGGTCACCTCAGTTCTACTCCCCTACTTCCCAAGGAGGGATTCCTGATCAAGACTACCACCTACTAGCTCTGTGACCTTGGGCAAATCTCTACTCTGGGATGAGCCAATGAGCCTAGTAGGCATGAATATGCACAGAATGTGGCTGGTGCAATTCCTCACATGGGAAAGACTATGAAGCTTGCTTCTGGGAGAGTTGTGATGTTGGATAATTGAAGTACTTTGGAGAGATGTTGGAGTATGTGTAGACATTCTACGACTAGTTTCAGTCTATTTATCAAATATTGAATAGCAGTCTCTTTGATTGACATCTTTTGTAGAATGGGAACTGGAGATATCTTCAAAAGGCTTCCTCTTGGTTGGGTCTCTTGAGTTGACTTTTTCTAGCTGACATCATCTGAAGAGAGACAATGTCATGAGAGAAGCCTTCAGCCTTTTCCCCAATCTAAGCCAATACAAAGTTGTGAATACAGGCCTCACTTCTTTTTGCCTCAATCATCTATCCTTTTGTTTTTGGTAAAGGAGTTTGGAGGCCATAACCTTGTTAGTTTTGAAAGGTCAGACCAAGTTTTCTGGGAGCCCAGGAGTCTGGGAGTCAAGTCCAAGCCAGATTTTTTCAGCCAGCCCAATCTAGACGTCCATAAATGTGACCTTCAGGATTGCCAGCAGCAATGCCACATTTGGATGTGAACATGGCAGGATCAATGCTATGCAGAAACTGCATTAAGTTTGAGTTCACTTTCCCCAGAATCCAAGGTAGTATAGGGAGAGTGTGTTATGGTATTGGAAAGAACACTGGTCACCTCCGTTCTATTCCCCTACTTTCCAAGGAGGGATTCCTGATCAAGTCTACCACTTACTAGCTCTGTGACCTTGGGCAAATCTCTACTCTGGGATGGGCCAATGAGCCCAGTACCTATGAGTACATACAGAATGTGTGTAATTCCTGACATGGGAGAGAGCGGGAAATGTTTGCACTTTTGTTAATGCTATATCCTTGAAGTAGAAATTCCTTTGTAAAAGCTAAGCAATATTAGTTGGTTAAAAAGAACTGGGGCACTGGTCACTAGTGGCTAATAATGAGAACACAACTGTGGGGGCTCATGTTGATAGCAATAGAGGACTCTTCAAAGGGCCTGCTAGAACCTTCAGAGGGAGATGTAGCAGGTTTTGCTCTAGGAAAATGAGTTCATAAAGAGCCTTACTGCAGTAGAATCATTAATTTAGACCTCAAATTACTTGTTGAGTGATTGATGAAATGATTGGTTGATTGGAGTTCATCTAGTCTAACCCCCTCATTTTACAAATGAGACAACTGAGTCATAGCGGGGACACACAGCTAGCAAGGGACAGAGATAGGATTTGAGCCTAGGTCTTATCTCTCCAAAGCCCATGTTTTCTTCCCTGTACCTTGCTACCTCAATCTCATAGAGCTGGAAGGCTGTCTAATCCTACTCCTGAATTATGTAGATAAGAAAACTTAGATCTAAAGAGGTTAGGGGACTTGCCCAGGGTCACACAGAGAGCAAGTAACAGAGCTAAGATTTGATCATCTAGTCTAGTGGTTCTCAAAGTACAGTCTGGGGGCTCCTAGGAGTCCTCAATAATCTCTCAGGGGATCCACAATATTTTTGTAATAATAATTCTAAGACATTCTAATTTCTAATACAGTAAATATCTATGGATATAATCAATATTATCAAACATTTACTAGCTGTATGACCCTGGACAGGTCAGTTTCCCCTGTTTGCCTCAGTTTTCTCATCTGTAAAATTAGCTTTCTCCAGTTCATTTCTCCAGGTTATTGCAAACCACTCCAGTATCTTTGCCAAGAAAACCTCTGGGAACCCCAAATGAGATCATGCAGAGTTGGAATAACTGAAAGTGACTGAACAACAACAAAAGAATCAATATTAACAAAAGCACCCTGGAGTCCTCAATAATTTTTAAGATTGTAAAGGGGTCTTGGGACTAAAAAGTTTGAGATCTAGTCCAACTCCTTATTTCTTAGATTAAGAAGCTGAGATCCAGAGCAATTAACCAAGACTACACCAGATTATAAGTGATACAACATGACTAGTATGGAAATATGTTTTGCATGATTGCACATGTATAACCTATATCAATTTGCATACCATATCGGAGATGGGGGAGGAGAGAGGGGAAGAGAGAGAATTTGGAATTCAAAATTTTTTAAAATGAATGTTCAAGGGTCACTTCTGTAGCACAATGGCCTGGAGTCCTGAGTTCAAAGACCTGAGTTCAAATATGACTTCAGACACTTACAAGCTATGTGATCCTGGGCAAGTTACTTAACCCCAATTGCGTCAAAAAAAAAAAAAAGAATGCTCAAAATTGTTTTACATGTAATTGGGAAAAAAATAAAATATTATTCGGGGAGAAAAAAAGATTGTAAATGATAGATCCAGGAGTGGAATCCAGGTCCTCCAACTTCAATTATGCCACTTTCCTCATCTATAATAAATGAGAGGGATTGAACTAAATAATCTCTCAAATTCCATCTTGACATAAAATTCTCTTTCTCTCACCAAATCTTAGAGCAGGACAGAGCCTTAATGAGCATTTAGTGATCCTCATTTTACAGGAAAGCAAATGAGCAATAGAGAGAAAAGGTAAAGTGATTTTCTCAAGGTTACACAGATAGTGGTAAAGCCAGGAGTTGTACCAAGGTCTTCTGACTCCCAGCCCAGTGCTCTCTCCATTGGGGAAGTCATTTCCTCTGTCAAACAAGTGGGGTCAAATTAGAGTCTGTAAGGTTCTCTAACCTTCCCCTTACACACACACACACACACACACACACACACACATCCAGCTATGATGCTCTAGGGCTCCGTCTCCCCAGGTCTGAGACTCACAGGACCCAGCATGCCATATGGCTGCAGAATTAATAAGGTGTTATAACCAAAGATCGAAAAAGAGATTAGGGGACCAAGCTCATGATGTGTGACTATTAAAAAGCAAAGAAAGCTGACAGGGAATAGCTACCGAAGAGCAGCAATGGGACCCAGCTCTCCTCTTAGAGGCTCTGGCAAACACCAGTCATGGGAGCAGCCCTTAATTCGCTCAAAGTGTCTGCGGTTGGCGATAAAGCAAGGAGCTTATTAGTTGGCTGGCAAGGAGAGAACAAAGAAGTAAAATCTTCCTTCTTGGAGGGGATAAAAAGGTGTGTTTATTATTCTGGCAACAAGCTTTGAGGGGCCTACGTGATAAATTCCATTCATACCGTTGGAGGAGGTGAGATGGTTTATTTTGTTTTGGGGGGGAGCCAGGACCAACTCTGAGCATCTGTAAAACTGGGGAACATTGTCCTCAGGAACCTCTCTCCCTATTCTTTACTCCCCTTCCTCACCTTAGGTCCAGGAAACCTGAACCCACTCTGCCATTCATGTGCTGCGTGATACTGAACAAATCACTTGGCTGCCTTATGCTTCAGTTTTTGAACCTATGAAATGGGGATAAATAACATTTACACTCACCTGCCTCCCAAGGCTATTGGGAGGAAAGTACTTTGTAAACTGTAAAGGGCTATAAGAAGGTAAACTTGCTTTTTTTTTTTTTTTATCATTACTGATGATCCCTAAGGAATTTTCTTGTTCTAATATTCTGAGTTCCCAGGAATGGCAAAAGCCCTCTCCTTCTCTCCTCTCCCCACCAAACCCCCGCCTTCCTGTGGAGGTCTATTAATTTCAACTTAATTCAGTTCAGCAAACATTTCTTGACAGTCTATTGTATCTATCCCCACTGACTCAGCCCCACAGCCTGAGATACACATACATCTGTTGTTCAGACTTTTTCAGTCATGTCCAACTCTCTGTGTTGGGGTTTTCTTGGCAAAGATACTGGAGGGTTTTGTCATTTCCTTCTCCAGCTCATTTGACAGATGAGGAAACTGAGGCAAACAGGGTGAAGTGACTTCCCCAGGGTCACACAGCTAGTAAGTATCTGAGGCCAGGAAGAATCATCTTCCTGACTCCAGGCCCTGGCACCCTATCCACTGTACCACGTAGCTATCCAACTGTGCCACTTTATATACATACATATTCCCTCACAACCCTTCTCTGGTAAGATGGAAGAGACCTCAGTGCCCAAATAAGATTAGATTACTTCATCATAAAGTAGCAGACCAACCTCTGTTCAAAGTAACACATCCGCTCAAAACCATAGCTCTTAAGGCCCGACTAATGAGGTTACCTTTTCTAATCAGCCAGAGCAAAGGTATGAAATGCACCTAAGTGAGGCCCCAAACAAGTTAAAATATAATTGGGAAATATTTAACAAAATAAATAAAAATACAACATCGGTAATATTACACTTTAAGTCAATGTGCTACCCACAGGGATCTTTGTGTACAACTTAGTGGCCTAAATTTTTATTTGAGTTTGACACCAAGCCAGAGCACATAATTATTAGTTTAGAAAAAAAAGACATTTAATGAAATCATGTAATAAAAAAGGCCCAATAAAACATTTCACCCATAAATCGGTGCCACATTCTCCCACAAATGCACATACCATCTGTCAGTGGGAAGTGGGAAGAGTAGACATACCCTTAGTTATAGCTGGGGTGCACACTTAGGGAACACATGAAACTCGAGTACACAGGCAGAGGGAACAATTCACACCCCTGATGCTCTAAGGACATCAGAATCTTCTGATGGTGTCTTCTACTGGGCCTGTTCTTCTAAGGTATTATATGGCTCATGGTCCTAGCTGGACATGTTGTTTCCACTAAGTATTTAGCCACTACATATTGGCTCCCTCATTAGATTATAAGCTCCTTGAGGGCAGGGACTATCTTTTGCTTCGTTTTGTATTCCCGGCACTTAGCACAGTGCCTGGCACACAGTAGGTACTTAATAAATGTTTGTTGATTGATTGTTGATCTGCCAGGTATGGCCTGTGCTGGACTTGCATGTGCTGATCACTGGAAGCTGAAACTGAAATGGACACACAGTTGTAGAAATTTCCAATCTCAGAGTCCTTAGCTGAGGTGGTGTCTTTTCTTTTTATGAGGATAAGTGGGCCCTGCTATGCTCTTTTAGCTTAAATTCCTGAGGCTTTCTCTGCTACAACACATCCAGCCACTGGACTTAGTGGGTGAAGGGGAAGGGCAGGGGGGTGGGGGTGAAGAGAGCCTTTCCTAGAAAGAATTCCAGTTTTGGTTTTTTCCTCCATAAGAAATGATCCGTTTCTTCCAAAAACTAAACTAGAAATTTCTCTCCAAAATGATATTCTTTTCCTTAGGCTGTCTGTCTGTCTCTCTGTCTCTGTCTCTGTCTCTGTCTCTATCTCTGTCTCTCTCCCTCTCTCTCTCTCTTTCTATCTCTGTCTCTGTCTCTGTGTCTCTCTGTCTCTCTCTCTGTCTCTCTGTCTCTGTCTCTGTCTCTCTCTCTGTCTCTCTCTCTCCTTGTCTCATATCTAGAAAGTCTATGTGACTTCTTGTTTAATTTCCAATTGAGACACTCATGTCCTTCGGTTCATTTTAGCTTAGCTCCACCACAGACATTCCACGGATCTAACTGTGGATCTGACTTTATCACATCTTTGGAAACCCCAAATATTTTGCTTCTACTATTCAAAGGAATCTAAACAAGATCAAAAATTTATCCCAGAGGGCATTTATCTACTGCCTAAACACTTTTCTGGTCTTACTTATGTTTCTGTGCCAGCAAAACCTTTTCAGGCTTCAAGGTTCCCTTATAGCAGCATAGGAATCAACGCTTAAGATGGTAGTCTAGTCTTTGGACTGTCAGATAGGAGCTAGTACCCTACACTGTAAGTAACTCAAGCCAAAACTGCCAAAAATCACTAAAAGTGTTAAAGGCTAGGGAAGGTTAGAATGAAGGGAAGAGAGGGGGCGGAGCCAAGATGGCAGCTGGGAAGCAGTGACTGGTGTGAGCTCCCCACCAAGTCCCTCCAAAAACCTATAAAAAATGGCTCTGAACCAATTCTAGAGCTGCAGAACCCACAAAGTGGCAGAGGGAAGCAGGGCTTCAGCCCAGGACAGCCTGGATGGTCTCTGGGTAAGATCTGTCCCACACGGAGCTCCCAGCCCCCAGCTGAGGGGAGCAGAGCTGAGCCCAGCGCACTCAGCGCAAACAGACCAGACGCGGACCTACCAGACCAGGAGACAAGCAGAGAGTGCCCTAACATGCTGAATTACTGAGCTGTAGCATCCACCAGACCTCTCAACCCACAAAGAGCAAAGACATCAGAGAAGGTTAGTGGGAAAAGCTGCGGGACTG
>CM053627.1:199592610-199617658 GCA_028646595.1 Phalanger gymnotis
TTATACATAATGATACGCATGTGGCCCATGTTGAATTGCTTGACTTCTTAGGGAGGGTGGATGGGAAGGGAAGAGGGGAGAGAATTTGGAACTCAAGGTTTTAAAAAAATAGATGTTCAAAAGTAAAAAAGTTTTTTTTTTCATGCAACTAGAAAATAAGATGCATAGGCAATGGGGCATAGAGATTTATCTTGCCCTACAAGAAAGGAAGGGAAAGGGGGATGGGAGGGGAATGGGGTGACGGAGGGGAGGGCAGACTGGGGAACAGGGCAACCAGAGTGTATGCCATCTTGGAGTGGGGGCGGGGAGGAAATGGGGAGAAAATTTGTAATTCAAATGCCTGTGAAAATCAATGCTGAAAACCAAACATGTTAAAAATAAATTAAAAGAAAAAAAAAGAATGTATCAATGGAGTCTCTAATTTGATGTGCTCACTGGCATAAGTCTCCTGGGGTCAAGAAGTCACCTCCCCATACAGAGTGCAAGCTTGCCCACTGAGACCTACCCCTCAGAGTTGTTGTGAGGATAAAACGAGATAGGATTTGTAAAGTTCTTTGCAAACCTTAAAACTCTATATAAATGCTAGTCATCGTTATTATTTTTATTACTAAAGGCTGTCCTCTCCCCATATGCATTCTCAACCTTGAAGCTAGCTTGAACTAGAGACCACATTTGGGAAAATCTAGACCCAAACTACACCCAAGCTCTTTTTGGAGATTTTCCCAGTTTAAATTCTGAGTAGGCAAAATGAGCTAAAAAAAAACAACTAAGATCCCTTGGGGCTCAGCCTTCAGAATCATACCTGATCCATTTGATCACAGAGTCAAGGACAAGGAAGAAAAATCATAACCAGAAGCCTCATTCTAAGAGGCTAATGGATATTTACAAAATATATAATAATATAAATATCATATTTATATATTATATTTTATAATATAATACATAATATATTAATAATGCTATATTATATATGCCATATATTATGTAATAATGAATAATATAATTATGCATAATGTGTTATGTTTATTTATATTTATATTTTGTATATATCAAATAAAATAATATATAAAAGAGGATAATGGATATTTATAAAATGATCCCTTATGTTTGAGTGACAGATCTGATTCTAGAGCAGATTCTAACAGTATTATTTCTAATCTAAGAGATCATAGTCAAATACCTTTATCTCTCTGGGCCTCAGTTTCCTCATCCATAAAATGGGGATCCTTACCCTACCTACCTAATTATACCCATTATGAGGAAAGTGTTTTATGGACTTCTATAGTTCTACAGAAGCCTGAGCTTTAAATGTTTGATGATGTTCTAAGGCCCTTCACATATATTCTCTCTTTTAATCTTCACGAGGGTTTATGAGGTCTGGAGGGATTATTGTACTCATTTTACATATGAGGAAGACTAAGGCTCAGAGAGATAAAAATACTAATTAACTGGAAAAGCATAACCATAATAAGGATAAGGAAAAAACGAAATTCTTTGATAACCACTGGGCAAAGCAAGTACAATGTAGTCAAGAACAAGAGCATTTCCCCAGCAGAAAAGTATTAAGAGGAATTAGAGGCAGATGATTTATTAGGGCAGGGAAAAGTTACTAAGGTCAAAAAATGGGGGAGGGGTGTTCTACAGGGAGGAAAGCTAGGTAGCTGAATAAAAAAGATGCCCCAGACCAGTAAAGGGGAATTCCTTGTAATTCTCCTAGTCAAAAACACCTCAAGCCAACAAAGGCTAAGGCTTCTTCCTCCTAGACTTGGGAAAGGTGAGGTGGCTTGTCCTATTGGCACCATGGCATGGTAGACAGAGTGCTGGATTTGGATTCAGGAAGATCTGGGTTCAAATCCTGCCTCAGACACTTACTGGGCCCAGGCTCTGGCCAAGTCACCATCCTTAACCTCTTTGAACTTCAGTTTCCTAGTCTGTAAAATGGGGATAATAAAAGCACCCACCCAACAAGGCTGTTGTGAGAGTCAGAATGAATACAAGGCATCTGGCAAACCTGACAGCACATTATAAATATTGGCCATTATGGGTTTTTTTTCGTGAAATTACAGAACCCTAGAAGTAGAATCATGGAGTGCCAGAGTCAGACATGACCGTATGGATCATTGTATCCAACTCTCTCTTTTTACAGAAGGAGAAACTATAACCCAGAGAGAAGTTACTTGCCCAAGGCCACATGCCCAGTTAATGGGGAAGCTGGGAGCACCATCCAGGTTTCCTAATCCTCTCTCTTGTGTTCTTTGTACTAAGGATTATGGGAAGTGCAGGAATTGATCTAATCAGAGGCTCTTCACTTTTTTTGGAGGGATGGTAGTCTGACAAAGCTTAGTGACTCCTCAGAATAACATCTTTAAATGCATAAAATAAAAGCTAGAGGATCACAAAGGATGCTAATTATAACCAGTTTTCAAAATATTCTAAAATAAGTCCATAAAACAAAAACTTTAAATAAAATAAAAAACAAGTTCTTGAACCCCTGATAGATGATCTCTTAGGTTCCTTCTGACTTGAAAACTAAAGTGGAATAGAAAAACGAGGTCATGGGACTTGAGTTCAAATCCTGACTCTGCTACTTACTACATGTGTGTCCTTGGACAAATCCCTGAACTTTTGAGCTTCAGTTTCTTTATCTGAAAAGTGAGCTCATGGGACAAGATCACCCTTAAGATTCTTTCCCATTCTAAATCCATGATCTCTTAAGCTTATGAGCCCAGGGGATTAAAGCCTAGCAAATGCATAAATACACTCTCATGGCACTCAGCCCAGATTGGCATTTGTCACTGACCACCCTGCCTGCTTCATATTAGCAGCTCAGATTTATAGAACTCAAAAGAGACCTTGAAGGTCATCTTGAATGTCCTACCCCTCTCAATTAACTGAGGTGCTCAAGGATAAAATAACTTGTCCAAGTCATTGTGACCATAGGCAAGAAGTGTGACATCTGAACTCAGATTTTCTGACTCGGAATCCAATACTCTAACCATTCTAGGAACAGAAGAGTGCATCAAGGCTTACAAAGTGCCTGCCTAACAATCACCCCATGAGGCCTCCAATACAAGTATTGATATCACTGAGGAGACTGAGGATGAGGAAATTGAGTTTCAGAGAAGTGAGGTGAGTTCCTCTAGGTCACACAGCTAGTAAGCAGAGGAGCTCGGATTTGAATCCAGGACTTCTGATATGAAGACCAACTCACTTTCTATTACTTACCTCTCACAGGATCAGAACCTACTCACAGACAAGGGGGAATCCCTCTCCCCCAGAGGGTAATGGAACAAGTTTCCGATCAATAAATGAACAAACACTTATTAAGTTTCCTGTTATGTGCTGGGCACAATACCAGGTACTCCCTGGTGCCTGAGGACATGAAGGAAGATTGAGCCCTGTCTGCATTTTGGGTAAGAAATCGATGAGATAGCAGGGCAAGTTTGGGCAGCAGTGGCTCAGACCATTGAACTCTTTCATCAGTGGTCTGACCTCCAGGGCTCTGGAGGGTGAGCCGCCCCCAACCTGAACACCAGGGACCCTTCTTCTGCCCCAGGCCTTCACCATCTTGCTGCTCCACAAGACTCATCTTCACTTTGGAGAGAAGCTGAAGCAAAATGGTCCTGATGCTAGAAAGAGACAAGCTTGGCTGCTAATGACGTTTTCCCACCCCCAACTGGGGTTGCCATCTGTCCGGGGCTGGATGAACCTGCCCAGCTCAAAAGGGCTTTTAATTTACAACCCAACACGCTCCCAGGCCACACTGGGCTGGTGCCTGTACAACCTCAGGGCCATTGGCTTTCTTAGCTAGGGAAAGGAGGAAAAAACAGGAGGGGATTGCAGAGCCTCAGAGACAAGAGGATGTGATTTAATTTTAATCCTCAGACATCACCTGCTGATTCCATCCTCATTCCCAGACTGCTGTTTGCCCCAAAGAAGGGAATCCATCATCCTGAGCCCTGAGCTGAGAATATGATGGGAGAGAAGTATAGGAGAAATCCTCTCTGCTGCCTGCTCTATCTCCTCACCCCTCTGAGAAGCAGTGAGGTCTAATGGTGGGCACATAGCTCTTGGCATCCTGCTCTGGGCTGCGATCACTGGTCCACCACTTAGAGACAGGAGTCAGAGAGGCAGTGACATCAAAATGAGAACCAGCTGCTCTGGGAGTGTCAAAGGGATGCTGCAGGTGTGGGAGATTTCAAAGTCAGCAAGAGGCATACGCACCACTGGTGTCTGGCAGGGCCAATGATTAGAGAGCAGATATTAAGGCAGCAAGGAAAAAAAGGGCTAGGAATGGAAATAGGAACAGTTTCAATGCCAAGTACATTCTGAGTGTGTGTGGAGAAAGCTTGAAGAGTGGAGTTGAGGGAGTCGGTAGTATGTGAGAATAGCATCATTGAGCTTGCAGAGGGCAGTGAGGGAGCTGTCCAAGCCTGTGCTTGCTGAAGCAAGTTCAGACATGATGGATCTAGAAGCATTGGGTCCTGTGTGGGAAAGATTATATATGAGGGTAGGGTAGTGATGTAGATCTTGGTACCCTCCTCATGCCCATCAATATATCAACAGAGAATGCCATGATCAAAGGCTATAAGGTTAGCTTTTGTCTCATGTAACATAGCAAAATCGTGGGTTCTGAAACCTTCCTGTTTTAGGAAAAATGCTTTGGGAAAAAGTTAGGGGAGAGAAGAGAAGGCATAGTGACTATGGGTATCTTGGACAACAGCATGACAGTTTCATGATACTTCCTAGTTACCCCTGCCCAACTTTTACTGCTGCTACCCTGGGGGAAATCATTGCCTACGCTTCCAAATTTCCTCTACCACCATATAGTTGTTGAATTCCTACTGTCCTTTAAAGTTTAACTTAAAGAGTCTCAGTTAAGATAGAGAGTAAAAAGTCATAGGGGAGACTGGATTTCCTACTTGCATTATAGCAATGATCTGCAAAATGTACCAGATTAAAAAATGATCAACAAATCTGAAGAAAAATATCAACAAGCTTCTTCCTCTTGCCCAAAGCTAGAGAGAGAGAGAGAGAGAGAGAGAGAGAGAGAGAGAAAGAGAGAGAGGGAGGGAGGGAGGGAGGGAGGGAGAGAGATTCAGAAGCCACTGGTGCTGGAAGAAATGTTCCACTAAGAAAATGAGTATGACCAGGACAGAAGTCCACTAGGAAAGGCAAAATGATGAGCTCAGGTGAGCAGGTCAGAAGTCCACACAAAAGCACCTGGAATGGGAAGACACTGGAAGAGAGGGAAGCCCACAGCAGCATTAAAATCAGGCAGGCCCAGGAGGATATAAGATTTCAGTAATGTCCTGATAGTATCCAAGGATAGCCAACTGCAGAGATCTGACCTGGAGCACTGAAGTCTAAGAACTGATGCATCTGAGAGGCAATGAGTTCTAGTAGTGGGTGCATGACTCTTGGCATTTTGGGCTGGGCTGTGATCCCTGGTCTGCCACTTAGAGTCAGGAGCCTAGGAGGCAGTGACATCAAAATGAAAACCAGCTCCTCTGGAAGCTTCAAGTTTTCTCTTGTCCAAGAAGGGATAGAAGTCATCAGAAGAAGCTCAGGAAATAAAAGCCAGGACCAGTGGATAGAGTGCCTAGTTTGGAGTTAGGCAGACTCATCTTCAGGAGTTCAAATCCAGATTCAGACACTTACTAGCTGGGTGACCCTAGGCAAGTTGCTTAAGCCTTTTTGTCTCAGTTTCCTCATGAAGAGCATAAAGTAGAAGTGGGGCTGGAAGGAGGAAGGCAGAATCTCACCCAGGCACAGAAACCTAAATTCAGAACTGAAGTTGATTATTTGAGTAAACAGGGAAAAAGCAATGGAACATTTTGGAGAAGCTGTTGTTATTCAGTCATGTCCAATTCTTCATGACCCCATTTGGGGTTTCCAGATACTAGAATAGTTTGCCATTTCCTTCTCCAGCTCATTTTACAAATAAGGAAACTGAGACAAACAGGGTTAAGTGATTTGCCCAAGGTCACACAGCTAGTATGTGTGTGAGACCAGATTTGAACTGAGGAAGATGAGTTTTCCTGACTCCAGACATGGTACTCTATCCACTGTGACACCTAGCTTCCTTATGAAGAAATAGATCAAAATAGGTCAAAAGATGTTCAAGAGGTATACCCAGGAGAAAAGAGTAACTCCACCACTATAAGTAGAATCCAAAAGAAAAAAAGTGACTTCACTACAAGAGTACCTGGAAGAAAAGAAGCAAGAAATTTTTTAATGGAATTATTAAATAAGAATTGTAGAGGAAATAACTAGAGGGATAAGTAACTCAAAAGAGAAGGCAGAAAACTCTACCCAAGTAACAGACTCCCTGAAAATTAGAATAGGCCAAACAAAACTCAGCAACTTCATGAAACAACAAAAAAAATTAGTACACAATCAAAAGACTGAGAAAAAAAATGAAGAAAATGTAAGATATCAAAAACTGACCTGGAAAGACATGGATAAAATCTGGATCTTCTAGGTCAAAGAAAAATACTGCAAACAACCAGATAGAAAGCATTCAAGTATCAAGGAATCACAGTCAACATCACACAAAACTTGACATGAAATACTATAAAGGAGAGAAAATCTTGGACCTCAACCTTCTAGAGGGCAAAAGAAGGAAGTTTAGACTAAAATAACTTACCAGGGGCAGCTAGGTGGTACAGTGAGTAGAGCACTGACCCTGGAGTCAGGAGGACCTGAGTTCAAATCTGGCCTCAGACACTTGACACACTTACTAGCTATGTGACCTTGGGCAAGTCACTTAACCCCAATTGCCCTGCCCCCCAAAATAATAAAAATAATAATAACTTCCTGGGGCAGCTAGGTGGCACAGTGAGTAGAGCACCAGCCCTGGAGTCAGGAGGACCTGAGAAGACATTTACTAGCTGTGTGACCTTGGACAAATGACTTAATCCCAAATTGCCCTGCCTTCCCTCCTCCAAAAGAAAATAAAAAAAAAGAAAAAATATCTTACCCTGTAAAACTGAATCTAATCAAGGAAAAAAATGGACCTTTAAGGGAATGGAGGATTTTCAAATATTCCTAATGAAAAGACCAGAGCTGAATAGAAATATTGAAATGCAACACAAAAATCAAAAGAAACCTAGAAGAGTAAATATATTTGAGCAATTTGGAAGGAGATAAAAGATGATGAAGTCCTTACATTCTAACAAAGGAAAAAGAGTTGTGCCCTCTCAAAATCCTAATGTCTTCAAGGTCACAGAAGCTCCTAAATAAGACAAACACGTGTGTTTTGTTTAGTTTTCTTGTAGTTTTTTTTTTTTTTTTGCTTAGGGTGTGGTTTTTTATGTTTTGATGGTCTTAAGGGAGGAAAGAAAAGAGAAGGGAAAATTAACATGGTAGAAGAAAAAAAAGAAGTAAAACTTACTATGTCCCATAAGTGGGGTATGAAAGAAGGGTATATGAAGATGAAAGAAGGGTCAGATGGAGCCCGAACTTCACTCTTATTTGAACTAGACCAAGGAAAGTTTAACCCTTTCAACTCCTTAATAAAGGAAGGGATATGATGATGATGATGATGATGACAGAGAAAAAAAGAAAGAGAAATTGAAACTACACAGAGGGTTGTGTAGGAGTACTGAGGCATGGAGCCAATAGAGAGTCAAGAATTGATTAGATAAACTACGAGAAGGTGAGGTAACTAAACTGAAAATTGCTGGGATATGACTATGACATGTAGAGGCTTTGGAAAGGTATAGTCAGGAGCTACAAGCAGCATGAAGGCAGCAACATGGCTCAATGGCTAAAGCACTGAGCCTAAAGTCAGGAAGACCTGAGTTCAAATCCAGTCTTACATATTTACTAGCTGTGTGGCCTTGGGCAAGTCACTTAACCTCTATTTGCCTTAATCTACCAGAGAAGGAAATGGCAAACCCCTCCAGTATCTCTTCCAAGAAAACCCTATGGACAGGACAGTCCATGGGGTCACAAAGAGTCAGACATGACTGAATGATTGAACAACGACAAGCGGCATGTGCTCAAAGCTACCAAGATGTTGCCTGGTTTCCAGGTAGAAGCCTGGAGTGGAAGAGAACAAACTTGCTCTTCAGGCCATACTAGAAAAATGATAAGCAAGAATTCATTCACTTGGAGAATGATTCCTGATAGCGTTCCATTTTTAAATTTTCTTTTTTATTCTAATTAAATGCTTTTACTGATTCTATCCTGTTGTTTTCCTAGGTTTTTATTAGCATAGTAAGGACTGAATATTTAGACTGGAGTTGATATTCGACTGGGTGGTCTCTTGGTTGGGTGATTGAACCAGAAAATGCCACCCAATGATAATAACAGAGTAGTGGAGAAAGGACATTTATATCTCGGGTAGTTTTGTCATGCTTTATTCTGCATTAGAGTTATATATGTTTCTGTCTCTCCCTCCCTAGACTATAAAGTTCTACCCCAAGAACCTGGCATGGCACTTTTCACACAGAAGGCACATGATTGTTTCTCCTTCAAAAATGGTTTTCCTGTGATCCCAATCTTTCCCCTTTCATGGCTCCTGTAGTGCCCTTTCTCCCATCATGTCTTCTAAAGAGCAGCACACTTATTAATAATCCCCTTAATGTCTCATGCTGGAAATTTGGAAAGCTGTCCATAGCTAGAGATTAAGAGATGTAAGAAAATTGGGTCTCAAAGGAACATGGCACAGCCACCTACCTGAATGAGTCAAATTGGAAAAGATGCCTCTCCTATGAGCTCAAACCCATTTGGACGTCTGGTTTTTTGGACTCTTGCCTGACCTTACACCACATTTTCCTGCTTTGTCCTTTAGAGCCTGACATTGCTACGTTGCCAACTTATATTTACAGAAAGCAGCATGTTACAGTAGAAGGAACATTGGACTTGGAATCAAGAGACCTGGATCCTGGGTTTGATTTCCAGCTTTGCCACAGACTGTTTGTGTGACCTTCAACAATCTTCACTTAACCTCTCTGGGGCTCACTTTCCTCATCTACCAAATGAGAGGATTAGATGAGATATCTCTAAGCTTCCTTATAGCTCTGACAGTCTATGAATCTGTACTTCCCTATTCCATTCCCTAAACAGGCCAGTTATCTGTTATTCTTGAATACCAAGAAAATCTTTGTCGTTGTTGTTGGGTTGTTTCTGTTGTGTCCAATTCTCCACGGCCCCATTTGGAGTTTTCTTGGCAAAGATACTGGAGTGGTTTGCCACCTCCTTCTCCAGCTCATTTGAAGATGATGAAATGGAGGCAAACAGGGTAAAGTGACTTGTCCAGGGTCACACAGCTATGAAGTCTGAGGCTGGATTTGAACTCAGGAAGATGAGTCTGCCTGACTCTGGGCCTGGCACTCCATGCACAATGGCACCACCTAGCTGCCTTGGTCCCTTTGTAGCTGATCTCAAAGCTCCTTTCCAACTCTTAAATCTTTTGGTCCTCCTTCCCTATCTCCCTCTTACGCCCTCACCTCTAACCATCTTCTCCTTTGCAGAATTAACAGGATCAGTACCCCACATTTATCACATCCACCCCAGCCAGCATTGGAGAAAAAGAAAGGGCTCTGGACCTAGCATCCAGAAATCTGTATTCAAACTATTTACTAGCTGTGTGAACCTGGGCCAGCTACTCTCTAAGTCTGCTTTCTCATCTATGAAATGGGTATAATAATGCTGCTGCTAACTACCCCCACAAGGTTGTTGTGAAGAATGTCCCTTAACCTTAAAAAGCATAATGTGATCTAGTATTATAAATATAAATCTAGTATTGTTCATATATAGGATTATGGGATTTTAGAGCTGGAAGCGACATTAGAAATAATTTAGTCCAACTCCTTTATTTTATAGAGGCCCAGAAAGATTGACATTTAGGGGATAAAGGTATGCATATGTTGGGGGAAGGTTTCATGTTTTTTACACATTCCACTCCACCAATCTGTGTCCCTCCATTCTTTCAAAACCCAGTACTTCATTCATCTCCTCCTTCAAGAAGCCAATCCTGATTAATCTGCACACTGTATTTGCTAGTGTCTCTTCAGCCTTTGTTTTATTGTGTAGGCTCAGGTATTAGCATCTTGTGTATGTGCCCTGAGTTCCATGTCAGACTAGGGGCTCACTGAGGTCAAGAACTGTCTTCTTCCCCCATACATCAGACTGGAGACTTCCCGGGAGCAGGAATTCTGTGTGTATATATGTGTGTGTGTGTGTGCATCTTCCCCCACCTCACCCCTGGCTAGGAAGTCCTTGAAGACATCAATTGAGCCTCCTTCATCAGCCTAAGGGTTTCCTGAGGGCAGGAACCAGTACCTTCCCAAAAAGTTTAGAAGACTGAAAAAGGCCCAGGGCTTGGAGGTGATTGACATTATAGTCGTTTGTTAGTTTTTGGTTACCTTTCCGAGGATGTCAGTGTGTGTTAGTAGAGAAAGTGCTGAATTTGGAGTTAAGAGACCTGAATTCTAATCCTGGTTATATCACTAACTAGCCCTGTGACCTTAGTCAAGCAACATGCATTTATTAAGCACCTAGTATGTGACACTGAGGCCTGAAATCCAGAGGACTCATCTTCCTGAGTTCAAATCTGATCTCAGACACTTACTAGTTGTGTGACCCTGAGTAAATCACTTAACCCTGTTTGCCTTAGTTTCCTCATCTGTAAAATGGACCGGAGAAGGAAATGGCAAACCCACGCCAGTAGCTTAGCCAAGAAAGCCCCAAATGGGGTCATGAAGAGTTGGACACAGCTGAAAGTGACTGAACAACAACAATATGTGACAATATGTGATACAAAAAAGGTAACATCAGTCCCTGCTCTCAAGGAGCTCACAATCTAATAGGCTGACAATACAAACAACTATGTACAAACAAGATATATGCAGGATTATTTGGGCACAGTATCAAAAGAAAAGCACTAAGATTAAGGAAGACTGGGGAACACTTCTTACGGAAGGTAAGACTTTAACTAAGAGTGACACAAACCAAGGAAGCCAGGAGGAGGAGATAAAAGAGACAGAAACAGAGACACAGAAAGGAGAGGGGAGAGGAAGAAGAAGAAGAAGAAGAAGAAGAAGAAGAAGAAGAAGAAGAAGAAGAAGAAGAAAAGGAGAAGAAGAAGAAGAAGAAGAGAAGGAGAAGAAGAAGAGAAGGAGAAGAAGGAGAAGGAGAAGAAGGAGGAGGAGGAGAAGAAGAAGAAGAAGGAGGAGGAGGAGGAGGAGGAAGAGGAGGAGGAGGAGGAAGAGGAGGAGGAGGAGGAAGAGGAGGAGGAGGAGAGAGAAATAGAGAGTGGGAGAGAGGGAAAGAGGGGGAGAGGGAGAGAACAAGAAAGAAACAGAGAGAGAGAGAGACAGAGAGAGAATGCAAGAAGGAGGGAGAAAGAAGGAGGGAGAGAGAGACAGAGAGTGTTCCAGGCATGAGAAGCCGCCTGTAAAAGAAACACAATAATGAGATGGAGTGTTATTTTCAAGGAACAACTAGGAGGCCAATGTCACTGGATCAAAGAGCATGTGGAGAAAAGTAAAGTGTAAGAAGACTGGAAAGGCAGAAGGGGTCTGGGTTATGAAGGGCTTTGAACACCAAACTGAGGATTTTACATCAAAAGCCTGGAAGAACATTTCCTCCCTGGGTCTCAGTTTCCTCCCCTGTAAAAAGGGAGAGGGGGTAGGGAGGAGGATTGGAAAAGATAGTTTCTAAGTTTCCTTCCAGCTCAAACACTCAATGATTAATATTGGCAACATGGACTCAGTGAAGTCGGGATTGAAGATGCAGTCAATGACTCATATAATGATCCACACAGCACAGCTAATCCACCTTGGTAGAGGTGTGTGGGTGTGTACGTGTGAGTTTTCGTGTTACTTACTACATCTTTGCCAGTTAAGCTCAAGAGACCAGGGCTCAATACTAATGTGGGTACAGTCATGGCTTGTCTCTTTCTAAGCTGCTTAACATCCCTAAAAGAATTCCATTTACTGACCACAAACCACCCCCCTGCCCAACCACATCCAGGCTTATTACAGATTAGAGCCACTATTTACCAGGTGAAGTGGAGATGGGGGGAAGGAGGGAGGAAGGGGCTGATGAAAGAATACGACTTCTCACTGCAATCCATTCCCACTAATGAGGACACAATTCAGATCATATGTCCCAGCTGGAGCCAAGTGCATCATCTTCCGCTTCTTTTCCCAGCCCCCCAACCCTAACAGACATTTTATAGAGTACTTCCCTTGACAGCCATGTGAAATAGTCAGTAATAACTGACATTTATGAGGCACTTTAAAGTTTGCAAAGCAATTTACCTTCCTTATCTCATCTAAGTCTCCCAAAGCACTGTAAGCATCATCATCTCCATTTTACAAATCAGAAAACTAAGGTTCAGAGGTTAAGTGACTGGGACGTGCTCAGACAGCTACTAAACGTCAGAGTTATGATCTGAATCCAGGTTTTCCTAACTCCACTCACTCAGCCATACTGCCTCTTCAGTATTACCATCCCCATTCTACAGATAAAAAACAGTCACAGAAAGGTTTGCCCAAAGTCACCTCACACACAGGTTTCCTGATGCAATGGGTTTTTTTTCTATAATGTCACAGGTTCCCATCCTCCTGTTGACCTCTCCAAATTTTACCCATCATTCATGGCCCAAAACAAACTCCATTTCCCTTATAAAATTTTCCCTTGGAGTGGCCCGGTCCACCAGAATCTCTTCCTCCTCAGCTTCAACAGCTCTTACTGTCTGTATTCTTAATTTGGCAAATAATCATGTTCTCTCCTTATTTAACTGTCCTAGCCCTCCTAATTATAATCAACCACAAACATTCATTACTCTCATAAGAGTAGACCCAAAGCCTAAAATGTTTTGTTTGTAATAGGTACATGAAAAAGAAGACTGTGGCTAGGGAAGGGGAAGACCTTGACCCTGGACTTAGTTCTGTCTCTGCCCATTTCCATCCTCTTTCATCCCCTCATCCCCACCAAACATGCATGTGAGAGTAGGTTTTAGGCTTGAAAAACTGTGGAGTCTCAGACTTAGCTTGTTAGGAGGGTAGCCTGTAGAATAGGAGCTGGTTAGGTGGTCTAGGAACCAGCAAGCTAAAACCAAGAAGCATAGAGAGTACCTACCATAAGGCAGAATGAGGTCTCTGGTGGAGGAGGAGGAGGAGGAGAAAGGAAGGAAGGAAGGAAGGAAGGAAGGAAGGAAGGAAGGAAGGAAGGAAGGAAGGAAGGAAGGAAGGAAAGGAGGGAGGGAGAGAGAGAAGGGAAGAAGGAAGAAAGAAGAAAGAGGAGAAAGAGGAGGAGGAAGAAAAGGAGGAGGAAAGGAGAAGGGGAAGAAGGGAAAGAAGAAGAAGAAGAAGAAGAAGAAGAAGAAGAAGAAGAAGAAGGAGGAGGAGGAGGAGGAGGAGGAGGAGATGAGGAGGAGGAGGCAGCTTTATTATGTGCCAGGCACTGTACTAAGTATTTTACAATTATTATCTCATTTGAGCCCCACAACAACAATACTTGGAGTTAAGTGCTATTATTATCCTGATGTTATAGATGGAGAAACTGAGGCAGAGTGACACGGCTAGTATCTGGAGCTGAATTTGAACTCAGGTCTTCAAGATCTATCCACTGCTTAAGACTGGGTGACCAGAAATTTGAGTTCAAAAATTAGACTAAACCTAAATTAGCCATTTAGATAGGGGTGAATCTATATTGTGATGTAAAGAGTTTGGCACTTAGGGCAAAGAATTTCTTGCTAAAGATGAAGAACCTCATCTAGCCTATGATCTGAGAGACATATAGGTCTCCTATTGCATCCTGGGCCATCTCCAGTCATCCTGACGAATATCTGGCCACTGGACCCAGATGGCTCTGGAGATGTGAGGCTGGTGACTTTGCACAGCTCTCCCTCACTCAAATCAAAGTCAATTGCAATTCATGTCATCATTTCCCTGATATCATGGTCCTCTTAGAGAATGAAGGACAAACAGGACCCAACCTGAGAGATATATAGACCATTCCTTGGAGGAGGAAACCAAGGTTTGGTTTTTTTTTTTTTTCCTCCTAGACAACAAGGCTAGGTGAGGTGTTCAGGGCTCCTCCTCTGAAAGACCTATGGAAAGTCTTAGGGCTTTAAACTAAAAAAGCAAGACAGAGACCACTCTTCTCATGAGGAAGAGTCAGTACAAGGACTTTACCTGAAGTCAGAAGCCAACCTCTGACAGAAGTGCCACAACTACATGCCCAGGGGAACCATGACTCTTAGTGGTCAGCCAAGACTATGTGTGCAGCAAAACACAGTGTACCTGGTAGAGATGAAAAGGGAGAAGCCCTGAGTTAGGGAAGCATCACAGTGTCACCAGGAAACATCAGCAGTGATAGAGAATTGGAGAGATGAATTGCCTTCCACTTGTGTGCCCTTGGCAATGCTTTCCATCTGTTCCCTCGTTTCCATGAAGGTGTATGTATTTGTGGAAGATTATGCCCAGATTTACGGGGAAATGTTTTATTGCTACTTTCATACTATACTACAGCATTTAAAAAATGCTTCCTTTTCTAGCTGTGTGACCTTGGGCAAGTCACTTAACCCCAATTGCCCTGCCTTCCCCCCTCCAAAAACAAATGCTTCTTTTTAACTAAAGGAAGTTAAGCGGCATAACGGATAGAATGTTAGGCCTAAAGTCAAAAACACCCAAGTTTAAATCTGGCCTCAGACATTTGCCAGCTGTGTGACCCTGAGCAAGTCACTTAACCTCTATCTGTGTAAGTTTCCTCAACTGTAAAATGGGCAAAATTATAGCACCTATCTTGCAGGTTGTTGTGAGGATCAAATGAGATAATATTTGTAAAGTGATTATTAGCAAAATGCCTGACAAATAGTAGGTGCCTAATAAATGTATTTGTTCTTCCTATCATGTCTTCTCACTGACTAGTAAAGGCAAACACGTCCAGGATTCTATATGGATAGAATGGGGGCTCATGAGCCATGGTTTGGAGTGGATGTGGACCCTCAGAATACCTTGAACCTAGGCTAGCATTGTCTGGGGGGTGCTATTCCGTGAATTTGATTGGGGGAAAGTACTCCCAGGAGCTATGTATCCTATTACTGCCAGGCACTATAGACACTCATATGTCTTTCTAACCTCTTCAGTAAGAGTGTAAGAGAAGGGGGAAGCTAGTTGGCACAGTACCAGCCCTGGAGTCAAGAGCACCTGAGTTCAAATGCAGCCTCAGATGCTTGATACTTACTAGCTGTGTGATCTTGGGCAAGTCACTTAACCCCAATTGCTCTGCCTTCTCCCTTCCAAAAAAAAAAAAAAGACTGTAAGAGAAGAGGGGGGAATCTCTTAGATCTTCATATCCTCTATTGTGTGCCTCATATAAATACATTGTACATGGTAGGCCCAAGGAACTAATGAATGAATGAACAAAGGAGTGAGTGAATGCCATATGGCATCTCCTGTATAGTTAGTTGTCTTACATTGTCTTTTAATTTTTCATGAATATATTTCATTTCGCCAACTAGAGCATAAACTCCCAGAGGTCAGAGACTTGTTTCTTATCCATCTTCTGTCACCCCATAGCCTCTGGCACAGGACCCAGAACATAGTAAGCCCTAAAATTTATGGAATGAAAGGAAATTTTCATATACTTATAGTTCTGTCTTAACAAGCTCCATTCAATTAAGTCCAACAGACATTTTTTAAGTGCCTACTCTCTGCCAGGCACTATACAGATAGGCACTGGGTATTCAAAGACCAACATGAAATACTCTTTATCCTCAAAATCCTTACCTTCTACTGAGGGCCACCCAGATGGCTCCAGAGGATAAAGGGAAACTGGTGACTTTCCCCAACCCTTTCTGACTTGAATCCAATTCACTTGCAAGTCATGGCATCATCTTCCTGATGTCCTGGTCCTCTATGAGAACGAAGGACAAACCACAATAACATTCTACCAAAAGAATAAACTACAAGCCAAGATAAGTAAAATATACAGCTGTTTGAGGGGAGAAAGCATTAGCAAATCAAAGTTTCTTGGTGGTCCTGGCACCTGAGACTTCCCTTGAAGGGAAGACAAGTATTCTGATAGACAGCAATGGAAGAGGGCATTCCAGGCATGGGGAGCAAGCACATTTGTTCATTCTGTGCATGTATACGCAGTCAGGAGGCAGAATGTTGAGTTCAGAGAATTGTTAGTAATTGAGGTGAACTGGAAATAAAGCATGTGAAAGAAGATTGGAAAAGTAAAATTGAAGCCAGATTGTAGAGAATCTTAAAATGTAAAGGTGGGGGAGCTTGTATTTTACCCTAGAGGCAATGGGGAACTACTAAAGTTTTTGGAATAACACCGTCAGATCTGTAGATTAATATTGGGGGAGGGGAAGGGGAGAGGGGGGAGGCACCAGTGCAGTATGCGCACTGATACTGTCAAATGCTTCAGCATTACAAAGCGATATGATTCTGTCAATGGAAATTATATTTAAAAAGTCATCATTATCTTCTTTGGTGCTGCCCCTTAAGGACTTTGGGACCTTTCCATCTAACTTGGCACTGAAACTGTCCCTGTGTTGTGTCCTCCATTATTATGGGAGCTCCTTAAGAGCAGGGGCTTTCTTACTTTTCTGTTTGCTTCCCAGCACTTACCACGGGGCTTTATACACAGTAAGCTCTTAAGTGCTTTATTCATTCATTCATTCCTCGTCTTCCTTACAGCACCAAAACGATCATTGTTCAGTCATTTCAGTCACATCTGACTCTTCATGACCCCATTTGGGGTTTTCTTGGCAGAGGTACTGGAGTGGTTTGCCATTTCCTTCTCTGGCTCATTTTACAGATAAGGAAACTGAGGCAAACAGGGTTCAGTAACTTACCCAGAATCACACAGCTGAGTAAATGTCTGAGTCTGGATTTGAATTCATGAACATGAGGCTTCGTGAGCATCTTACCACATCTATCCCAGTATCACGGCGGGGGCGGGGGGGAACCTGAGGGCCTGGCTTCAAACTATTTACCTCAGTTTTGCCACTTTGTGCAGGTCACTTATGCCTCAGTTTTCTCATCTATAAAATGGAGACAATATACTTGAAGTGCTTACCTGCCAGGGTTTTGAGGATCAAATGAGAAACTACATATAAAGTGTTCTCCAAGCCTTACAGAATCATCTAAATGTCAGCTATTGTTACGTAAATAGATGCTATTAGCATTTTTATTTGACCGTGATATCTATAGTCCTGGACCATGAGGAATCTTGGATCTGAATGGTTGCTCCCCCAAGACACTGCTGGTTTCTCAATTAGCAGTCGAAGATTCAGTTGGGTGTATTGCCTTGTGCTGAGAAAAAAAGGGCATTAGGGTGTTTGAGAGACATTTTCAACATGAGCATAAAACCAAAAAAAAAAAGCTTAAGGTTAACCTTGAAAATCTATTTTTCCAAAAGATCACCCTCTCTCTCTCACTTCCAGTCTCCAGCACTTCTGAAAACTGAGGCTCTGGAGCCTCTCTATTTACATTCACATGTTAGAACTAGAATTTACATAGTAATTCTAGGTTTACAAAGTGCTTTTTATCAAAGAACAATGATGATAGCTAACAAAGAGTGCTTTAAAGGTTTGCAAAGCTCTTTAAATTTGATTTCATCTGATCCTTGCAACAACCCTAGGAGGTAAGTGCAGTTACTATCATACCCATTTTACAGATGAGGAATCTAAGGCCCAAAGATTGTGACTGGCCCAGAGTTCCACAACTAGTAAGTATCTGAGGCAGGACTGGGGCTTAGGCCTTTCGGACCCCTAGGATGGCACTCTCTCCTCTATGCCATCTAGAATTTGAGCCTTACAACCACCTAGTGAAGTAGAATCACGTAGAAGAGATTTAAGGGGAAGGGGAAAGAAATAAGCATTTATATAGTGCCTACTGTATGCCAGGCACTGTGCTAGGTTGTTATTGTTCAGTCATTTCAGTCCTGTCTGACTCTTCGTGACCCATTTGGGGTTTTCTTGGCAAAGATCCTAGAGTGGTTTGCCATTGCCTTCTCTAGCTCATTTTATAGATAAGAAAGCTGAGGCAAACAGGGGTAAGTGACTTGCCCAGGGTCATACAGCTAGTAAGTGTGTGAGGCCGGATTTGAACTCAGGAAGATGAGTCTTCCTGACTCCAGGCCTGGTGCTCTATCAACTGCACCATCTAGCTGCCCTTCATTGTGCCAAGAGCCTCTTACAAATATTATCTCATTTGATCCTTACAACTCTGGGAGGCAGGTGCTATTATGATCCCCATTTTACAGGTAAGGAAACTGACATAAACAGATACTAAATGACTTACTCAGGGTCACACAACTAGCAATGTCTGAGGCCTGATTTGAATTTGTGTCTTCCTGAGTCCAAGTCTATGCTTTACCAACAACACCACCAGCTGCCTTAGAACTGGAAGAAATGACAAAGGCCATCTAATTCAACTAATCATTTTATGGATGAGGAAACTAAGGCCTAGAAATACTATTGACTTGGCCAAAGTCATGAGATTGTACCAAACAGAGTTTGACCTGAACCGAAGGCCTCATACTCCAAATCCAGCATTCTTCCAAATACATCATTCTTTCTGGGAGGGAGGACAGTCTGAACCTGTGATTTTATTGATATTTTAAGCTCCCTATGTAGGAATTCCTTCCATCAACACAGCTTGACAATTTTGCTTCAGTTCTGTGGCCTTAGAGTGTTGCCTGAGGCACTGAGATTAAATGACTAGCCCAGGTGCCTGTTTTTGCAGGAAAAGAAACTGAGGCTCAGTCTCCTTGAATTCCAAGTCCAGCAGGCTTTCCACTACACACCAGTTTGCCACTCTATACACAGGTACATCCACCTGCACACATGAACACATGAACATCACAGTCCTCCCAAGACTGTGATGGCGTCTTTTTTTTTTTTTTGCTTTTCGACCCTTTTCCCTCCTCCCCAAGGGAGAAAAGGAAGACATGCCCACTGCCTCTCTCTATCATGGAGCCAATGAATCACACATCCCTCTGGGAAACTTTCAATACTGTTCTCCCTCCCAGAAATTCTGCTGACCTGGAAAATCATTTCCATCTGCCTCCTCCCCTGTTCCAAATTCACTCAGTTCCCTCAGGGACATAGTGGTAAATGGCATCTTTGGGGACCAACTTTCCCCTACCCCACAGTCCCTCCATAACTGTTCTGGCCCATAAACAAATCTGCACCCCCCACACACCCACACACATACTGTGACACTGGGAAATTCTTAATCTCCCTTTGGAGACATAATAATGAGCAGCTTGGGGGACAAGGGGGTGGAGAGGGGGGCCCAGCAGCGGCAGGTGGATGACTGAAGGACAAAGATCTCCTCCAAGAAAGCTGGGGAAGGGGGAGAAGGAGGCAGAGGTGGAATCGTCTCTAAGTAGAGGGTTTGTCATGGCTTTCTATGAAGCAATAATGGCTTTTTAAAGTTAATTTTCTTTCCCCTGGCAGGGCAGCAAATCCACGGGGCTTTCCAATAGCTTATTTGTGTAGCTGCCGCTCTCCACCCTGGCCTCCACTCAGGGACCATAAGAGAAGCCATTAAAAAAAATTGCCCTCAATAATTTAAAAGTCAGTTCTACAGTTTAACAAATTAAGCCATGGAGAGAGAGAGGGAGAAGGAGAGAGAAAGAGAACAAGACAGAGACTTAGAATCACAGAATGTCAGGGAGACCAGCAAGCCCAACCCTATCTTGTTATATACTATACAGAAAGAAACTAGAGACCATATAGGGAAAAAGACCCATCCACAGCTTCCTTCCATTCACTCAAGGTGAAGAGTAAAACATCCTTTGAACCAATGACCCATCATTCATTTATTCAGCAAGTAAGCATTCGTTCAGAGCCTGCTGGATGCAAGGCACCAAACTATAAGTACCTGGCTTTTCTGCCAGCCACCCAGCAGTTTCCTCACCCACAAAACGAAGGGAATGACCTATAGATATTCTCTTAAGTCCCTTCCAACTCTGATATTCTAGGATTCCATGATTCTGGCTAGAGGAGATTCCAGAAAGGATTGAGAAGATGGTGATATTATTTGGATCCCTAAGCATTGGCAGAGACATTCTACTTTGCAGTGAAGTAATTACTTGGTTGGTTGGTTGGTTGATTGTTAACCTTTGTGCTTGAAGAGGACCAAAATGACATCACTCTATCAGGGCCAAGGTACAGAGTTCCTGACTGTGACTGATCAGACTAACACAAGCTGAGAAGGTTCTACCCATAGGTCAGGCACAAATAATCCATATGAATAGTATTTACTTAAAAACAAAGTTAAGTGAAGTCATGTCAGGAGACAGTCTTCTCAGTAAAAGTGTCAGTCAACAGCCAGCCAGTGCTTAGCACAGTGGCTAGCACATAGTATATACTTAATAAATGCCTGTTGACCAATTGATTGTTCCTAGAACCCAGGTCCCAAGAAAATTCCTTACTAAGGGAACTTCTTTGATTCAGTAAAGGTGGATTAAAAGGAAGGAACCCCAACCTGGCTATGGAGACAAGCTGGCCTATAAATATGCTATTATGTGCCATAATTTATAAATACAGAAGTGATTTGGGATATGGCTCTATGTTACCTATGGGCATGAGACTTATGTTCATTATCTGCCTCACCTCTGAATACCTATATAAAGATTCATTCCCTGGCAAGAGATTCTGGAATCCCTGTTCTACCCTTCTTATTGAAGGATAATGAATCCTTTTGGCAAAGTGGATATAGAGTGCCTGATCTAGAGTCAAGAATATTCATTTTCCTGAGTTCAAATCTGACCTCCAATATTTACTAGCTGTGTGACCCTGGGCAAGTCATTTAACCCAGTTTTCCTCAGTTCCCTCATCTGCAAAATGAACTGGAGAAGGAAATACCAAATCACTCTTGTATCTCTACCAAGAAAACCCCAAATGGGGTCATGAAAAGTCAGGCATAACTCAACAACAACAAGAAATGGACCCTTTATTGGCCTTCAGAAAGAAAAGGCAAATCATAGAATAAGCAGACACTATGGTAGAGAGGGGAAATACCTACTAAATGTTAGGAGACCTGAGTTCCAGTCTTAGCCCTGCAACTTCCTGGTCATATGACCTTGGACAAGACACTCCCTTGTGGGACTCACTTCTAAAGCAGGGGTGAGAATTATCTGTTCTCCCTCCCAGGGCAGTTGTAACCTAGAATACAAATGTATGTTGCTGATAGTGTGGAAACAAGAAGGGACACTAGGAATTGCTTCACCCATCTCTCTCCTTTCACAGAGCAAAAATCTGAGGGCCAGAGAAGGGAATCAGATCATGCAGTGAGTCAATGGAAGAATAGGGAACAGAACTCACATTTAGGTGCCTAAGTACCTAGCTAAGAGCTCTTACCCTTACACAAGGGTGCCTTCAAAGCATCTCCTTCCCCTACAACTAGTCTTTGTTTTGTTTATTTATCTTTTTTTTTGGCAAGGCAATCAGGGTATAAGTGCCTTGCCCAGGGTCACACAGCTAGTTAAGGGTCAAGTGTCTGAGGCTGGATTTGTGACCCCAGGGCTGGTGCTCTGTCCACCACACCACCTAGTTGCCCTTATCTATGTATCTTTATAGAGGGAATTGGAGGATGATCAATATGATGAGATTACAGGGCGTGACCTTTTTCAGAAAGGGACACCTATCATGCCTATCATGGATCTGGACTTTTGCTAGGGAATTTCCCCCCACCCTACCCCTTTTGCTAGAGAACTTGATCCCTACTGGAGGACACATTGAATTCTTGATAGATCCTCCGTAATTGAGGCTTTATAGGAGGTGAGTACTACCTGAGGTTCAAGAGCCTAGATTCTCACCAGAAGGAACCAGACCATAAGATAAGGCTGCACCCTCTTTCAGATTCTTTTTTGCCTTAGGACACTTCCAGAGCTTTCTCTCACTTTGAACTTCCAGCAAGGTATTGAGAGGGGATCTCGGTCTCTTCCCAACCTCCAGTGGCAGGCTGGGAGAAGAAGCATATGTCAGGGAGACGCGCTCGCCTAGGCGATCTTGTTACTGGACCTTGCCTCCTTGGCTGCCTTCTCCTTTCCTTTATTTCCCCTTCTGAGCACAGGTCAATGAGTAGTGATCTGGAGAAATGAATGTTTCCAGAGTTGCCAATTATTTTTACAGTTATTTCACCTCGTAAGTAATCCTGAGGTGGAAAATTCCTGAGTTCTAGAGTTTAGTGCTTACTACTCAGGAGGAGATTTCCTCATTGGTGAGAACACTGCCACCATGATCACCTGCATCTGAAAGACTAAAGAAAGTCATGCCCTAGCCAGCCAAGAAATGTGGGCCTTGTCAACCCCCCATGCTGATTGTATGAGTTGCTGGGATAGCGCACATTTGAGATGACTGCAAAATATCTGTTCCTTAGTCCCACAAAAGGGGATGGGAAGACCGTATAATGAGTATTATGGCTATTTGAATAGTGTATGTTTTCTAGATTTATTCCTAAATGCCTCTGAGTTCTTTATATCTTATATATTTTCTTTTTTAAATGTATTTTATTTTTAATTTATAGAATAAAATAAGCATTTCCATAATAGTATAATAAAAAAGATGATTGCACATGAAACTGCAAATTTACTACATGTAACTTGCTATTCCTTTTAAATATACAACAAAGTTATCATGTAAATTTATTTTGTTTTCTTTTTCTTTTTCCCCTTTTTTTCTTTCCTCCCCCATCCCCACCCCTGGCTCTAAAGATGGCCACCATTAGACACAAATAGATCTAAATATATGTAAAATCATCCTATACATGCTTCTATTTATCAGTTATTTTTCTGGACGCAGACAGTGTCTTTCTTCATATGTCCTTTACACATGTGGGGAGAGGGAGGGAGGTTGGGTGTGTGTATACATAGTTTGGGTATTTATAATAGTCAAAATGATTTATTCACTCAAAGTTGTTCTTAAAACAATGTTGCTGTTGCCGTACACAATGTTTTCTTGGTTCTGCTCATTTCACTCTTCATTATTTTGTGCAAGTCCTTTCATGTTTTTCTAAGATCATTGAGCTCATCATTCCTTACAGCACAGTAGTACAGAAATACTACACAATCATATACCACAATTCGTTCAGCCATTCCCCAGTTGATAGGCATCCTTGCAATTTCCAGTTCTTTGCCACAACGAAGAGAATTGCATTTTGAACATATAGGTTCTTTTCTTTTTTCCCTAATCATCTTTGGAAATAGACATAGTAGTGGTATTGCTGGGTCAAATATAGGCAGTTTAATCACTCTTTGGGGTGAAATAAAGGCTATTTGTATGAGATACCCACACTGTACATGGAGGAGGTTCATTGTACCTTTGGGAGAGGGCACCCTGTTACTCACATTTGGGGAAACCTTAGAAATGAGCTATTGTATAAGTTTGGGGTTAGAGATAGCCATGGAAGCACCTGCCCTGGAGTTGGGAGGACCTGAGTTCAAATCCAACCTCAGACACTTGACATATGTACTAGCTGTGTGACCTTGGGCAAGTCACTTAACCCCAATTTTCCTGCCAAAAAGCAAATAGATAGATAGACAGACAGATAGACAATAAATGAATGAATGAATGAACAAATAGATGAATGAATGAATGAATAAATGAATGAATAAATAAATAAACAAATAGATTAATAAATAAATAAATGAGAATAGAGATATCCCTGGAGGTTTACTCTATGGGGGAAAAAATCTGACTCCCTCTTGGGGTAAGGCCCCCAGGATAAAACCCTAGTCTGTTTAAGCTCAGAGTCCCTTATGAGGGACCCGTGGGACATGAAGTATACCTTGGAGACATATCCAGGATGTGAGGGCTTGATTTTCAACTAACTTCAAGTGCTTATGATTTCTTTTGGGGAGCCCCACACATCCTTGTGTTTATCTGGATTTGTTCCATATCTTTCTGAGATAGCTGGCTTGTCCTTGTGTGGGGATGAGTTCAGACCTCCATTTTGAGCATCCTATGCTTTTCCAGAGATCCACTGGAAACATTTTAGGTTGGCCTATGTAGAGACAGAAATGATGATTTCTCTATTGGCCCAAGGCAAGCTGACAGAATTATATCCTCCACCAGTAAAGGAAAGAGCACTGCTCTCAGAGAAAGATGACCTGCATTGCAATCTTGGCTCCTATGCTTACTTAGCTGTATGATTTTGCAGGCTTCTCTTTCTGGGCCTCAGTTTCCTCATATGAAAAATGAAGGGATTGGGCTAGACAATCTCTATAATCCCTCCCAACAATAACTTTTTGTGATTCTGATTGTGATTTCTGGAATAATATTATACAATGTGTTGCCTTTCATACACAAACACTATTAGAGGCATCGTGGTACAAAAACCAAAAGGGCTGAATTTGGAGTTAAAGGATCTGCATTCAAATTCTGTCTCTGCTTCTTACTTATGTGACTGGAGAAAAGTTGTCTCACCTTTTCTGGGTCTTGGCTTCCTTATCTTGCAAAAGCAAGGTCAAAATACAGCAGATTGAGTTAGCTTTCCATGTGCTATCATCAGGGGAGCCAGGACACTGCCATTTGGGATCTTAAGCAAATTCCCAAGCCTCTCTCCTAACCTTATCATTACCCCAACCTCTTGTCCTTGGATCTACTTTGGTCTAGACTGCTCTGGAGTGAGCTTCAGCAATAACACCACAGATTGGCATTATCACTGGGCCAGGACTGGACAAAGCTACATTTGTTGGTCTGGACACAGCCCAGGACAGGGGAACCTCAGACACCAGACCTCTTACTATCTGGACCACATCAATAAATAGGACACTGGTACCCAGTCCAATCTCCCTTCTTCCCTAGTGCTTAAAAAAGAATTAATGATAGGTCCATTTTCAGGACTCTTGTGGGTGCAATCTTGTGTTGTTAAGCAAAATTGTCTCATTAGCATGGCTTTTGTTTCTTTTGAGTGGAAGTACTTTCAGCTGTTAAGTGCTAAGCCCCAGGCCCAGGGCCCTGTCAGGTGTGAAACCTGTGTGGGTGTGGATTGGTGACTTAGGAGGGGCCAGCTGGGGAACCAATGGTCTCTGGTCATTGAGGCGGGGCTTGAGAACG
>CM053627.1:199623961-199670164 GCA_028646595.1 Phalanger gymnotis
GGAAGGAAGGAAGGAAGGAAGGAAGGAAGGAAGGAAGAGAGAGACAGAGAGAGAGAGAGAGAGTGTTGGGTCCCCAGTGGGGTAGCTCCCAGAGGTGGAGGTGATGCCATGATGTGCGGGTCAGATACGGAAGGCTCCAAGAAAGACATATAGGTCTATGCATATAAGGTCTCACTCCGTTTTGTATCTGCTGCTCTGCCTGATTTCAACTCCAAAGAAAAAGCTGCCCCTCCCTGGTTAGGCTCATCATTTCTAACCTCTCCACCCCACCCCACCCCCCATCCCCAACATACTACAAACTCAAGCTTTGATTGGCACCATGTCTCTCAGCCTTCTTGCCCCTCTGACTGGAGGACTGATTACCAAACTCCCCCCAATGCCTTCCTTTAGAGAGGGCAGATACTGAACTCTCAATTCACTCCACTCTGCATCTGTTGCTCTATCTGGTTTCAACTCCACAGAACAAGATGCCCCTGCTCTGGGTACCCCCACTATCCCTCCCCCATCTTTCCTGCCTTATTTTGTGATTTGTCTTCCTTTTTAGAATGTAAGTTCCTTAAGGGCAGGAGTTGTCTTTCTTTTTATTAACTGCACAGTGCCTGACACTTAATAAATATTTATCAGATTGGACTGGATATGTTAAACAGATGCATGGTAACCTTGGAGGGGAAAGGCACTTGCATAAAGTCACAAAAGCAAAATAGATGACCGGAAGAGGTAGCACTCAGGTCTTCCTGACTCAAAGCCAAATCATTAGCCACCTATGCCTTGCTGACCATCTACAGGAAATAAAAGATCTTTAAAATGGCTTAGAGTCTCCCTGATTTCAAAAAGTTTATAATCTATAATAGCAGGTGAGGGAGAAATATACCCAAGTATGCTAAGGGGAAAAAATGCTTGGAACAAGGCAAAGGAGGAGGAAGAGGGAGGATTTTGACCCTCTGACCTGTCTCTGGATAAAGATCATACTGGGAATAGTTGGGAGCAGGGCACTACCATTGGGCATCTCCTCTATTTGGGTTGGGGAAAGAGTTGGTAGGAAGCCAGGCCTCTGCTAAACCACCAGAGGCAAACATCCTCTTGGCTAAATGTCAGAAATGAACCTCCCCTTGGCTGTCTGAACAGCCTTGAGGAGCAGAGGTCATTCTTCAGAGAGAGAGGCAGGCTTTCACCCAGGCACCAGTTGGCATTGCCTCCTCCCTCCTTTATATAAGAGGGAAGGAAGCAGTGGCCCAGAAAGAGGATCTCCAGCCCCAGTCCCCTTTCCTCCAACAAACACTAGGGTAGGCCTTCCTCCACTCACATGTACTCCCTCCTGATATCTCCCTCTCAGGATCCTAGCTTCCATCCCTACTTAGTTCAAATTCTGTTGTTGTTCAGACATTTCAGTATTGTCCAACTCTTTGCGACCCCTTTTGGGGTTCTTTCAACAAAGACACTGGAGTGGTTTACTGCTCCAGCTCATTTTACAGATGAGGAAACTGAGGCAAAGTTAAATGACTTGCCCAGGGTCACACAGCTAGTAAGTGTCTGAGTCTAGTAATTGTCCAAGACTCCAGGCCTGGCACTGTATCCACTGTGCCTCCTAGTTGCCTCCAAATTAATTGAAATTACTACCTCCTAAATGAAGCCTTTCCTGCTCCCCCTCTACCCCCCCCACCCCACCAGCTGCTAGTGCCTGCCACTTCCCCAGTTACTTTGTATCTCCTTTGTATATATTTTGTGAATATTACATATACTTACATGTGTACATAGTATCTTCCCCATAGAATGTATTCTTCTTGAGGGCAAGGATTGTTTCATTTTTGGATTTATATCCCTAGCACCTAAGTAGGCACTCAAGGAAAACTTGCTAATGTACTGATTCACACACACACACACACACACACACACACACACAACTTGTATAGTGGAAAGGTCACCAAATCCCCCATGCAAAAAAATAGAGGAATTATATCCAGATTCTGCCAATAATTCGCTGGGTGACCTTGGGCATATCGCCCCCATGTTTGACCACCGCCACCAGTCTCTCCCACCTCCAGATGAATGTAAGCTTTTCCAGAGCAGGAATTGTTCCTGCAATGTACATGGTACATAGTGCCTGGGCACATGGTAAGTGCTTTAGAAATATTTGTTGATTCACTTTTTTTTTAAATTTTAATTAAGTTTCCCCTCCCTGAGCCCCAGTCTCCTTCTCTGTAACACAAAGGCATTAAACTGAATTGTCTCTAAGGTCCCTTTCAGCTTTCAGGACAACGGTCCCTGGGTTCTACTCACAAGGGCACAGATGGACACCAAGCCACGACCAGACTGAGCTGCCTCCCAACTAGACAAAGGCAGTTTTCCCCATCCCCTCCCCGCTTCGAGTAGGTCCTGATTACAGCTCAGTGGTATCGCCAGCGGGGAGCAGGGGCAGAGGCAGCGGCATCATACCCAAACTGGTAAATAATGCATGCTTCTTGGGTCGCTTGCAGCCTGACAAAAGCAGGTAGTGTATCAAAGTAATATTGTGCAGCGGATTGCAGCATAATAGCAGTAATTTAGTGCCCCGTAGGTGAGCAAAGATTCAGAGAGGATGAGGGCTGTGCAACTCGCTGACTGGCAAGGTGACTGGCGCTGCTGTTCCAGATTTGACCTCTGGATTCCTTCCAAGCTAAGTGGAACCATAAAAAATTCAAAAGACCATACTGTCTCCTAGCAAATGGGTTGCGGGCAGAGAGATTTTATTATATATCTATCCAGAGCAAGATGGAGAGACGAGCTGGGTGGGGAGTGAGGGATGAGGCCCTCACACATGAGCATCTGTGTTCCTATGCAAGCATGAGCAGCTGCATCTCTCCTGGAGATCATCGGCACGGGCTGAGAAACACTCAGCTTGTCCCTGCTGAGGCTGCTTAGGCCATGAAGAGGCTTGGAGAGGTTTCTGGGGGCTTCCTGGAAGGGGAAAAGGGGGAGTTTTCATTAGGACTAAAGCCCAATGCTTGCTGAGAGATTAGATTTGTATCTTGGGCAAGCTCCTTGACAGCAATTTATTGGTCCTGAGTGGGGACTGCAATGAGTATACTTCTTTCCTAAACTCTGTATCTTCTACCCTCTCCCCTCCACCCTCCACCTTCTACCTTCCATTCTTCATCCTTTGTTCTCAACCTTCTACCTTCTATTCAATCCTTTTCCCTCTTGAAGCCCCAATCTTCCATTCTCTACCCTAGATACTTTAATCTTTACTCTCCACCCTCCCTTATCTACCCTCTGCCCTCCACTCAGCAAGCGCCCTGCACCCTGTACTTGCCACTCTCCACTCTGTACCCTCCATGCTCCAATCTTCACCTTCCACTCTTCTTCCTATATCCTCCCTCCTTTACCCTCCACCTTCCATCCTTTTCCTTCCATCATCTTCTATTTACCCCTCCTCTATCTCCTACTCTCCATTCTCCATACTCCACCCTTTATCCTCTGCCTTTCCCCATCTACCACAAAAGTTTAGGGCATTAACATTCCATCCCAGGTTTGACTCTTACTGTTGTATCTCTCCCCTTTCCTCCCCTGACCCCGTAATCATGGAAGTCATTCTGGGGTGGAGAGATGATAGCAGGAAATGTATTTTCAGGCTCCCTATGATCTTCTTGATCAGAGACAGCTGGAAGCATCTGAGCCGTGTATTCCCTCTGAGCTCCAAACATGGTGACCTGGAAGGGGATAATCATTGGTCCCTCTCAGGGAAGACAAAGAAATGGGGAAAAGAGAAAGCAACTTATCCAAAGATCCGCAGTGCTGTCATTTGCTTTAACTGAGAGCTTGATGTGTGGCTCAATGGGTACGTGCGTCTGTCTGTCTGTCTGTGTGTGTATATGAATGTGCACACATATATACACATATGCATATATTTAATATGAACATGTATGTGGTCTATAGGGGGCGTGTGTGCATGCGTATGTATGCATGCTATGTATGAATGAATATATACAGGATCTGTGAGTAAATGTGTGTCTATCTGTGCATATATATTTTATATACATATATAATATGAATGTGTATAGAGTCTGTGGGTATGTACGTGTGTATGTGTGTGTGTGTGTGTGTGTGTACATGAATGTATATGGGGCCGATGGGTATATGTGTGTATCTGTGTGTGTGAGTTCTATGGGTATGTGTGTGTGTGTGTGTGTGTGTGTGTGTGTGTGTGTGTGTGTGTGTGTGTATGAATGTGTATGGGATCTATAGGTGTGTATATGTATATATACATGCACATAAAATCCATGTGTATTTTATGTGCATGTATAAAATAAATATTCATTCAATGGTAACAGTTTCTCTTCGGAACAGCAATCCTGAGGGTCTTCCCCTCTCAGATTGATTTTTTTTCTTTTCTTCTAATTAAAGGGGCCATCCCTTGACTCACTTCTTAAAGAGGTGTATTCACCAAAAAGGCATTACCTCACTCTAAAGTGAGTACATGAACAGGCCTGAGCCTAAAAGGGCCAGGGTCTCCCATTGCATCTTGGGCCATCTCCAATCATCCTGATGAATATCAGGTCATTGGACCCAGATGATTCTGGAGGAGAAAGTGAGGCTGGGGATCTCGCACAGCCCTCCCTCACTCAAATCAAAGTCAACTGTCAGTCATGTCATCATTTCCCTGATGTCATGGTCCTCTTCGAGAACAAAGGACAAACATATAACAAAATAAACATGCATCAAATACTTATGTTATATATATACAGATATAGATAGATAGAAAATACACATGTATATATACATTATATAGATAAGCATGTATTTTCTGTGCAGTACAATGATTTTGAAGTGCTGGATTTGAAATCAAAGAGCCTGGATTCAAATCTTGACTTGGCCACTTATTAACCTGTGATCTTGGGCAAATTTCTTCCTCTCCTTGCATCTCAGTTCCCAATCTAACCTCTCCTAAAATGAAGGAGTTGGCTTAGGTGACTTCAAAGGTCTCCTTCCGCTCTAAATCAGTGCTCCCCTCCAAATGTCTCTGTGTGTGACTTTGTGTCTGGCACATAGTTGGAGTTTAGTAAACATTTATTGACTAACTGAGGGTTATCTTTGTGTTCATAGAACCATGGAAGGGCAAGAGCTAGAAGGGACCTTAGAGAGCATCTAGTCCAGCACTTTCATTTTATGTGTGAGGAAACTGAGGCACGGAGACAAGAAGAAACTTTTCTATGATCACACAGCTGAATAATGTCAGAGTTAAAACTAGAACCTGAGTTGACTCACTCTGCCCTGAGTCCTTTCCACTGAATTCTGACCCTCCCCATCCCTTACCTTTATTGAGAGTCTGGCTCCCTTACCCCACCAGTGCCTATTTTTCCATGAACCCCTTCTCCCCAACATACACCCATATCTTCTGATAAGAATGCATCAGGGTACAGCAGAAAGTATGCTGGATTTGTAGCCAGAAGACTTCGGAGACAGGGCCAGCTTTTTTTTTTTCTTTTGCTTTCTTGGGGTCAACATTTCCTCATCTGTAAAATAAAGGGATTGGACTAGCTGGCCTCTAAGATCCTTCTAGCTCTAAACCCATGTTCCTATGATATAGTATAACCCTTTCTCTTTACAGATGGGGAAAGCAAAGACCAGAGAGGTTGTAATTTGCCCAAGGTCACATAAGTGGCAAAGCTTGGCTTTGAACTCAGCTCATAGGATGATAGACCTAGATCTGTAAGGGACTTCAGAGGCTATCTAGCCTGACTCTGTCTTTTTACAGATGGGGAAACTGAAGCCAGAGAGGTAAAGTCACTTGTCCCAAGGTCACATAGGTAGTAAGTGGCAAAAGAAGGCTTTGAACTTAGGTGATAGGATCATAGAGCTGAAAGGGACCTCAGAAACCATCTAGCCCAGCCTCCTCATTTTATAGATGAGTAGACTGAGACCTCTAGAGATTCAGTGATTTGCCCAAGGTCAATTAAGTGGTAAAGCCAGATTTGAACCCCTATCCTCTGACTCCAAGTTCAGACCTGTTTCTTCTGAACCACCACTACCTCCTCAAGTATTTTGAAAGGTTACCAGGTAGAAGTGAGGCTAGCCTTAGCCTGCCTGACCCCAGACAGCAGCCTACTTGGCATGTGTAGAATTTAGAAGCAGTTCCATATAAAGAAGATCTTTCTAACTAGCATCGTCCAGCAGCTGAACAGACTGCCCCCTGAGGTTATGAGCTCTCTGTCACTGGAGGTGTGCCAGGAGATAACTGGATGTTCACTGGTCAAGGATGCCCAGGAGGGCTGTCTGTATTGGAGACTCGGGTAGGGCTGGCGGTCCTCCGGGGCCCCTTGCGTCTCAAATTTCTGTAATGCTATGAGAGCTGATTATCAGACAAGCCAGGAAATAGAAGCAGCCACTATGACTTTCCAGGGAAGCTCACAATGGAGAGAGTAAATTCACACCATTTTCTTACTGGTGGCAAGTGACAGATCTGTCTGCATCTCTGTTGGTGCCTGCTCCCCTCGCCCTCCCTCCTTCGCCACGCATCCCCTCCCCCGCCGCGCCCCCGCCCCGCCCCACCCCCCCTCCCGGCCTCACAGTCCCGGGAAAGGCAGAGAAGTGTCGGCTCAGCTGGGCGACATGCAGGCAGTGCTACCAGCCCCTTGTGTCTCTTTGAGCGACAAAATCCCGGAGAGACTCAAGAGCCTTTAATTACACACGGGGGGGTGGGGGCGGGGGGGGAGGGGCGTTACAATTTCTCATCTCTCCCTCCCCACCCCAGGAGACAGCGAGAAAATTTCACACCCTAGCGAGCGCAGTTCCAGCTTTTTCCTTTTTGGGTGCCAGCCTGGGGTTAAAAAAGCTGGGACCAGGGACACACGCGCTCACGCATCCTCCTGTGGGCTCCCGATTTCCTGATTTTCAAATTGACAGCATGCATCTTAAAGACCTATAATCTGCTGTTCCTCGGCTTTCTGGAGCAATCAATGGCTCTGGCTCTTCTACACTGCAGTGCCTTCATGAACTGGGGGCCTCCCACTCCGCTTTGCTCCCCCCCCCCCACTCTTCCCTGCTCCAGCGCTAAGATCTCATAGGAGAGAAGGGGGGTGGGAATTATCCCATTCGAGAGGGAAGGGAAGAGGGAGGAAGTCCAACGTGGTGGAAATGGACCTTCCCTGGGAGTCGGAATATTCGGATTCTCCAATCAATCAATAAATATTGATTAAGCAACTACTGTGTACTAGACATTAGGAATACGGATAAAGATAGGAATAAGGACTGAATCCCTCTACCAATATGGATGGGTGTCTTCTCTGCCAAGTGTAGTCTTAGAGACTTGAATCCTGCACTGAAAGGTTATTTGCCCAAAATCACACAGGAGATACAAAGGCAAAAAGGAAACAGCCCTTGCCCTCAAAGAACTTATACTGTACAGGTCAAGGCTTCTTAACCTGGGAAATGGGGGTGGGAATGGGGAATTACATCTCTATTTTCACTAACCTCTAACTTAAATTAACTATTTTCTTCAATCACTTAAAAAACACTATTTTGAGAAGAGACTTTACCAGACTGCCAGAGGGATCCAAGACCCAATGAAGATTAAGAACCTCTGTTATAGTGAGGTATTGGTAAGGGGGTTGTTGGTCAGAATACCCCTGTCCAATTAATTCACTGCCATCACCATCCCCACCCCAACCACGGTAATGTAATCACAAAAAGGTAAGTAGCAGGTGGGAGAGATATTAATATGTTAAACAAAGTATGAAGGTATGCCTGCCTTTTCTCTCCTTTTTTTGCTATTCAGTCATGTCTGACTCCTTGTGACCCCATCTGGAGATTTCTTGGCAAAGTGGCTTGCCATTTTCTTCTCTAGCTCATTTTGCAGGTGAGGAAACTGAGGCAAACAAGGTTAAGTGACTTTCCCAGTCCCTTAACTGAGGAGTGTCCTATAGCTAGTAAGTATCTGAGGCTAGATTTAAACTCATAACCTTTAGTCTTCCTGATTCCAAGCCTAGTGTTCTACCCACTGCACCATCTAGCTGCCCTTTCCCCACTTAGAGAGTATGAATTTTCCCCTAACGAAATTGAAGAGTAATTTGCTATTGGCTGGCAAAAGATTGACTACGTTCCTGGTGGTTAAATCAGCAAAAATGACAAAAGATGGGAATAGTCAATGTTAGAGGTTTTGTGCAAAGACAGATGTGACTTGGTCCAACCATTCTGAAAAACGACTTGGGATTATGGGAATAAAGGAACTAAAACGTCCATACCATTTGACTCAGATATCCCTGTGCAAGGCATAGACCTCAGAGAGGTCAATGAAGATCTCATTTATACCAAAATATTTATAGCAGCACTTTTGTAATAGCTAAGAAGTGGAAACAAAAGCAGATGCCCATTGATCTGGGAATGTCTAAACAAGCTGTGAATGTAGTTAATACATACATGAATGTAGTGTAATATTACTGTGCTGTAAGAAACAATGAATATGATGAATACAGGGAAAACATATGAACTAGTACAAAGTAAAGTAAACAAAAAACCAGAAAAACTATATACACGATGGTTATGGCGATGTAAGCAGAAAGAACAACAAAACAATTGAAACTAAATGCTGTAAAATTGTAATGACAAAGCTTGGCCCAAAATGCGAAAACTCTTGTGTTGTTTTTCAGTTGTGTCCAACTCTCTGTGAGCCCTTTCAGGGTTTTCTTGGCAGCGACACAGGAATAGTTTGCCATTTTTTTTCTCCAGCTCATTTTATAGATGAGGAAACTGAGGCAAACAGGGCGAAGCGACTTGGCCACACAACTAGGAAGTGTCTGAGGCCAGATTTGAACTCAGAAAAAATGAATCTTCCTGACTCGAGGTCCAGACCATTAAAGAACTCTTAAAGGTAAACACACTGGCAGGGGCAGCTAGGTGCCTCAGTAGATAGAGCATTGAGCTTAGAACCAACTAGACTCTTCTTTATGAGTTCAAATCTGGCCTCAGACACTTACTAGCTGTGTGAGGCTGAGCAAATCACTTAACCCTTGTGCCTCAGGTACCTCATCTGTCAAATGAGCTGGAGAAGGAAATGGCAAACAGCTCCACTATCTTTGCCAAGAAAATTCCTAAATGGCATCACAAAGAGTCAGACACAACTGAACAACAACAGGGACTGGTCGGCTGTAGTTTTAGGAGTACAGAACCACAGAGTACTCTAGAACTCAAAGTAGTAAGCACCCTCCACTAGGGACCTGATCTACAACCTTCCAGTAACAAGTTGGAGGAAGCAGCCCCAGAAGGACTACAACATAAATCTATATAAAATAGATGCACAAGAAATACAAGAAAGATAATTGTTTTGGCTGGGATAGATGGATGTTACTAGCTGCAGGGGAAATAAGAAAAGAACCCTAGAGGATAAGGTACTTGAACCGAACTTTGAAGGAAGCTGGAGATTCTAGGTGAAAATTCAAAATGAGCTCATTCCACACATGAGGAAGAGCCTATGCAAAGGCATGGGCATGTGAGACGGAATGTCATCTGTGAGCAGATGCAAAAAAGCCAATTTAGTCAGACCATGAAATGCAAAAAAAAAAAAAAAGGAAGAATACCTGGAAAGGTAGGCTGGAGTCAAGCTGTGAAATGCCAAGCACAGAAGAGTCTGCACTTGATCATAGAGGTAATAGAAAAATACTGGAATTTACTGAAAGCAGTTAGGCTCTGTAGTGGATGTGCTGAACTGGAAGTCAGGAAGCCCCGAGTTCGAATGCTTCAAACACTAGCTCTATCACCCTTGGCAAACCATGGAACTTCTCTTAGCCTCAGCTTCTTCATCCCTAAAATGGGAATGATAATAGCACCCATCTCCCAGGGTAGTTGTGAGGATCAGATGTGACAAGTCCTTTGTAAACTTTAAAGCATGGTGTAAATGCTAATGATATTTATTGAGCCACCGGAAATTTTTTAGGAATTTTAGGAATAGTCTTTTGGTAGAGGTATGGAGGATGGATTAGAGAGGGTGAGAGTATAGGAAGAGGCCACTTAAGAGGTTATTGAAATACTCCAGGCTGTGAGATGATGAGGGTCTAGGATGGTGGTTCTGGGAACAAAGAGAAGGGGACAGATACAGATGAGGGACAGTGACAAGGTGAGGATGATGAATGAATGGACACACTGTGAAGAGAGAGAGAGTGAAGAGTGGAAGATGACAAGAGTTTGAGGCTTTATACCACATAACTAGAAAGCTAATGACACTCAGCAGAAATAGGGGAGTTTAGAAGGGGGATGGTTTGTAGTGGGAAAAGGGAGAGACAGTTAATGAGGTCGATTTGGGGCAGGTTGAGTTTTGAACCAGGGTATTCAATACAATGTGGCCAACAGGTAACTGAAGGTATGGGACTGGAGCTCAGGAGAGAGACTAAGACTATATATATAGATCTAGGAGGCATCTGTATAAAGATGAGAGGAGGAGAAGAAGGAGGAGGAGGAGGAGAAGAAGAAGAAGAAGAAGAAGAAGAAGAAGAAGAAGAAGAAGAAGAAGAAGAAGAAGAAGAAGAAGAAGATGATGATGATGATGATGATGATGATGATACAGAAAAGAGCCTTGAGGAATTCCCACAGTTTAGGGCATGTAGATGTGTGACCTTGATAGACCAAGGCAGAGATTATTATCCCCATTTAATAGATGAAGAAACTGAGGCAAGTCATTTCCTTTCTCTTCTCCTCAGTTTCTCTCATCTGTAAAGTGGACTGGATGGCTAGGAAGATCTCCCCAACTTGAGAATTCTAGTCCTAACCATTCTAGGATTCTAAGAAACTCTCTTCCCTTCCACATTCAAAAGAGGAGTTCCAGACATAGCTCCCTGGTGTCAGTAAGGGAAAGGAGGCATGCCTATAAGGTAAGGGCCATCTGTGGAGCACTGCGGGTCCCTTGATTCAAGGAGCTATCTCTGCACCCTAAACCTCATTTTCTAACTCCCAATAAGCCTCCCCACCAGATGGGCTCAGAATGGAACAATCAGTCACTTGGCACTCAAGTCCACACTTAAAGTGAAAACATGCAAGGCTGGTCTAGGGAAGTCAGGTTCCCTTTGGGGCACGAGTAGGGAGCTGGAGTATGGAGCATGCCGAGAGTAATATGCATCCTGTTCTTTGCCTCCTCGTCATGTGGAGTAGTTCAGCATCTCCTCCTCCATCAACCAATCCTATTTTTGATGCCTCTGAAAGACACCAAGGAAGGCAATACCAGTAGCAGTGTTTTGCACACAGTAGGTGCTTAACGGATATTTGTTGAATTTGAATCAATAAGCCACATGCCACAAACATACCAGGGAAAGTCTGGCTTCACTCTCTTCCTCAAAAAATACTTATTCCTAAGTCAAAAAAGTTTATGAATTCATACAATTTTTTTCATTAGATCCACATGCATCAGGTATATAATGCAGTAGAGAGATCTCTAGATCTAGAGTCAGGAAGACCTGAGTTCAAATCCAGTCTCAGAGGTTTACTAGCTGTGTGACCCTGGGCATGTCACTTAACTTCAATCTGCCTCAGTTTCTTCAACTAAGAATGACAACAGCATCTACCTCCCAAGGCTGTTGTGAAGATCTAATGGGATAATATTTGAAAGGAGCTTAGCACAGTACTTGGCACATAGTAGTCACTTAATAAAGGCTTGTTCCTTCTCCGCCACATACAACTTATCTGTGCAGTAATCTTGCCCACTCCAAACTGATTGGCTTTTTAGTGACTGCCTACTATGTTTCTGTCCCGGTCCTCCGTGACTTAAAGGGAATTTAACCCAAGAAACAGACAGACTCATAATAATAAAGCAATGAAGGAGACAGTATGGTCTGTCCTAGGAGAGGATCAGGGTCAAAACCAAAAAAATACCAGAGGAGGAAGACAGGGGAGCAGCAGCAACAAGGGAAGGGCACAAGCAAGGAGCCGTAGGGACCTCAGGCAGGATGGTACTTGGGCCACAGAAGGAGCAAGGAAGGAATCAGAAATGATCTTCGGCATACCATCTCCCCCAAGCTCACTGTCACTCTACCTCACTGCCTGGGTCAGAATCACCTTCGGCACATCGCTGCTCACCTGAACTATTACAAAACCTCCTAATGTGTCTCTTTGTTGAAAGCCTCTTTATTCTCCATGTAGCTGCCAAACAGACGTTCCTAAAATCCAGATCTAACCGTGTTAGAAACCACTGTTTCTGGGGCAGCTAGGTGGTGCAGTGAGTAGAGCACTGGCCCTGGAGTCGGGAGGACCTGAATTCAAATCCGACCTCAGACACTTGACACACTTACTAGCTGTGTGACCCCAAGTGCCCTGCCCTCTTCCCTCAAAGAAAGAAACCACTATTTCCTTATCACATCTAGAATGAAGCACAAAATAATTAGGCTAATAATGTTCTTTTCACTATGACTCCCACCTCCCTTTTCAGCCATTTCATATTAGTCTCCACTGTCTGTTCAAGTCAAATGGTCCTATGAGCTATTTCCCATCTGCAACATCCCAACTCCAACTTCAATGCCTTTATACAATTGGTTGCCTAGGTCTAGAATCTGTTCCTTCCATACCTGAACCTTAGAGAATCCCCAGCTTCCTTCCAAGCACAGCTTGCTTGCCCTCTCCTGCATGATGTGTTTCCTGATTCCTCCAGTTATCCTTTCTTATGCCTAAGTTGTATTTAACATCTTTGTATGTGTCATATGACCCTGCCTTCCCCATTACATTTGTCATCAAGAGCAGGGATATTTTTTTGTCTTTGTGTCCTAATCAGAAGGAATGTTCCTTTGCACAGAGCAGGCACCTAATAAATATTTTTAAATTAAAAAAAAAGAATCATCTTGGTGCCTATGTGGCTCATGGAAGTAGCTGAAGGTTGTAGGTTTGAGTTGGAGTAAGAGGGAGCCAGTGTTCCCCATCAGGAACATCCAACTGGGGCAGCTAGGTGGTACAGAGAGTAGAGCACCAGCCCTGGAGTCAGGAGGACCTGAGTTTGAATCCGGCCTCAGAAACTTGACGCACTAGCTGTGTGACCTTGGGCAAGTCATTTAACCTCGATCACCCTGCCTTTCTCCCTCAAAAAAAAAAAAAAGGAACATCCAATTGGTTTTCTACCTCTGATGTCACAAACAGGGAGACACTAGGTACTATCTAGCACAAGAGACCAGATGAAACAAATAGGGAGTATAATCTTGGGGTTCCAGAAAATGGCAGAAGGAGGGAGCAGGTAGAGAGCCCACAGCAGAGAGCTAATGAGTTTTGGGGACTCAGAGAGGCGTATGGGTTTCTGGTTTTTTTAATTATCACAGTGCTCAACACAGTTCCAGGATCTAGAGAGTGGGGTAAGGTGGAGTATTACCCAGTTGCCTGCCTTCAAGGAGCTTACAAGCTAATTGAAAGGACAAGTCTAAATACATGAAGCAATCAGAGAACACTGTGAGACTATCACTTATCGCCAAATGCTTCCTAATGAAGTTCATGATTCAGAGGAAGAAAAGAAGAACTTGGTGGAATGAGTTGGTCATGGAAGGCTTCATGAAAAAGAATGGCGAATCTTGACCTGGAAGGAAATTTAGAAATATACTCCAGCTCCCTCACTTTACAGACAAGAAAACTGAGGCCCACAAGGGGGAAATGGGGTGCCTAGAGTCATGCTGGTAATAAATAAAGAACTTGAATATAAGCCCCTATCCTCTGACTCTAAGTCTTGTTCTCTTTCTATTATACCATGAGGTTAAGACCCCAATGTCTTCTTCCAGAGGAATGTCCAATTTCTGTTGAGATATTTCGGTGGTCAGGATTTAAAGAAGCAGAGATAGGAGGACAGAGGGGGTTCTTGTAGGATGGATGAACAGGGACTTTTTTTTTGCCTGACCTGTGATCTTATAGAGATCTCCCAGTGAGGAAATTCCCTCTAGCAAAGGACTTCTGCAACTGCTATGCAAACTGTATAGGCCTAGAGAGTGATTTAACTGGTAGATGCACCATGGTGGTGAAGATCTGAACACAGAAAGCCTGAAAAGTAAGGGCATAAACTTCGAATATATTTTGATTAAAAAGAGGGAGCCACTGTTGGTTCTTGAGCACAGAAGCAACAGCAAAGAAAGGGAAGGGAATAAGCATTTATATAGCACCTACTATGCTCCAGGTACTATGCTAAGTGTTTTACAAATATTATTTCATCTGATTCTGGGAGGTAAGTGATGATATTGTTCCCATTTCAAAGTCGAGGAAATTAAGGAAAACAGAGGTTAAATGATTTGCCCAGGGTCTCAAAGCTAGTAAACATCTGAGTCTGGACTTGAACTTAGGTCTCCTGAATACAGGCCCAGCATTCTATCCACCTCACCACCTTGGTTGGTTGGTTGTGGTCTTCCATTCTCAAAGAGGACCAAAATGACATCACTATGTTAGAGTCAAGTTTCAGTGTGTTCAACTGTGGCTGATCAGACCAATACGAGCTCGGAATTCTCTACCATAGGTCGGGCACAAATAGTCTGTGTGAACATTTGGGGTAGATTCTCTAAATTTGCGCATCTTGCATTTCTTTGAGCTACTTCAATTCTGCTTGACTCATTGAGCACAGCACCTCCTCTGATGTGGGCACACCATGCTGAGCTGTCCTGTACCAGTTTCTTCCATGTCACACAATCAATTCCAAAGTTCTTAAGAGAGACCTTGATTGTGTTCTTGTATTCCTTTTTCTGACCACCATGTGAGCATTTGCCCTATGTGAGTTCTATTTTAGGCAAGCATATGTTTTGAATTTGAACAACAGTGACCAGACCATTGGAGTTGCACTCTCTGAAGCAGAGTTTGAATACTTGGCAGTTTAGTTCGAGTAAGGACCTTGGTGTCTTGTACCTTATCCTGCCAGGTGATCTTCAGAATCTTCCTAAGACAATTCAAATAGAAGTGATTCAGTTCCTGGCATGGCACTGGTAGACTACCCAAGTTTCACAGGTATACAACAATAAGGTCACCACCATAGCTCTGTAGACCTTCAGTTTGGTAATCAGTCTAATACCTCTTCTCTCCCATACTTTCCTTTGGAGCCTCCCTAACACTGAGCCAGCTCAAGAAATGCATGTGTCAACCTCATTTTCAATGTGTCCATCCCTGGAAAGTACACTGCCAAGGTAAGTGAACTTATTCAAAGCTTCTCCTTTTGCTATAACTGATGGTTCCACATATGGATGGTGTGGCACTGGCTGAAGGAGCACCTGTGTTTTCTTGGAGTTAATTGTTAGGCCAAAATTAGTACAAGTAGCAGAGAATCAATCCATACTTTGTTGCATCTCAGTTTCAGAGGCTGCATTGAGTGCACAATTACCTGCAAACAGAAAATCATGCACCAACACTCACTCTGCTTTAGTCTTAGCTTGTAGCCTTTTCAAGCTAAAGAATTAATCCTAATTGCAGCAGCTGACCTTGATGCCATGTTCATCCTCATTGAAGATGTTTGACAACATGGCTGAAAACATCATGCTAAAAAGCATGGGATGAGCACATAACCTTGTTTCAGTCCATTGGTGATTGGGAAAGAGCGAGAACACCATCCATTATCCAGAACCTGGGCAAGCATGCCATCATGAAATTGGTGTACAATACTGATGAACTCTGGGCAACCAAATTTTGACATAATTTTCCATAAGTGCCCATAACTGACAGTATCAAAGGCCTTGGTCAGATCTACAGATCTGACCTCTGTTCTGCTCCTAGCATTTCTTCTGGAGTTGTCGGGCATCAAACACCATATCGACTGTTCCTCCACCCTAAGGATATGATCTTCCCAAGTGTTCCCTCCTTAGCTGAAGTTCCAACTGAAGAAGAGGTTTTCCAGCTGAGATTTACAAGATGGGGGTGGGGTCCATTGCTCACACAGAAGCTGACTGAATTTTTCTAGGTTATATGGCAAGAGGAGGTTATCCCTCAGCAGTTCAAGGATACCTCCATTGTCCATCTCTATAAAGGTAAAGGAAATAGATTGTCCTGTGACAATTACAAGGGGTGTCATTGTTGGCATGATTTTTTTGCAAGAGTCCTGCTTAATAGGTTGATCCTTCACCTGGAAGATGACCATTTACCTGAGAGCCAATGTGGCTTTAGAAAGGGTTGTTCAGCTTTCAGGTCTACTGGATTTTGTGTTGTCTATAAGTGTGTGCACATTCCCTGTACCGGTGGTGAGTAGAATCATCTTTGCAGAAGTTTTTGTACATTTTTTTTGTTGTGTTTTAACCACAGGGTAGGATCCCTGCCTACCACAGTAATCGAGTCAAGGTTGGGTAAGCAGGCAATTTTTAGGTCACCCTTCCTAGCCCCTTCTTCACACCAGGAGGTGAGCAGTGAGATCCTTAAAAGGCTGCTCGGACATCCAAGGGGCTGCCAAATCCCACTGCTACTTTCAGTGAGAAGATGACCCTATGGCCTGGGCCGCCTGTGTACAGGGTTGTAACTACAGGATCCAGGATATCCACACTTGCTGTTTTGTCACTTGTCTGTAGCCACAGGACTTTGAGACAGGTAAATGTGTTAAAATGGTATGGATGATGTCTTTTAATTTGTTCATAAATTGGATTCTAGAATTATCACAGTCCAGTGGCAGTACAGAGTCAAGACAATGGGTGATGGCTCAGGATGCAATGGATGACCTCAATGTCTTCGATGTCTAACCAAGCTCTAAGCTCTCCACGGTGCCTGCTTCAGCTACCTTCATGGCTGTTGGAACAAATTGTTCTCATCTGCCCATTCCACCAGAAGTCTTCACATGCTTAGGGTAGATACCTCTCTAATTCACAAAAGGGTTTGAGACCCCTCGATTACCCTCAACCTGGTTTAGATCATCTGCTGAAATGGTTCACCAGGGGGTTGCCACTGTGCATGCTACAACTTCTTGGAGACACAGGTGAGAGTTAGGTGAATCAGGTGGACACCAAAGATAGAAAGCAGCCCTGAAAAGGGCTCAGCAGCCTTCACACCAGTGCTAGTCTTCCCTGACCACAACCTACCCCCCCACCTCACCTCCTAGCTGCTATAGGAATAAGTTAAGTGACTTACCTACAGTCATACAGCCCGTATGTGTCAGATGTGGTCAGACTGAACCCTAGTCTTCCTGACTGAGACCAACACCACTATACCATGAGAATTATTGTGATTGAGAGAGAGGAGGGGGAGGAATCAGCATAGAAGGAGAGTCTGGGAAGGATTGGAAGAAACCCAGGCCTATATACAGAAATACCCAGCTTATATGGTTGTATGCTATGGAAAAACTCAGACACTGCATTAGACAAAGTTTGGAAATGTTGTCCTGTGACATCTCTGCCCTCTACCGGAGTCCTACGCTGATGCCTCAGAACTGTGGCCTGCAGGTGACCCTGGGTTCTAGTGGGCTGTGTCATGGAGCAAAGACATACTCAGGCAGGACCTACCCAGCTTTGCAGGCCTCCATTATAGGCCCTTGATAAGTTATCTGAAGACCAGCCTAAGTCTTTAGGGATATCAGCTGCAGCTTAACCTCCAAGGGATGATTTTTTTTTCCTTCCATAGCAACTCATGAAGACCCTCTAGCAAGACATGAAGGGGCTGGGATCTATGTCCAGTGGGTTATTCTTTTCTTTTTTTGAAGGCAATCAGGGTTAAGTGACTTGCCCAGGGTCACACAGCTGTCAGGTGGGTTTCTGAAGAATTGAAGTTATGATGGGAATAAGCACCTAAGGTCGTTTCCAGTTTCTGCGTTTGATCCCAGCTTCCTATGATATGGTATAGGAAGCTAGGTGGCAAAATGGGAGAGCACTGGACCTGGAGCTAGGCCTATAGAAGTATACATTTATAAAGCACAAACTATTTTTTTAAAGCACAGACACTTTATCCTTTTTTTTTCCAGTTCCAAATTTTGTCTCTCTCCTGCCACACCCAATGAGAAGGAAAAAAAAAACTAAACCCACAACCTATTACAAATATGTATTATCTTGCAAAAAAAAAATTTCCTTGTTAGCCATATTAAAATAAAAGACAAGGAAAACACACCAGCATAAACTTTATTTTTAAATTTTTTATATTTGATTTTTTCTGATTACATGTAAAAACTATTTTAAAATTAACTTTTTAAAATTTAAAGTTTCAAATTCTCTCCTCCTTGCCCCACCTTGAGAAGTCAAGCATTTTGCTATAGATTATATAGATGGAGTCATGCAAAATATATTTCCATATTAGCCATGTTGTCAGAGAAAACAACTCCCCCCAAAAAAGAAAAGACAAAGTTTTTAAAAAAGTAAAAGCTTACTATGCATACATTCAATTCCAACATATGCCAGGAAACCCGGGCCTACCTTGCTATCTCATCATCAGCCTTGGCAATGCTGTCTTGCTTCTCCCCACCTGGGACAACACCCTGTGGACCACACCTCCAGAGGCTATCCCCTATACGTCCCCATTTTCTTGGGGAGATAACTCGTTCTGCTTTAGACCTTTACCATTCAGAACTGAGCCATCCCAATAGGTGAGTGAGTGCAACCTCACCTCATGTGTCACAGCCAGCCAGTTCCACACCATGATTCAGATGTCATCCAAACATCCACCAGAAAGGTCTACAGGGTACCTTACCATCTGCCCTGCCTGCACCTATACTGCATTGCCCACCCCAGCATACCCCCATTCCACTTTCTACATCCTTCTCTGGTCATGGAAGGGTAATGAAAATCAATCCTACCATTACTAGGGACTGCTAGATATCTCAGTCACAAAGAGTTGGTCACAAGTGAAAGAATAGAACAACAAAATGGAGAGGAGATAAATAGAAGTGTATTTCTCAGAAAATCCCAACAAGTACAGAAGTATATGCACAGACACTCCCCATTCCATCTACCCTCACCCCTTTGTGGCTCTTGCTTTTATTCTAAATAATAATGATAATCTTTATATAACACCTACTATGTGCCAGGCAGGCAGGTAGGTGGCACCATTGTGCACAGAGTGCCCATCCTGGAGTCAGGAAGGTTCATGTTCCTAAGTGCAAATCTGGCCTCAGGAATTTACTAGCTGGGTGACCCTGGCAAGTCACTCAACCCTGTTGACTTCAGTTTCCTCATCTGTCAAATGAGCTGAAGAAGGGAATGACAAACCACTCCAGTATCTTTGCCAAGAAAACCCCAAATGGGGCCATGGGGAGTCAGACTTCACTGAAAAATGACTGAACACACACCAGCCACAATGCTAAATGCTTTACACATTTAATCTCATTTCAATTCAACTACTGTTGCTAGAAAAAAAGGATATGACCCTCTACTGCTCCAAAGCCCTGTGACTGTCTAGGCCAAAACCCCCTTTCCTGGACACTGGTCCCCAGTAGGTGCCGCAGACCTTTATTAAAATGGTCAGTTAGGTGGCGCATGGGATAGACCATTGGGCCTGGCCAAGTCCAAATTGAACCTCAGACACTTACTTACTGGGCAAGTGACTTAACCTCTGTTTGCCTCAGTTTCCTCACCTGTAAATGGGGACAACAAGAGCACCTATGTCTCAAGGTTGTTGTGAGAATCAAGTAAGATAATCTTTGTAAAGTTCTTAGCACAGAGCTTGGCATAATTGGAACTACATAAATTCTATATAGAGAGATATTCAGCTTCAAAGTTCAGTTGTTTTCCGTCATGTCTGAATCTTTGTGACCCCATTTGGGGTTTTCTCGGCAAAGATAATGGAGTGGTTTGCCATTTCCTTCTCCAGCTCATTTTTATAGATGAGGAAACTGAAGCAAACAGGGCGAAGTGACTTGTCCAGGGTCATGCGGCTAGTAAGTGTCTGAGACCAGATTTGAACTCAGGAAGAGGAGTCTTCCTGACTCCAGGCTCAGCACCCAGCACTGTACCACCTAGCTGTTCCCTACTAGATAGTACTATTTTATTAAAACAGGCCTAAAACAGTGTCTGGTGCACAGTAGGCCTTAAACACTTGCTGATTGATTGACAGATTGGCGAGTGACAACAGTGCTGCCCCTCCCCATTAGCCCTAGCTCCTTGACCAAAGCTTACAGCACTTTACTTTCTATCAGTTTTTCCAACCTGGTTAGGGGGTGGGGGGAGGGGGCCATGGTAAAAGGAGAGTAGGAAAACATGCCTCATGAACAATAAGAAGCAGTGAGATACAAACGAAAGAGTTCTAGAGGAATCCCCACTCTGATACTGGGGGACCTTGGCTACAAGTTACTTACAGACCTCTGGGCCTCAGTTTCCTCATCTGTAAAATGAACCAAATGGACTCTGGGGCCCCTTCTAGCTCTCACTCTGAAGCTAGCATTGGAGCTATGAGCAGTTCTGGAGCATGCCAGCCTGTCTGGGGTGTACCAGCCTAGATGTAAGCTTTCCTTCAGCAGGCCTCCATCCACATTCACCCCTCCTCCCCCTGGGAGTGATGGGAAAGCATCTGGGAAGGGGGGGAGGGAGGACGGAAGCCCACCATGCTGCGCCATCTTTCCACTCTGAGGTCCTCTCTCAAGCAAGTCGCATTCGGCATGCTCAGGCTGCTCTATGGTGGGTGTTTTGATTAATTTTATTCTAATTAATTCAGTAATCTCAAGCTGTTTCCAAAATCTACACATAGTGCTACATGATGGATCTGCAGAAGAGGCTGCAGAAAAACTATTCATTTCTCTGTCCTCTCTATATTTATCTTATGGCTGGAACGAGCAAGGAGGAGGAAGGGAGGGGAAGAGCAGGAGAGAGAAGAGCCAGAAATTACATCCAAATTGCAGGTTTTTCAATGTCATTTCCAGAACGTTTCCAGGTTTCAACACACAAGGCCTTACACCTGCTGGATGCCCAATAAAATGTTGCTGAGTAGACACAAAAGAGCACAGTGATGACCTCATCAAGAGAACTTGACCTGTTCCTTCTTTAACCTCTGAACTATGACCCAAGCTAACCCCACACCCTCTTCCTCCACTCAATTCAGTTCAGTTCGATTTAATGTAACAATCATTTATTTATTTATTCATTCATTTTTACATTCAATTCTTCTTTTTCCCAATTACATAGAAACAAAAAATTTTTTAACATCATTTTTTGTAATTTTGAGTTCCATATTCTTTCCTTCCCCCCTCCTTAAGGAGGCAAGCTGTTTGCTATAGATCATACATGTGTATTCATGCAAAAGATTTCCATATTAGTCACAATCATTGATTTATTAAACTACAGCTGTATGTCAGGCAGTATACCCCAGCATGCAACATGAGATGTTTAGTCAATAGAATCCCTCTGGTAGTATATAGTAACTGTTTCCCTTTTGGACAGGAACCCTGAGGGTCTTCCCCTCCCAGTTTGATTTTTTTTTTCCTGAGTTTTGATTGAAGGGGCCATCCCTTGACCCACTTCTTAAAGAGGCCTGTTCACTGAATGGGCCTTACCTCACTCAAAATGAGAACCTGAAAAGGTCTTAGCCTAAAAGGGCCAGGATTTCCCATTGCATCCTGGGCCATCTCCAATTATCCTGGTGAATATCTGGCCGCTGGACCCAGATGGCTCTGGAGGAGAAAGTGAGGCTGGTGACAGCCCTCTTTCACTCAAATGAAAGTCAACTGCAAGTCATGTCATCATTTCCCTGATGTCATGGTCCTCTTCAAGAACAAAGGACAAACACAACCTGTCAATCCACAAACACTAAGTTCCTTTTATATTCTAAGAATCAGAGGCAGCATTGTACTGTGGATAGAACATTAGAGTTGTTCAGTTATTTCAATTGTGTCTGACTCTCCATGACCCCATTTGGTCTTTTCTTGGCAAAGACACAGGAGTGGTTTGCCCTTTCCTCTTCCAGTTCGTTTTACAGATGAGGAAACTGAGGCAAATAGGGTGAAAGAGTCACACAGCCAGTAAGTGTCTAAGGCCAGATCCTGACTCTAGACCAGGCACTCTATCCACTGCCCAACCTGGCTCCCCCAAAAGCACTAAAACCTAAAGGAAATCAGGACAGATTTCCGATGGGAGCTGTTCATAGAAAGGGGCTTGGTGGGCATGAGATGGCTGCAACTCATTACAAAGGGGGAATTGTGCATGAAAAACTGCTTAAAGAAATAGATGATGGAGATTCTATGAGTTGGGAGGTGTAGAAGTGACAGGGGATAGTCTATTCAAAAAAAAGGGGGGGGAGGGAGGCAAGAAATAGCATGTTGTGTATAAGGAATGCAAGTAGCTTTGTTTAGCTAGAACGCAGAGTGCTGGAAGTGGGGTGCAGTGAGATCAGTCTGCAAAGACAGGTTGAAACCATTTTGTGAAGGGCTTTAAATTCCAGAGAATTTTGCATTTTATCCTAAAGGCAAGAGGGGATCATTGAAGCTTTTTGAGCTAGGGAGGTGATAAGCTAAGCTTTATCTCCTTTTACACTTCAGACCTCTATTCAAATTCTTCCTCTTGAAGGAAATCATCCCTAATTGACCCAGATTCACTTTAATCCCTACACTATCCTAATTCACCTAAACTTTCCTTTATTTCTCTTAATGTCCCCTAGAACAGTGCTTCCAGCGTCTAGCTAGAGGCCTTACAAACAGTTTGAAGCTTAGTAAGTGCTGGCTAAAATTGAATTTGTTATCAGATGGGGAAGGAGAGTAGGATTGGATTGCCTTTGGGAAAACTGCACAGTTCTTTTAATGGCCCAAAGCTTTTCATTAAAGAGAAGGCCCGCCTTTTCCACATCCCAGGATCATAGGCTGAAGTCTGGAAGGAATCCTAGAGGCCATGGAATCCAAAGCTCTCATTTTACTGATGTGGAAGCAGACAGATACACCCCCACCCCAGACAAGTTAAGTGACTTACCTAAGGTCACCCAGCTAGGAACCAGCAGATGCGGAAATTTGAACCTAGTGTTTTTCTGGGGATATTATGTGGCTACAAGTGATAGAATACCACTGCCTCCGGAGGACTAAAGTTGTTGTAACCAAAGGAAAACATGAAGGGGTTTGGTGGGCATGAGATGTCTGCAACTCATTACAAAGGAGGAATTGTGCATGAAAAACTGCTTAAAGAAATAGATGATGGAACGCAGATCGAAGCATACTGTTTGCTCTGTCTCTCTTTTTCTTCTTGTTTTGTTTTTTCTTTCTTGTGGTTTCTCCCATTCATTCTAATTCTTTACAACATGACTGATGTGAAAATTTTTAAAAATAGAAAAGTAGATGGTGGAGGTAAATGGGGTGGGGAGTCAACCAGCGGATTACCCAGTCAGAGCAAGGAATAATTGATGGACAGCCCACCTGCTCCACTGGCATCCACATCACATGTAAAAAGCTTTAGGGGAGTCTCCAATACACTGGGTAGACTCTTGTGTCCAATTTAAAGGAGGACACGAATGACAGCTGCCCAGGGTGGGCAGATGTGGATGGACTGCAATCTGGATCACTGCAAGGAAAGCCTATAACAGTGACAGCACAATCCCTGGGAGTGTCGATGGAACCGTACGTAGGGACACGTGGCTTATGTCTGTACTTCTCCTACCCTTGTTGGTGTCACTGTTGTTGTGTCCAACTCTTTGTGTCCCCATTTGGGATTTTTCTTGGCGGAGATACTGGAGCGGTTTGCCATTTCCTTCTCCAGTTCATTTTACAGATGAGGAAACTGAGGCCAACAAGGTGAAGTGACTTGCCCAGGGTCACACAGCTAGTAAGGATCCGAGGTTGGATTTGAACTCAGGTCCTCCTGACTCTAAGGCCAACGCCTCTAGCCACCTATGCTCCTACCCTAAGTATCGCTAAATCACAGGAAGGAAGTTGGGTTGCGCAGTGGGTAGAGCACTGGATTCCTTCTCAGACACCTACTAGCCTTCTGACCCTGGGCAAGTTCATTTTATCTTTCAGCCTCAGTTTCCTAATATGAAGACAATAATAGCACCTACCTCGCGAAGATCAAATAAATAACACATATACAGCACTTTGAACATCTTAAAGGGCTATATATAAATTCTAGTTATTATGATGCGGAGGGGGAGAGGAAATAATCATTTATTAAGCACCTAATACATACCATGCTGTACCTCAGTTTTGTCACCTATAAGGACTTCTAAGGTCCCTTTCAGTGCTAAATCTATGAGCCCATGACCCGTCATTTTGAGGGGTCTGATCCCGGGCTGAGGCCTAAGGATAAGAGGCTGACAAGGCAAAGGTCCCTCAGCAGTGAATCCTCCCTCCCTATGATCCCTGTTTCCTTCCTGCATGGTAAGTCATAGGGTAATTATGGACCCCATCTCATCCCCATTATATAACCTCGAAAGTGCCTAGAGCAGGATAATCTAATACACTCAAGGATTCACAATTAGCTTGGAAGGTGTAGAAGGTCTCACTCAAAGTGGACACTGAAAGAGAAGGACTTAGAATCAGGAAGACCTGAGTTCAAAATCTGTCCCAGATACCAGTTGTGTGACTTAGTCACTTAATTGCTCTCAGCAATTTTATTTCAATTTCTCAGCAATGTTATTTCACAGATGAGGAAACTGAGACTCAGAGGAAGAAGTGATTTGCCCAAGATCACACAGCTAGTAAGCGTCTGAGGTAGGATTCGAACCCATGTCTATCTACAGTAGCATATTGTTCCTCACTCTCGCCTTTCCTTGAGCCCATTTTACCTCTGTTTATGTGTCTCTCCCCAAGGAACTTCCAGCCCCCTTCTCTCTCCATGTTTCCTACTCTCCCAACCCCCAGTGTGTCCCCAACCCCTTTCTTTCACACTCTGGGGGACTCTCCCCAGTGTTTCTCCAGCGCCAAACATCTCCCCTTAGGTCCCCAGTGTCCTCCAGCCTGCCTGGAGCTGTCTTTCCCTCCAGTGTACTTGCCAACAGTCTCTTCAGTCTCACGTCCCATCCCTCATCTCCAGCGACAATTTCACTCTCAGTTGACTTTATGGATTCCTTTCAAGGTGGTGAACATTTGGGTTACCTCCCCGGTGTGGCTCCTGGCCGGCCCCAGGGAGCCCATCTCCCTGACCCTTCTGGCTCTGCTAAGCCTCGTCCTCAGGAATCCTTACATACCTAAGTCAGCCTTGTATGATGGAAGGCTTGGTCATGGCTGCTGACCCAGTTGAGAGAGAGTCCAAGCTCCTGAATCCGAAATTAAACAGAGCTGGTCAACATATGCTTTACATTGCTTACTTTATCGCAGAATGTTCAGAAATCTCATTAACCTCTGTTCCTTTCTCAGAACCTCCTTGGCCCTGACATCACTTTCCCAGCGACTTGTTATTCAGTCATGCCCGATTCTTTGTGGCTCCATTTTGGGTTCTCTTGGCAAAGACACTGGTTTGTCATTTTCTTCTCTAGCTCATTTTGCAGATGAGGAAACTGAGGCAAGCAGAGTGAAATGACTTGCCCAGGGTCACCCAGCTAGTGTCTGAGGCCAAATTAGAACTCAGATCTTCCTGACTACAGGACTAGGGCTCTATCCACTGTACCACCTAGCAGTCCAGTGTCTACCAATCTCTTTCTCTTTTTTACTCACTATGACGCACCCTGGTCCCCTCCCCTCTCCCCCATTACCTTTCTCCCTCCCCACAGGGTTTCCCCAGCCTCCTTCCAACCCTCTGTTTCTCCCAATGCTCTCTCCTCCGGTAACACTCCAGCTCCCCAATCCTTCCCTGGTCTCCTCTTTCTCACCCTAGTTTTTCTCCAGCATCCCCCCAGGCTCCTTCCCTCTCCATGTTTCCTAACATTTCCCCCCACAGTGTTTCCCTAGCCTTATTTCTCTATGTCTCTCTCTATCTCTGTCTCTCGTTTCTATCTGCCTCTGTCTCTCTGTCTCTCTGTCTCTCTCTCTGTTTCTCTGTCTCTGTCCCCAGCCCTTTAACATCTCTGCTTATGTCTCCCGACGTCCTCCCACTGGTCCCTGCCCCTCCATTATCCTCCAGATCTACCTAAGGTTTTCCCAGCCTCCTTCTCTTGCCTCTTGTCTCTCCCAGCGCCGCCCCCCATCCTCAGTCTAGTCCTCTTCTTCCCTCCCCCCCCCCACTCCGCCCCAATGCTTCCCCTAGCTCCCTTCCTCTTCTCCCTAATCCTTCAGACAAGGAAGAGACATCTAGGAAGTGCAGTGAATAGAGCACCTAGAGTCAGGAAGACTTGAATTCAAATCCAGCCTCAGACACTAGCTCTGTGATCCTGGGTAAGTCATTTAACTTCTGTTTGCCTCAGTTTCCTCAGCTGTAAAATAGAGATAATAATAACACCTACCTCCCAGGATTGTTGTAAAGTGCTTGGCACAGTGCCTAGAACCTGCTGTTATTATTCAGTCATTTCCTACTCCTCATGACCCTATCTGGGGTTTTCTTGGCAAAGATACTGGAGTGGTTTGCCATTTCCTTCACCAGTTTATTTTACAGGTGAGGAAACTGAGGCAAGGGAATGAAGTAATTTGCCCAGAGTCACACAGCTAATAAGTGTATGAGTCTGGATTTGAACTCAGCTCTTCCTGACTCTAGGCCTGGCACTCTGTCCTCTACACCACCTAGCTGCCCTTTTAGCCTACTTATTACCAGAAGGTTTCCCACCCAGTTACCAACCAGGCCTGACCCTGCTTAGCTTCTGAGATCAAACTAGATCAGATGCCTTTAGGGTGGTGTGGCTGTAGACACCTGGAACACAGTAGGTGCTTAATACTTTTACATACACTCACACTGCAAACCTCTCTGTCTCTCTGTCTCTGTCTCTGTCTCTGTCTCTCTCTCTCTGTCTCTCTGTCTCTCTATGTCTCATTCTGTCTCTTTCTTTCTATCTACATCTGTCTCTCTGTCACTGTCTCTCTCTGTGTCTCTATCTTTCTCTGTCTCTCTCTGTCCCTGTCTCACTATCTCTCTCTGTCTCTCTATATCTTTCTCTGTCTCTGTTTCTATCTGTCTCTGTCTCTCTGTCTCTCTCTGTCTCTCTCTCTCTCCTCTAGCATTTTCCTAGTCCTCTTTCTCCCCTTGTGTCTCCCCAGTCCCCTCTACTCCCATACCCCTCAGGTCCCTTCCTTCTCAATTTTTCCAAGTGTTCCCCAGCCCTTGCCCATGCCTGTATTTTCCCAGCTCCCTTCCCTTTCCCCAAATCTTCCAGTTTCCTCCTCATCTACCCAATGTGGTCTCCCCACATGCCTCTGTTTTTTCTTTCCAGTGTGCCCCCAGGCCTTCCAGATCAGTAGACACACTCCTTGAGACCTAGGTGCTTCTCCTGCTGCAAACCCCGGGAGGGTTTCCAAAGTTTGCTGAGATTCAGAGGGTACAAGGGGCTCCACACTGTTCTCCCCAACAGCAGAACCCCCATAGTTTCCTTTGGTCCCTGGAACAACCAGCCTCCCCATCACCCAACCCAGCTCAGCCCAGGCAGGCTACATTTTCTTCCTTTCCAGCAACAGCTCACGCTCTCATTTACCTTGTAATTCTTTCATTCTTTCCTTTTTTATGGCTGTCGGGTTTCGTGCTGGAACATTTGAACGATTTCTGTGCAATAATTCTACTTCCCACCCAGCCCCTGATCCTTGAGGTCCTAGAGATTAGTATTAGGAGATCAGCTTGCCAATGGATTCCAGGCCCTATAAAATGGCCCCATTACAGAGAGACAATTATCCAGGTTATAGTTCCCTGGGTTAAGACAGCAGCCCAGCAACCTCTGGGAGCCTCTGGCCTGTACCACAGAGCCCCCCGGAGCAGCTTTACAGGGCATTTTCTTCCCTCTGTATATGTGTGTGTGTACATGTGCACTCATGTATCAAATATGTATTTTTTTTCCTTAGCCAAACATTGCAGGCCCTCGTGAGCCACACAAGTTTTGAGATATTACTCGGGAATACAGAAAGAAAAAAAAAAGCCCTCCATATTTCCCCCTGCCAAAGATCCAGCTTTCTTGTTTATTTACTATCGCACCACTGGGTAAAATGTTGAGCCCTGAACAACATTAAAAGGAAATAAACATATCTCTCAACAGCTCACGAACTCCAGGCTCACTAGGGAGCTGTGTTATCAACAAGCTACATGGGTTCTAGTTAGGAACCGGTACAGAAGGCGAGGGGCCCACCATACAGCGGGCAGAGGTCATCAGCTCTATAAAGCTAAAGGCAACAGCGACTGAAAGATACACACAGCCGAAGCACCAACCACCCCCCTCACCTAGCCCTCTTCCCTGTCTCCTCCACCTCCCATAAGCACCTGCTTCGTTGTTGAGCTAAAAAGTTCTTTGGGTTGAGCTCAAAGAATGTTAGAGCCAGGTTGGATTGGAGCAATTCCATTTGCAGAAGAAGAAACTGAGGGTCAGAGAGGGTCGGTGACTTGACCAAGGTCACACAGGTAGCTAGCTGCAGAACTGGGACTGGAAATCACCTTGCAGCAGAGGCAGGTGGACAAAAGAATGAACTCCCTTAATTTAACCTCTTCTTTTCCAGCTTGCTGTGCATCTCAACACTAGTGATAATAGGTTCATAGATTTAGAGTTCAATCTTAGCTTCATGCTAGCTGCATGGAAAGTCACTCTGCCTCAGTTTCCTCATCTGTCAAATAGGGATAATAATCACACCTACCTCCCAGGGTTGTTGGAGGATAAAATGAGAAAATACTTGCAAAGCATTTTGCAAATCTTTAAGCGTTTCATTATTATTATTAGTTTTATGATTATATAACTATTACTATGATTAATAATAATATAATTCAATAGAGCTGGAAAAGCTCTTAGGGACCATCTAGTCCAAGTCCCTAATTTTATAGATAAGAGAATAAAGGCCCAGAGACGTTATTCAATTTGCCCAAGGTCATAAAGGTAGTAAGTAGCAGCGTTAGGATTTGAACTCATATCCTGTGACTTCAAGGTCAACCCTTCTCCCACATATGCTATACTACCTATAATCCTTCCCATTCATCCATGCTCCCACAGAAAAATAGGACCCGGGACAAAAGGAGAGATGATCTATGAGAGGTCATAGCTGCATGACTGAAAAGAGCCAGTGGGAAGCCTGAAAGGGTTCGCAGGGAGAGTTTACATTCATAGAGAATCAATACTTACTTTTGTAAAAGAAAAAAAAAATTTCTCCTTGGCGGATTGATGGATCCCTCTCACCAGTGAAAACCGTGACAGATGAGTTCTGTTCAGACTTCTATGCATTTTAAAGGTGCATTTACACGCACTAAATAAGAGTCCAATCTTGCTGCAGCTTCCCAACCCCGTCCCTGGGCTCCCCAAATACGCTGGGTGGGGGAGGGAGCATCAAGGCAACAGACAACACCCTGTTCAGAATTCAAACTCCCCTGAATTGGATGAAGGGTTGGGGTCCCCCCGCCAAAATTAATTTTCCTGTTAAGTCAAACAGCACAGTTCTCTCTGGCATAATAGGGCAGAGCTCGGCTACCTTAGAAAGAACGTAGAGGGCTGTCTCCTTTTGAGTTTTGCCCTCATAGGATCGGGGTGACAGAAGTCACGGTGATTGAGCACGGTACTCTTCATGCCTGGAATGCTCCAGCAGACACTCACACTTTCCTGCCCAAGAGCCTGAAATGGCTGTGAGATGGACACATTGGAGAATTGCGTTCGATTTCCGCTCTGCACCCCTCTCCTCCGTCCCAGGATAAGGGATTAGGGTGGGGCTGACACAACTGTGTGACGCTGGGCCAGTCACTTAACCTGTGTTTGCCTCAGTTTCTTCAAATGCAAATGGAGGTAATAATAGTACCTATCCTCTAGGGTTGTTGTGAGGACCAAATGAGAAAATATTTGTAAAGCACTCGGCATAGTGCCTGGCACACAGGGGGCACTTAAATTCTTGTTCGTTTCCTCCCTCCCTTCTTTCCTTGCTTAGCTCCTTCCTCCATTCCCTTCCTTCCTTCTTTCTACCTTTTCTTCCTTTTTCTCTCCTTTTTTCCTTCCCTCCCTCCTTCTTTCCTTCCCCGTTTCCTTCCTCCCTTCCCCTTTCCTTCCCTTCTTCCCTTCCTCTCTTCCTTTCTTCCTCCCCTCCCTTCCTTATTTCCTTCCCCCTTCCTTATTTTCTTCCTCCCTTCCTTATTCTTTCCCTCTCTTCCTTCTTTCCTTCCTTTTCTCCCCTCTCTTCCTTCCCTCCCTCCCTCCTTCCTTCTTTACTCCCCTCCTTCCTTCTTTTTTCTTCCCTCTTCCCTTCCTTCCTACCTCCTTCATACTTCCCGTCTTTTCTTCTTTCCTTCCTCCCTTTCTTTCTTCTTCCTTCCCGTCCTTCTTTCTTTCCTTCCTTTCTCCCTTCATTCCTCCTTACCTTCCTTCCTTATTTTCTTCCTCCCTTCCTTCTTCCTTCTCTCCTCCCTTCCCCCTTCTTTCATTCCCTCCCTTCCTCCTTCCTTCTTTCCTTCCTTCCTTTTTCCTTTATTCCCTTCCTTCATTCTTTCCTTCCTTCTTTCTCCCCTCCCTTTCTTCCTCCCTTCCTTCTTCCTTTCTTCTTTCCTTCCTGCCTTTCTTCCTCTTCCCTGCCTTATCTTACTTCTTTCCTCCCTTCTTCCCTTCCTTTTCCCACCCTCTCTCTTATTTCCTTCCCTCTTTTCCTCCTTCCTTCCTTCCTAGGTTCAGATGTTTATATACTGTTTGTGGGTGGCTGGCTGGGCCTGGGAGAAGCTAAAGGCACAGAAACACAATAGGTATTTGTTCTGTTGCATATTGTTGTTCCTTTTATTGGTTTTATGCAAAAAGTGAAAACACTACCTACAGTTCTGCTTGTCTCTCTGTTCCCATGGGGAGAGAGGAAGGAGGGGGTGACCCAATTATGCCAAGGTCAGATGAGTAGGGCTTGGTGAAATATAGCTGATGTAGACAGAGTACAGGGCTTCCAGTAGGTGGGGGCTCAGTCACTAATTAAGATTGGTTTACTATATACATTATCCCCACGACTTAGACTAATAAAACAAATCCACCCACCCAGGGAGAGGTGGGGCTGTGGGCTTGAGCCTCAGAGAAGCCCAGAGAACTTGGCATTTACCCAATGCCTCTCCTTCGCAGTGGGGAGAGCACGGGCTTCCAGGGTCTGGTTCTCCTCTGGTGATTAGAATCAGTATAACAGCTAGCAATGTTATGTCAAATTTAGCACATTCAATTCAACAAAAAATCATCACACACCTACATTATGGTATAGGAAGACAAAAGGCGGAGAGTCCCTAAACAAGAAGAGCTTATGTTCTACTGGGAAAAAAAGAAAGATACAACTTGTACACAATAAGCAAATGCCAAAAAAAAAAAAAAGGAACTTCGAGAGAAAGATGCTACTCACAACGATTGTGGTTACTGTTGTTTGTCCTTCATTCTCAAAGAAGACCATGACAGCAGACAGGTGATGCCATGACTTGCAAGTGAATTGGATTGAAGTGAGGAAGAGCTGTGCAAAGTCACCAGCCTCACTTTTTCCTCCACAGCCATCTGGGCCCAGTAGCAAAAGAGGGAGGCTCCCAAGCTGGGCTTGGAAGGAAGCCAGGGATTCTACAAGGCAGAGGTGAGAAGGGTCAGAATGCCACATATGGATGACCACATGCCCAAAGCCACAGAGGCAGGAGATCGAATGCCAGTTTGGGGAATAGCTAGTGTATTGGTTTGATTGGAATGGAAAGGGCAGGCATGAAGAGGGAGTAATATGACATAAGCCTGGAAAAGTGATTGAGAGACAAACAGGACACAAATGCCATTTGTATACATTTTCTGAGAGGCTATGAACGTTTTTGGGTGGAGGGATAATGATGCTCAAACTTATCCAAGCCATCCTCTATACAGGAGCTAAATTATTTTTTGGAGGGGGGAAGGTAAGGGAATTGGGGATAAGTGACTTGCCCAAGGTCACACAGCTAGTAAGTGCGTCAAGTGTCTGAGGTTGGATTTGAACTCAGGTCCTCCTGACTCCAGGACTGGTGCTCTATTCACTGCACCACGTAGCTGCCCCATAAATTAATATTCTTAAACAAAACAAGTTCAAAATCCCTCTACCTGTCGTTAATCAACCCCACCCCATCCTTTTCAATCCAGTTAGACAAGCCTCCTTTCACACAGAATGGCATAGGGCACTGAACTAGATATCAGGACACCTAGGTTTAAGTCCCAACTCTTCCACCAATTTGATTTGCGACCTTTCCCAAGGCACTTCCTTGCCCTGTGCCTCAGTTTCCCCATCTGTAAAAATGAGAGTTTTTGTTCCAGATGACCTTCAAGGTCTCTGACAGAGCTCATATTCTCAAGTCCTGTGCTTTTTAACCTTACCAGTTTGATTATAAACTCCCTGAAGACAGAGGCTGTGTCCATAGGGCTAGGCTAAAATTGGGACTAGGACTAAACCTCTAATTTCTCTGATATTCTTGTGGGAAGTTCCTAGTGAGGAGCCTTCAGAGGCTGGCACGTTTTCTTCAATTTAGAGTCTTCGAGAGTTGGCTAGAGCAGTGGGGTCAAACTCAAATAGAAAATATATATATATGTATATACATATATTGGAGGGGGGAAGACAGGGCAATTGGGGTTAATTGACTTGCTCAAGGTCAGACAGCTAGTAAGTTTGTCAAATGTCTAAAGCTGGATCTGAACTCAGGTCCTTCTGACTCTAGGGCCAGGGCTCTACTCACTGCGCCACCTAGCAGCCCCTAAACCATATATTTAAAGATCCCTTGGGGCCACATATTGACTGAGAAAACAACATATTAATGGTCTTTATGTTTTATTCTATTTTTACTTATTTTGTTAAATATTTCCCAGTTACCTTTTAATCTGGTTGGATTGGGAAGCATTGTGAGCTGCCTGTGGTTATTGACACCTCTGGCCTGGAGCCCTGAGAAGCTAAGGTACCTGCTAGGGGTCACAAGCCAATATGGGTCAGAGACAGGTCTTGAACCCAGATCTTCCTGGTTCTGAAGGCCGTCTCTCTACCTGCTATGTCATGATGCTTCTCCTTAGGATTACCAAAATCAAAACTTTTTTTTAAAAAGACCATAACATGACATATTAGTAAAAAGCTATTGGCTCCCACAATAAAATACCAGCCAAGCAGGTTACCTATTGGCTGATCACAGCCTTATTTTGCCTTTATCCCCCATGGTGCCTTGCTCAATCAACCAATCAATCAATATTTGTTAAGTACCTACTATATGCCAATCATTGTACTAAGCATTGGGGATACAAAAAGAGGTGAAAAACAGTCCCTGCCCTCAAGGAATTCATAATCTAATGGCGAGGGACAACATGCAAACAAATATATTCAGAGCAAGTTATATACAGAATAAATGGGAAATAATTAACAGAGAGAAGGCACTGGAATTAAGACAGGAGACAGTCAATAATGATATGTTGGATGAATGATTGAATACACAGATGTTTAGCCAGCTGCTTCCAAATCTCCAAGATCTTAGATAACTGAATATGGGAGAATATGGAGCAGATTATGGGCTTTGGAGATGGAAGGGCCCTCCGAGGCCATCTGGTATAATTCTTTCATTTTATGGAGGAGGCAGCTGAGGTTCCTGGGGAAGTCACCGGAGAAAGGTCACATTACCAGTGAGTGGCAAAGCCAGGATTTGAACCTAGGTTTTCCGGTTCCCAATCCAGCAGTCTGTTTTCTGCTAGGTCAAATAGGTTTATCCCTAGCCTAAAAGTTTGGACACTGTTAGAGGCAGCTAGATACAGTGGATAGAATAATGATGTCAAACTCAAACAGGAACTGTGCCCTTCAGGCCTTCATATTGACTTAAAAAATCACAAAATAATATTACCTGTATTGTATGGTGGGCAGCTAGGTGGTGCAGTGGATAGAGTGCCAGACCTGGAGTCAGGAAGACTCATCTTTCTGAGTTCAAACCTAGCATCAGACACTTACAAGCTGGGTGGACAAGTCACTTAACCCTGTTTGCCTCAGTTTCCTTATCTGTAAAATGAACTGGAGAAGGAAATGGCAAACTACTCTAGTATCTTTTCCAATAAAACTCCAAATGAAGTCGTGAAGAGTCTGAAAAGACCAAAAAATATTGTATTATATTTTTATTAAATATTTTCCCAATTGCATTTTCTGGGAGGCAATCAGGGTTAATTGACCTGCTGAGGGTCACCCAGGTAGTAAGTGTCTGAGGCTAATTTTGAACTCAGGTCCTCCTGACTCCAGGGCTAGTACTCTATCCACTACAGAACTCCCAATTGCATTTTAATCTAGCTCCTGCACTGGGGAGTTTTCACAAGCAGCTGGGTTTGACATCTCTAGGACAGAGCATTAAACCAGGAGTCAGGAAGAACTGAGTTCAAATCTAGCCTCAGACCCTTACCTGCTATGTGATCCTGGGCAAGTCACTTAACTTCTGACTGCCTCGGTTTCCTAATCTGTACATGGAGATGATAATAGCATCTCCCTCCCAGGGTTTTAATTGAGGATTAAATGAAATAATCATTGTAAAGTGCTTTGTAAACCTTAAAACTCTATATAAATTCATCCTATTATTACCCCGAATCATTGGGCAACCTTGAATAAGACCTAGAACTGGACAAAAAGATGAAGAGGGAGAGGGGCAGAGAAGGACTTGAGAGCAGGAAGCATTGCCAAAAGACTCATCTTTGGTATTCCTTCTTCCTCCTCCCGACTTTGTCTTTCCCTTCCACCACCAGCAGCAGCAGCAGCCCCTCCTCTCCATACCAGCCTCTCTCTCTCCATCCTACTCCCTCACCCCAGGGCTACAAGAATCCAAATCCCGAGAAAGACAAAATCTGAGGCAACCTTCAGCTGGTTTTTGGCCCTCCACACCATAACCACAGCAGAGGAACCATCTGCTCGTGCCAAAGACAAGGGTAAAATCTCACCCCGAGGCACAGATGCTTCCAACGGAGGCCCTCAGCTGCAGCAGCTGCAAGTGGCTGCAGAACCTAGGAACACACAGACAGACTATCAACCGAAGCAGAAGGAAATAAACAGAGGGACAAGGGGGAGACAGAAGGGTCAATAATTGGTAGCAGGGGGTGGGGAGGGGTAGGAGAACAGGGAAGCTGGCTGCCAAATCAAAGGGAACGGAAGGTCCTACAAACATCAGCAAGGCAGTCTGTATCTCTACACAGCAGCCACTGCCCATCTCATCAGCCTTCCTCCCTCCTTCTCTCTGTCTCCCTCCCTCCCTTTCTCCCTCCCTGTCCTCTCACTGTCTATCCTCTCTGTTTTTTCTTTATGCCTCTTTTCTCTTCTCTCCTCTGTTTTTTTCTCTCCCTCCTCTCTCCTCTGCCTCTCTGTCTCTCTCCTCTCTCTGACTCTATCACTGAGTTTCTCTCTCCACCTCTCCTTTTTCTCTCTCCTTTTTCTCTCTCTGTCTCTCCTCTCTCTCTCTCTGTCTCTCCTCTCTCTCTCTCCTCTCTTTGTTTTTTTCCTCTATCCCTCCTCTCTCCTCTCTGACTCTTCTCTCTGTCTCTGTCTTTCTGTTTCTGTCTCTGTGTCTTTCTGTCTCTGCCTCTGCCTCTCTGTCTCTGTCTGTCTGCCTGTCTGTTTGTCTGTCTGTCTGTCTGTCTGTCTCTCTCTCTCTCTCTCCCTCCCCCCCTCACACACACACACAATAATGGAATAGCGGAAAGAGCATTGCTTCTAGAGTATCATTCTAGGTTCAAATCCCCACCTCTGATCCTTATTAGCTGTGTGACCTTAGGCAAATGATTTAACCTCTATGGGCCTCAGTTTCCTAATCTGTAAAGGGGGGAAAAACCCTGCCAAATAAACACCTGCCCTAGGCAAAGCACAAATGCTAAGCTTTGAGGGCATTTTGGAGAAACCAGAACTCTCAGAGTAGAAAGGACACATTCAGTAATAACTACCATTAGGATTAGAATGTGTTAAATGCTTCAGTCTGAAAACCAAATGCTATGAAAGTCAAATAAGGCCAATGCCCCCTTACCTTCCACACCTTGGATGCACTAACTCTTCACTCTTGGAACCCCTCAGTCCCTGTAAGGCTCAACTCAGATGCTACTTCCTTTAGGAGGCTTTTCCTGATCCCACAAGTTCTTAGTAGTCTCACCATAGCCCCCACACCATTTAACTTATGTTTACTTACCTCATTACTTCTCTGTACCTCCCTCAACCCGAATCCTGAAATGTAAGTTCCTGAGGCCTATGGGCCTATGGAAGGAGGTGGGGGTGGAGAAGGGAAGAAAGAAGGAAGGAAGGAAGGGAGGGAGGGAGGGAGGGAAGGAGGGAGGAATTTGGTATTCTTTTGAAGAAAGCATTTTTAAACCTTAAAGAATGACATACATCTACGTCACACCAGTAAGACTGGCTAACATGACAAAAGAGGAAAATGATAAATGTTGGAGAAGTTATGGGAAAACTGGAACACTAATGCATTGTTGGGGGAGTCATGAACAGATCTAACCATTCTGGAGAACAATTTGGAGCTATGCCCAAAGAACTATAAAACTGTGCATTCATACCCTTCGATCCAGCAATATCACTTCTACATCTGTATCCCAGAAGTCATAAAAAAGGGAAAAGGACCTACATGTGCAAAGGTATTTATAGAAGCTCTTTTTGTGGTGGCCAAGAATTGGAATTTGAGGGGATGCCCATCAATTGGGGCATGGATGAATAAACTGTGGTATATGAACGTAATGGAATACTATTGTTCCATAAGAAATGATGAGCAGGCAGATTTCAGAAAAACCTGGAAAGACTCACATCAACTGATGCTGAGTAAAGTGAGAAGAACTGGGAGAACACTGTACACAATAACAGCAATATTGTGCAAAGTCTAACTTTAATAGACTTAGCTCTTCTCAGCAACTCTAGAAGATTTATGGTGGAATGCTATCCACATCCAGAGAAAAAACTATGAAGTCTGAATGCAGATTGAAGCAGACTATTTACTCTTTCTTTTGTTGTTTTTTGGTTTTTTTTTCTTTCTCATGGCTTTTCCCTTTTGTTCTGATTCTTCTTTCACAACATGACTAATGTGGAAATATGTTTAATGTGATCGTACGTGTATAACCTATATCAGATTACAGGCTGTCTTAAGGAGGGGGAGGTGAGGAAGGGGGGAAATTAAGAACTCAAAATCTTATAAAAGTGAGTGTCAAAAACTAAAAATGAATAAATAAAAAAAAATGTTTAAAAAGAAATGAAGATTAAAAAAGAATGACATGCATGTGAATTCTCTTTTTTCAATGTATTGATCCGATTTGTGGGTTTGGTTTTTTGCTTCTTCCTCTATTTAAAAAATAATTCTTTGTTATATAGGATAGCTCTCTGGGAAGGAAGGAAGCAAACATTTATTAGATGCCTACTATGTGCTAATATTTACAAATACTATTTCATTTGATGCTTACAACAACCCTGGAAGGTAGATGCTAATATTATTTCCATTTGACGGATGAAGAAACTGAGGTAAACACAGATGAATAGTGACTTGCCCAGGTTCAAACCACTAGATTTGAAATCAAATCTTCTTGACTCCAAGCCCATCACACTCTCCATTGCACCACCCAGCTGCCTCTCTTGGAAGGATAGAAAGGGGACAAAGAGGAAAAATCAGGAGATCTTAAAACAAAAGATACCAATAAAAATTTATTTTTAAATATATTTTATTTTATATTTATATATTTTATCTTATATTTATATAAAACAAGCATCTCCATACCATAATAGAATAAAAAAGATGATTGCACATGAAACTGCAAATCTATCATGTACAACTTGCTATTTCTTTTAAATACATAATAAAGTTATCATGTAAATTTCTTTTTTTCTTCCTTAAAAAAATGTGACTAATCACTGAATCTTACAGAAGCTCTATGGCTATGAGGAAAGGGCATGCATTATTAGTATTATGTTCACTTGACTTATGAGGAAATTGAGGTCAAAAAGGAGTAAATTACTTGACCAAGGTAACTCAGTGAATCCCACAGACCTAGAGCTGAAAAGGACCATTGAAACTATTTCTCCAACCTTCTTGTTTACAGAGAAAGAAGATTAAATCCAGAAAGGTTAAATGAATTACCAGAATTTGAACTCAGATCCTCTGATTCTAGTACCTGGCAACCAGAACTATGGATTTTATTGACTCCTAGACCCAGAACTGGAGAAGATCTCAGAGAGGCCTCAGAAGCCATAAAACCCAACTCTCTCATTTTACAGAGTGGAAACTGAGACCCAGGAATACTAAGCAACTTTTCTAAAGTCATGAAGCAATCAAAGGCATATCTGGGGCAGCTTGGTGGTATAGTGAGTAGAGCACCAGCCCTGGAATCAGGAGGACCTGAGTTCTAATCTGGCCTCAGACACTTGAAACACTTACTAGCTGTGTGACCTTGGGCAAGTCACTTAACCCCAATTGCCCTGCCTTCCCCCTTCCAAAAAAATATCAAAGGCATGTTTTGAACCCAGGTCTTCCTATTCCCAAGCCCAGTGTTCTTTCCATTATGAAATGTTGCCTAGAAAAGAAAAACTACAAGGAAGCAAAGAGAAGTTGGGTAACTTTGGTTTTGGGGGGTTGGTTTTTTTTTTCTTTTTAAATTTATTTATTTTTAGTTTTCAACATTCACTTCCACAAGATTTTGAGTTCCAAATTTTCTTCCCATCTCTCCCCTCCCTCCTCCCCAAGGCAGCATGCATTCTGATTACCCCTTCCCCCAGTTTGCCCTCCCTTCTACCACCCCACTCTTCCCCTCTTCCCCTCTCCCGTTACTTTCTTGTAGGGCAAGATAGATTTCTATACCCCATTGCCTGTATATCTTATTTTCCAGTTGCATGTAAAAACAATTTTTAACATTTGTTTTTAAAACTTTGAGTTCTACATTCTCTCCCTTCTTCCCTACCCACCCACCCTCACTGAAAAAGCAAACAATTCAATATAGGTTATACAGGTGTAATTATGCAAAACATTTCCATAATAGTTGTTTTGTGAAAGACTAACTATATTTCCCTCCATCCTATCCTGCCCCCCACTTATTCTATTTTCTCCTTTAACCCTGTCCCTTTTCAAAAGTGTTTGCTTCTGACTACCTCCTCCCCCAATCTGCCCTCCCTTCTATTATTGTCTCCACTTATCCCTTCCCCCCCCACTTTCCTGTAGGGTAAGATACCCAATTGAGTGTGTGTATTATTCCCTCTTCAAGCCAAATCTGATGAGAGTAAGGTTGACTCATTCTCTTTCACCTCCCCGCTCTTCTCCTCCATTGTAACAGTTTTTTCTTGCCTCCTTTATGTGAAAAACTGAGTAACTTTGAAAATAATGTGTAGTATTTATTATATAAGTTTTCTTGAAACTGAAATGTTTTGTTTTATACTGACTCCTCTCATGTTCTGCTGTGAACATGGCAATGTTCTTTGTTTTTTGTTTTGTATTTAAGAATTAAATGAATAAAAACTTAAAAAAAAGAAAAGTTGCCTAGAAGCCAGGTTTCCTTTTTCAAAAACCGTGGTTATCAAGACAAAGAAAAAGATCGAGGATAAATGCACAGCACCCTGCCACAAGCAAGCAAGGTGTAGAAAGAAATCCCTCAATACAACGGTGGCTGGAGCAGACCCTGCAATTGGGGAGATGGGGAATGAGGAGAGAGAAGAGGGAAGACAAAGTCAGCCCCACAATAAGAATAAGCCCTGAGACATATTTAGATACATGGGTTCTGTCAGGCCACAGTAGATATCAGCTGTGAGTTAGAGCAAATAAATGAGGATGTCTCCTTTTGCTGGAAGGAGGCCACCAGGCCATGCAAAATGATAGATAATAGAATAACCACACACAAGCTAACTGTCCTGGCCCGGGCTTGGCTCAGGGGCCCCAAGAACCAATCATAAAGCTGCAGCAGCTCTCCTTGGAAAGGAAGCCAGACCTCTGTGATGTGAGCTGGAAACCATTCAACTATGCATTCCTCCAGGGGCATGGGCTGCAGAATCTTCTTCTTCCTTGGGTCCCCCTTCCTTCCTTCCTCAGCTCATCTCTTTGTTTGCTAAAAGAGACTTTCATGTGAAGGTGTGGCTGGGAGCTTCCTGTAAAGGGTGGGAGGAGACTCGCCCCACCTTCCCCCCCCAAAAACTGGCCCCCCCTGAGTACCATGAATGAACAAGGGCACATTCCCATTCAACAGACCAAGAAAGTTATAAAGCTTTTGAATGACTTAGCACTGGAAGGGACCTTTGAGACTATCTCATCTATCCTCATTTTACCAACGAGGAATCCACGAAATTGAAGGAATCCACAAAATTGAAGTAAGTTGCCTGAGGTCATACTACTTAGGGATAAATTCACACACACCCCTTGTTCCTCCACAAAAACATGACCAAAAATCATCACCTTGAGGTTTTTTTTTTTTAATTGGATGCTGACCAAAGACAAAATGATGGTTTGTCTCCTACAGCTCTGGACCTCCCTGGCCCTCTACCCTTTTTCCTTCTCTCTACTAAGTCTTTCTCTTCAATCATACAGCTGCCTCAAAGTCCCTCCTCTTTCAAAACATGCTTCATGGATAGAATCTGTGTGTTGACGGGAGGGGCAGAGAGTAGTTCATTTTTGTTGTATAAAATTTCTTAGAAGGGTATAAAAAAAAAGTAAGGGAAAGTCAAACAGTGCCAGATTGGGGAGGGCCTTGAATGCTTAGGAAAGAAGCTTAGACTTTATTCTATAGACAATAGGGAACACAAAAGATATTTGAGTAGAGAGATGACATATGCAGATTTATGGGGGCAGCTAGGTGGTATAGTGGACAGTGCACTAGCCCTGGAGTTTGGAAGATTCAAAAGACTCATTTTCCCGAGTTCAATTCCAGCCTCAGACACTTATTAGTTGGATGACCGTGGGCTGGCCACTTTAAAAACAAAAAACTGTTTGACTCAGTTTTCCTATCTATAAAATGGAATAATAATAGCACCTAACTTTCAGGATTGTTGTGAGGATTGAATAAGATAGTAGTTGCAAAGGATTTAGTACAGTGCTAAGCACATGGTAAGCACTCTATGAATGTTGGCTATTATTCACAAAGATTAGTCTGGAAGTGATATGAAGGACAGGTGTGAGCAAGAAGAGAAAGGAGGCAGGAAAACCTATCGGAGTGTATTATAGTCCAGGATGATGGTAATGAGGGCCTGCTACAATAGGGTCGTAGCAGGGAGACTAGAGAGGACGGATCTAAGAGATCATTGTGAAGATGGAATTAACAGGGCTAGGCAATTGATCTAAGGTCACTTTTTAGAGTGGGTGTCTCAAAAAGAGCGCTGGACCTGGTGCCAAGAGATCTGTGTTCAACACATTAGCTGTGTGACCTTTGGGCAAAGCTCTATGAGCCTCAGTTTCCTCATCTGTAAAGTGGTGATAATAACACTTTCACTATCTCCCTTGCAGACTTACAAAGAAAGCCATTTGTGAAGCCTAAATTATTGTAGAAAAGTGAATTAATGTGATGGTGATGATATTATGATAACATTATTTAACAAGGGATTTCAGTTTGTCTTTTTCTTAGTTATGAAAAGGATAAAAGCACCAAAGAAAAATCAAATCACCCCAAGAGAAATGTAGAATCTAAGGTCTGAAAGAAAACCAGAAGCTATCTCACCTTATTCCTTGTTGCCAGGTCAAAGGTCCCTTCACCTTGACTTTCCACTTCTTTCCACTCGGACAGCCTCCCTCTATCCAAGACGTACAAGGGCCTCTCCTGTGTTTATAGACCTCTAAAGGGAAAAATGGTTTCACCTTCCTTTTCCCCTTGTCCGGCTTCCCATGGGTCATGAGCATCACCACTAGGAAAAGGCCTCCTTTGCTCTAAGAACTTAAACATTCCATGCTGCAGCTTCAAACTTGGGTTGTCTCTTCTCAGTAAAATCTAGCCCTGACTAACAGCTCTCAACCCTTTAAAAGGGCAGAGATGGCCACCCAGCCCTGACCCTACTCTGCTCCCCTCCCTTCTCTGCCCACTAGATTCGAGCCTCGGGGTATCTTAAACTCAAACTGGAGGCTGACCAATGACTGGGTGTCTGGGCTGCTGTAGCCGGTTGCCTAGGCTTCCAGAGTTCTTCAGAGAAGAGACACTGAATCCATCCCAATAAATCAATAAACAAATTAACGGGCAAACACTGTTGTCAGAGGAGGCTCCTGAGCTAACTACAACTCTTAAAGATACACATTTAACTGATCAACCGATAAAGCCCAGACAGCTTGAAACCAAGGCACCATTTCTGGGCCTGATTCCAGGCAAAAGAAACCATGGTGACTGCCTCCCTTCCTTAACCTGGGAAGGTGAGCCAAGGTTGGAGAAGGAAGGATGTATGATGATGGGTGGAGGATATCAAGTGGGGAAATCAAGTCATTCCCTTTGTCTGGTCTTTTGTCTACAGCAGACTCCAAGTCGCTGTTTCCTTCAGTCTGCCAGTGCCAGGGGGAGAGAAATTGCCAAGTAACTTAAAGGAGATGCCTTCTCTAATTATCCAAGGGAGAAAGGAATGATAGAGAAGCAAAGAATCAAATCGGGCTCAAACAGGGAATTTGCCATTTGTGGTCAGTTTCCCCATCCAGCATTTCAAGTTTCTGAAAGCTCGGAATTCAGGCAGCCATCAACATGGCTAAGTGAGAGGGAATCAGCTCCCAAAGAGGCAGCCACTTCTTATGCTTCTCAGAGGCTCTTTCATGACCAGAGTGAAACCCTGATGCTCTGCTGGGCAGCAAACAGACTGCAGAAGCTAAGGGCCCCCAGGAAGGCTCATCCTCAGTGAGACGGAAGGAGAAGTCTCAATGGCAGACGCTACCATGCACAGCATCAAGAAAGCATGTCAAAGACCCATTCTCCTTGACTTGGGGCACATCTGGCAGGCTGGCTGTTGTAAAGATGTGGTCCTTGTGCATGCTCTCGGCATAATGATCACATACCATGGGACCCACTACATATGGCCCCTGAGCTCTTAAGCTTCCTGACAAATAGAGGACAGCTATCAAACAGGGTCAATTCTATTCAATTCAAAAAGGATTTATTAAATGAAGGGTGACAGTGGGGATAATATTCACAGTATCTTCCTTACTGGGTTATTCTTTTGAAACCATAATGGGCTATAGGAATGTGAGCATTTATTATTTTAATAACACCTTTCCTTCTGGAAAACCCCACCCCCACCCCCAGAACATCTTGGAATCCTCTTCCTCTCTGACCTTTCACCATTTCCAATACTAGTGACCACTTCCTCCTACTGGATACCCTAAAGACTAAGAAGATGGGAATAAAAGGTTGGCTTTGGAGTCAGAGATTCCTGAGTTAAAGTCTTGACTCTGACACATACTAAATGTGTTTTGGTAGCAAGTCATTTAATTCCTCAGGGGCCCAGGCATAAGTTATGGGTAATTTGCCAATCTGCATTGAGTGATATGGGGGGAAGTTTCCACACAGAGATCCAAAGATGAAATCACAGATTTGAATGAAAAACAAATAACAGAAACATTATGCGATGATCAGATTTGATAAACTGAGCTCTTCTCAGCAATACAATAATCTAAGACAATTCCAAAAGACTCGTGATGGAAAATGCTATCCACATCCAAAGAACTATGGAGTCTGAATGCAGAACAAAGCAGACTATTTTCTCTCTTTTTCGTTTGTTTTTTCTTTCTCATGTTTTCTCCCTTTTGTTCTGATTCTTCTTTCACCACATGACTAATGTGGAAATACATTTAATATGAAGGTACATGTATAGCCTATATCAGATTGCATGCCGTCTTGGGGAGGGGGAGGGGGAAGAAGGGAAAGAGAAAAAAATTGAAACTCAAAATCTTATAAAAATGAACGTTGAAAAATTTCTTTGCCTGTAGTTGGAAAATATGAAATACTATCATATGGGAAAAAATTTTTAAATGTGCAGGGGACACAAAGTCAGTACGTACCCTCAAGCAGGTAACATTCTGCAAGGGGAAGGAGGGTCAGAGGAATATAATATGTAAACACATTAATCAACACTAGAGGATTTGAAGGCCTGGACAGACTGCAATAGGCCCTATAGTCTAGGAGGGACTTGAAGGAGTTAGAGAATCATAATCATAGATCTTAGGGAAAGGCAGAAACAGCCTAAAGTGATCAAGTCCAAAACCCGACCTTTAGTCATTCAGATTTATTCATTTATTCTTTCTTGCATGCATGCATTCATTGAGAAAGCACTTACTCTGTCCAGAGCATTCTGCTAGATTTGGGGGTGGGGGGCAGGGTGAGGCGCCGCTAAGGGGAGGTGTCCTTGTTGTTTGTTGTTGTTATTTGTCCTTGTTGTTCAGTTCTGTCCTCCTCTTCATAACCTTGTGGACCACAGCACACCAGGCCCTTCTGTCTTCCATTATCTCTCAAAGTCTGTCCAAGTTCACCTTTGGTATTTCAATGACCTTATCTACCCATCTCCTCCTCTGCCGTCCCCTTTTCCTTTTGCCTTCAATCTTTCCCAACATCAAGGTCTTTTCCAATGAGTCCCCATCTTCCCATTATGTGGCCAAAGGATTTAAGCTTCAGCTTCAGTATTTGACTTTCCAGTGAATAGTCTGAATTAATTTCTTTAACATATTGACTGATTTGACTTCCTTGCTGTCCAAGGGACTCTCAAAAATCTTCTCCAGTATGACAATTCAAAAGCATCAATTCTACAGCTCTCAACTTTCCTTATAGTCCAACTCTCACAACCATATATGTTACTGGAAAAACCACAGCCTCGAATATATGCACTCTCATCAACAAGGTGATATACTTGTAACCCGAGGCTCAAGGTCCATTTGCACAGGATTCATTGGTAGAGACTCAATCAATGCTCCTTGCCTGCATGAGGAACATGCAGAAAAGAGAGATCTTGGTCTTCTGGCTTCCAGCTTTGAGAAGGAAGACACAAAGCTCTGGATTCTCTTCAGATCCTTGAAGGGAGCTTTCCACCTCCAGAAAGAGAACTGATGAATTCTGAAAGCAAATTGAAGCAAACTTTTTTTTTCCTTTCTTTATTTTTCTTGGGGATTTTTTTGTCTGTGTTTTCTTTTGCAACATGGCTAATATGGAAATATGTTTTGCATGACTTCTCATGTATAATCTATATTAAATTGCTTGCTTTCTCAAGGAGGGTTGAAGTGAGGAATTTGGAACTCAAAATTTAAAAAAAATGAATGTTAAAATGTTTTACATGTAATTGGGGAATATTTAACAAAATAAATAAAAATAAATTGGAGGAAAAAAAGATACCTGAAAGGAGCTGGGGAGAAGCTGTCGTAGAAGAGTCTGCAACCTGCATCATATCCCCATTCCCAGCTTTCAAATATGCTAGAGACTCCCAGGAGCTTCTCCTTTGGGTGAGAACCAAGACTACCTTGATCAAGTTATCTCCCTCCAGTGGGAGAGCTTACCCACTGTGTCTTTTCTGGTATATTCTCATCTTTATACTTTCTCTGATTTGTTTGCTATCAGCTCAGATAAATAGGATTATTTGCTATTCATCATGTGTGGTCTTTGTGAATGTGGCATTTGGCAGGAAGGGAGTTGAGCCTTGGATAAATAGCTTGGGGTACTCATTCTGGTAAAGGGAAATCGATCAGGAGTGAAGCTTGAACCTAAAATTATTTCTCTTAGACTAACAATATTGAGAGAGATAGGGATACAGACAAGCATATGTATAGATAGATATAGAAATAAGGTAGGTAGACATAATTTTGGCTTTTTACCCTTTCTCTGAGGAGAGCCGAGTGACTAGCGTCTGGTGCCACTCTCGAATTCCCTCCCCCCACGCCCCCAGGAATCAAAACCTCCTCAGAGAAGGGGAGGAGATGGAGAAGGCTGTAACAACATCTATTTATGCCTCCCTATGAGTCATATAGACAAAGCCATGGGGGCACACATTATCTATATGGACAACACATACATACTTTACACAGTTCTTTCCTTCAGGGAGTTTGTAGTCTAGTTGGTAATAAGATACACACACACGGGGCGGAGCCAAGATGGCGGCTGGGAAGCAGTGACTGGTGTGAGCTCCCCACCAAGTCCCTCCAAAAACCTATAAAAATGGCTCTGAACCAATTCTAGAGCTGCAGAACCCACAAAATGGCAGAGGGAAGCAGGGCTCCAGCCCAGGACAGCCTGGATGGTCTCTGGGTAAGGTCTGTCCCATACGGAGCTCCCAGCCCCCAGCTGAGGGGAGCGGAGCTGAGCCCAGCACGCACGGCGCGAACAGACCAGACACGGACCTACCAGACCAGGAGACGAGCAGAGACTGCCCCTGCATCCGGAATTACTGAGCTGTGGCATCCACCAGACCTCTCAACCCACAAAGAGCAAAGACATCAGAGAAGGTTAGTGGGAAAAGCTGCGTGACTGAGTTTGCGGTTCGGCCACTGCCCCTGG
>CM053627.1:199670664-199752355 GCA_028646595.1 Phalanger gymnotis
ACACACACACACACACACACACACACAACAGTGTTATGGGATAAGTCCATGAGGGAGATACAAAGCCAAGTGTGAAATGGTCTGGGAAAAGGTTGTTACACACCTGAGGATCAGGGAAGGCTTGATGGAAGAGGCAATATGTGACTTGGGCTCTAAGGAGTCCAAGCAGACAAAAACAGGCAGTGAAGCCAACCCAAGAATAAGGAACAGGTTGAGCAAAGGCATGAGAGAGAACGCACTGCATGTTCAGGGACAGACAGCAGTACAGACTACCAGGAACAGAGATTGTGTGGAAAAGAATAGGACAACATAACATTGTAAAGACAGAATGGGGCCAGATCATGAAAGGCCTTGAGGGTCAGACAAAGGACTTTGAACATTTCTGGGCAGGCAATAGGGAGCCACTGATTGTTTTTGAGCAGAAATGTAAAAGGACCAGGTCTGTATAAAAGAAAGATAGTTCTGGATTTGAGGGGGAGACAGAGGACATAAGAAAATGAACAAATGTGAGAGACGACATGGAGGTAGATTCAGTAGGACTGGAATGGAAGGGAGAAGTGATGAATGGTGAGGAGCAAGCTAATGATAACCATGAGGACTTAAACTCAGGAGACAGAGTGAACAGTGGTGCCACTTACAGAAATAATGAAGGCAAAAAGAGGAGTTGGTTGAGGGGAAAGGATAATAAGCTTCAGGGTGGAGGAGGGTATGGAGAACTTCCAATTAGGAAACGCCCTCTACCAATGCAGATTGGCTTCTGCTCTAGTTAGGGTCATAGATCTCTAAGTGGAAAGAATCATAGGAACATAAACTTAATCGATCTTAGAGGTCCTCAGCCCTCTCATTTTGGAGATGAGGAAACCAAGGCCCAGAAAAGTCAAATAATGTCCAAAGTCACACATTAAGCATTAAAGGCAGAATTTGAACTTGAAAGGGGAAGACAACACACAAAAAAAAAGAAGCTGAAAGGTGAGGTGATGAGTAGCTGGGTGGGGACATGATCAAGTCCTGCTGAAGGTATGGGAAGTGATGAGATGGCTCCACTGAGTCCCTTCCTTATATGGAGTTTCCAGATGGGAAGAGTTCTCCCATGCCCATCCTCTGTCCTCTCCAATCAAAGGAAGGGAGGGGTCCCAGATGCAAGGGATCCTGAGGACATGTGGGCTTCTAAATTGAAGTAATCTTACAAGAAGATGATTTTCTAGGGACATTGATGAAGTCTATGAGAGCAGCCAGGTGGAAAATGAAGTAACATAGGGAAATTTTTTTTCTGCCCAACCAAAGAATTAGCTGCCTGGGCAGTAGTGAGTTGCATTTCACTAGAGATCTTCAAGTATAGACCAGGTAGATATTATTTGTGAGGAAGGTTGTAGAGGGGATTTTTGCTTCAGATATAGTTTGAGCTAGATGCCTCTGAGGTCCATTACAGCTCTGAAATTCTCTGGTTCCATGTGATAAATCTGAGCTTTGGGAAAATAGCAGGGAAGGCAAATTTAAAATTCTATTTTCTAAAACAATTTCTGAATCCTTCCCTCCTCCTGGCCACATACACTCCCTTTCATGGTTCTCAAATGCCACCCAAGAGCAAAACAAAGCTTAAGCTTAATAATAACTTGAATAGTGTGTGTGGAGCATTGCCCTCTGGGATGTCTGCCAGTGCTGTCCCCAAACCCTGTTTCATACACTGAGAGTGAGGGAAGAAGGAAACAAACACAGAATACAGCAGAGGAGAATGACCTGCCTTGTGAGTCAACCAAGTTCACTCCATCATGGGCACATTTAAGAAGGAGGCAGGAGGGAACCACTGAAAATTTTTGAGCAGAGGTGTGACTCATGTCAAAGTCAAATGGATATGTTCTGATAGCAAGATGGTGGATGGATTGGAGAGGGAAGAATTGAAGGAAGGAAAAGGGGCCAAATGTGAGAGAGGGTTGTAATATTAATTAAGTTGGGACTTTTTTAGAATACTGAATTAATTAAATGTCTTTGATTGAGACTTACTAGGTGCAAAGCCTGAGGCCCAAACCCCTAATTACTAGGTACTAAGCTGATATGGGTGTGAAGGGGGCGTGAAGCCCCCAGGGCCCTAAGGGGAGTTGCTAAGACCAGAGCCTAAGTGTGGTTGTGCCTAAGTTCTGGTTGCTCAGATGACATTTGATGATATCCAAAGACTGTATAAGAAGAGAGAACAGAACTATTTTCTTGAGGCTCTCACTCCTGGAGGAGTGTTGACATGGGACTCTGGGCAGCCTCTGTAAGAGCCTCCCAGCCCGTCAACCCAGACGTTGATGGTTTCTTGGTAACTATGAATTGTATTTGGTCTGTTTGTAATGTATGTTTGTAATTTGTTTGTATTTGCTCTGAAGTTCATGGTGCTGGCTTTTTCCCCTGAACTAAGTGAATGATATTTGTATGTTGGATTTAAATAAGATTGTTAACCCCCTAACATTACTTTCCTTAGTAAATCAGAGCAAAAGAACTTGCACTGGCAGCATTCTTATTGTTGGGCTTCTGTTGGTCTTTCACCCCCACAGCAGCTGCTAGCCGAATTGTTGCAACAAGGGTATGGAGATAGAATCAAAAGAACTTAGTAATTGTCTGGATATGAAAACTGAGAGTGGGAAACAAGTCAAAGATAACTCTAAGGTAAGAAGCAGCTAGGTGGTGTGGTGGATAGAGCACTGGGCATAGAATAAGGAAGACTCATTCTTTGTGAGTTCAAATCTGGCCTCAGACACTTAGTAGGTGTGGGACCTTAAACAAATCATTTAATCAGGGAGGACTAGCACCTCTGGTATGAGAATTTGCCAAGCCCTTTTCAGGACTGCTCATCCACCTGGTGTCTACTCAACTCTCACCTGTGACTCCAAACTGTTTGCCTCAGTTTCTTCATCACCTCCAAGGGTTGTTGTGAGAATTAGCTGAGATAATTTTTGTAAAAAGTGCTTAACATAGTACCTGGCACATAGTAGGCACTTAATAAATATTTGTTTCCTTGCTTCCATCAAGAACCTTCTGATAAGTCTTTCTTTAAAGAGACAGAATCTTGGGAGACAGAAAGGGATATTAGCATGGTGCCCATGTGTCATCCATTTCCCAGGTCAGTGCTATTTTGGGGCTATTAGGACCCACTGTTTGTGTGTCCTGTGTGTCCACTTTCTCAGGGTTATTGTTGTTTATGAGCCTGACTTCTGGAGCTGGGGCAGAGCAGGGGAACATTCTGAATATCCCTTTCAATGTTAGAGTGAGGAAGGGTTTCTCCCCATCCACTTAGAGTCTCTGTTCAGGGAGGACTAGGACCTCCCGTGTGACAGTTTGTTAAGCCCTTTTTCTGGCTGCTCATCCACCTTTGGTGTCCACCTGGTGTCTACTCAGCTCTCACCAGTGGCTCCAAGAAGCTATAGCATGCACATCAGCTACATCCCTGTAAACCATCTCAGCAAGCAAGCTAACCCAGGTTGAGACCACAAACCTATCAGTGAGCTGGGGTGGGGAGGGACTTCTACCTGGAGCATGTGAAGTCTTCCCCCCTGGAATGGGTAGATAAGAATAATTTGTTCCAGTGGCCATAAAAGCAGCTGAAGTAGGCTGAGGAGCACTTAGAACTTGGGCAGACATCAAAGAGGCCAAGGTCACCCACTGCATCCCTGGCCACGGCCAGCCATCCTGCCTTTTGTCTTACCACTGGACCCCAATGACTCTAGAAGAGAAAGTGAGGCTGACAACTTTGCATAACTTTTTCTCACTTAAATCTAATTCATGCCCAAGTCAAGACATCACCTGTGATATTTCTCCTCTTCAAAAATGAAAAGCAAACAACAACTTCCTGATCAGTCTACCTCAAGGACTATTAATTATTCATAATGATAATAATAACATAGTACTTTATAACCACAGAGTACTTTAAGGTTTGCAAAAGGTTTATATAAATTATCTCATTGAATATCTACTATTTCCCAAGCCCTTTGATAGTGGCTATGGAGAGGACACAGTCTTTGCCCTCCGCAGTCCAATAGTGGAGACAGGATGTACTGAATGAATGGTCAAGACTACAGAGGCTATTTTCCTCAAAAGAGAAAGACCAGTGTGGGCTGGGGTGCTCCCATCTCCTTTCCAGGCCTCAGTGACCTCTCCCATGGGAAAAAAGTATTGGACTAAATGATCTCTAGGGTCCCCCTAAATCTGTGATCCATTTCTAGGAAGGCTTCCTGGGGGGAGTAGGATTTGAGCAATGAACCAATGAATAAACAAGCAATGATTTGGCACTTACTATGTGCTATGTTCTGAGCTAAACACTAGGGATTCAGAGAAAAACCAAAAACAGCCACTATATTCAAAGAGTTTACATTCTAATGGGTGGTAGAAGGGGGAGGGGAAGGAAGAGACGATGTCCATAAATTGGTACATGCAAGGTTTGTTCTTGTTCAGTTGTTTCAGTTGTGTCTGACTCTCCGTGACCCCATTTGGGGTTTTCTTGGCAAAGATACTGGAGTAGTTAGCCATTTTCTTCTCTGACTCATTTTACAGATGAGGACACTGAGGCAGATGGGATTAAGTGACTTGCCCAGAGTCACTCAGCTAGTAAGTGTCTGAGACTGTATTAGAACTTAAGGTCTTCCTGACTCCAGGGCTAGTGATCTATGCACTACCCCCAGATCTTTTTTGTTTATTCATAGGCTATCCCCCATATCTAAAATGCACTTCTTCCTTCCCTCTACCTCTCAGAATCATTATAGAGAAGGAAGAAGGATGGATCCAGTTGAGAAGTTCATCTAGGCTGTGACTTGAGGTGAGAAGGAAATATCCTGAGAACCACACTGTGCTGCTGGCAACTTCTAAATCTTAGTGCCATTGAGACAAAGCCCTGATTGCCCAATCTGAGTTACTGCTCTACTTGGAGGTTAGAAAAATAAGACAGGTTCTCTGTTCTCACAGTTTCCGAGACAAGATTAACATATAAAATAATCAAAGAACATAAGGTTGCAATTAATTGCATTAATTAAGTACTAAATTCAGTGGAAGAAGCTTGGTATGGTAGAAGGATCGTTGAATTGGAAATCAAAAGATACAGACTCAAATTCTTCCTGCGGCAGCTATTAGGCAGCTAGGTGGCACTTTGGATAGAGTACTGGACTTGGAATCAAGATAGACCTGAGTTCAGATCTGGCCTCAGACACTTACCAGCAGTGTGACCCTGGGCAAGTCACTTAACTTCTTTTTGCCTCAGTTTCCTCATCTGTAAAATGAGGAATGATAATAGCACCTACCTCCCAGAGTTATTGTGAATGATCATAAAGGCATAATGCCTATATTATATTATAGCTCTTATTTTTATTACTAATAATGCAGTCTTATCATTCCACCTTTATGAGCCTCACTTATCCTGTCTATAGGATAGGGAGAACAGCTCTTGCACCATCTGACTCACGGGGAAGGTAGAGCTTTTTAAACCCACAGCTAAAGAAGCTCTATTGGTATGGGCAGTGAGGGGAATGAAAAGCCCCTCCTCTTTTCAGGAGACCTGCTGAACCACCCGGTTTTTTCGTCTCCTGTTGATGTTGTTTCTCTGGTTTTTTATTGCTTTCCCTATTCCTCAAACTGCTCTAATGTAAATGTCAAATGTTCACCACCTACAGCAAGGTCTCCTCTATTCAGGGTTTTCCTTCAAACTGTAAACAGTCTTCATTAACTTCTGTTTTTCTTTTCCTTTCTTCTTTATCTTTATTTTTTGGAGGGGCAGTGGGGGGACAAGGGAGACAGAAGCCTCAAAGCTTCTGAATCTTGCATTGATCTTTAAAAAAAAAAAACTGGGAGAATCCTCACTGACCTCCTCCTTGGTTGTGTCATTGTGGTGTAGAGCTGACCCCAGGCTTTCAGAGGTTATGACCTTTGAGATAAGTCCTGTCAAGCTGGATGGGGGGTTTAGGCCAATCCTGGCTATGGTCTTGGATGTTTTGTTGTTCAAGAATCAGCCTAGCTTGGGGAGAGGAGAGAAGGGGAGAAAATTTGGAACTCAAAATCTTGTGGAAATGAATGTTGAAAACTACAAATAAATTAATTTTTTAAAAGCTAAAAAAAAGAACCAGCCTAGCTAAGCTCAGAAAGGCTCAGCATCAGATGGGCTGCAGGAAAAGTAGATCTTTTCAGTTGTGGCAACTCTCAAAGACCTACCCCTCTGAGTCATCGAGGCATTAGAATGTGGCATCTTCTTATGAGGATGGAAGCCTGCTCCTCCTTCGAAATGACATCATGGATTGTTGAAGGAAATAAAAGCAGGATAGGAAGTCTAAGAAGAGAAGGCTCACCATGGGCTGGACAGTCAAAGAAGGCTTAAGATGAGGCTCAAAAGAATGGCAAGATTTAGATTTACTGAGTTGGTGATTCTGCCATCCCAACTACTTGGGTACTCCCCAGACATAACCTTGGTAAATCACTTTCCCCCACAGACCATGTCCTGGGGAATTTAATCTTTTAATATCTGCCCCCGCCCCAGACCCTGGTTTCCTGACAGATTGTCTCATGTGTCCCACTGTATCTGGATAAAATGGCTCCATCCATGCTTTACTTTATTCCCCAGGTATCACCAGAGTGATTGCCTTGCCCCTGCATGTAAACCCTCCATGATGCCTTTCCTCCCCACCCCTTTCCAGTTCTGGAACCATCATCAAATTAGTACTACCGTTGCTACTGCAAAAGAGTGTATCAACCTACCTCACTGTGACTTCATCATCCCTGTGACTTTCAAAAATCACAATACCTCCACTCAGAATGAATGTAAATAACATTTGTTTCTGTTTTTACCAGAAACCCTGAGGGTCTTCCTCTCCCGGATCTTTTTTTTTTAAAAAAGAGGCCATTCTTTGCCTCATTTTTATAAAGCCTTAATCGCTGAATGGGCACTGCCTCAATCAAACTGAGATCTATTCAAGACCCTAGCTTGAAAAGGCCAAGATCTCCCACTGCATCCTGGGCCATCTCCAGTCGTCTTGATTTATATCTGACAAGTGGACCCAGATAGCTGCAGAGGAGAAAGCGAAGCTGGTGACTTTGTACAGCCCTTCCTTACTTAAATCCAATTCACTTGCACGTTATAGCATCACCTCCCCAATATCATGGTCCTCTTCAAGAAGAAGGATAAGCAGCAGCAGCACCTCCTTATGTGTTGTCTTTCCCTATTAGAATATAAGCTCCTTAAGGTCAAGGATTGTCTTTACTTTTTTCTTTGGCGGGGGTGGGGGGGGGTGCTACCTGTGTTTAACACACATGCTTAAAAAAGGCTTTTCCATTTCTTAATACTCCCTCTACTTTTAATGCTCCCTTAATACTCAGTAACGTTGAGTGGCCCCCTACTACCTCTAGGATCAAACATAAATTCCTATTTATTAATTAAATCAAATACTTCTGGGCAGCTAGGAGGCACAGTGGTTAGAGCTCCTGGCCTGAAGTCAGGAAGACTCATCTTCCTGAGTTCAAATCCAGCCCTAGACACTTACTAGCTGTGTGGCCTGGGGCAAGTCACTTAACTCTCAGTTTGCCTCAGTTTCCTCATCTGTAAAATGAGCCAGAGAAGGAAATGGCAAACCAATCCAGTACCTTTGCCAAGAAAACCACAGATGGGGTCGTGAAGAGTTGGGCAAGACTGAAAATGAACGAGATAAGTGTCCTTGCTCAACATGAACAAAAGTTATCCAGAAACCAAGTGAACAAGTAGAAGCTATAGCCTCTGCAGAAGTTGTCACATCTCATTTCCACAAAGGTCACTTCCCTGGACTATGGCTTCAGGGCCTAGGCCTGGAAGGAGTAGTCTGGAGGGTGCTACTGTTCCCAGGGCTTAGTTTCCCATCACTGGCAATTGGTCAGCAATTGGTGGTAGTGGTAGCAATGATAAAGGGCCCCTTCTCCACAAGGATTGCTCCTTTCCATGATGATCACAAGGGCCAACCTAGAAATAGGGCCAGAGGTGTGGAAGAACAGGAACCTGCCACTCCTAGGGTTTGTGGGCTCAGAATACTGGACTCTCTACCCAGATCTGAAGGGAGGGAATAGCCTCAGAGGTTTGTACCATTTGGTACATGCCTCCTCCTGTCTTTCCTTCATGGTGCCTCAATGCTTCAGCTACCTGCCCATCAGTGGCAGGTGGTCAGCTTCCTAACTGGTCTCCTGGCCTTGAGTCTCTCTCTGATTCCAACCCATCCTTCATAAAGCTGTCAAATGATTTCCCAAAATCATAAATCTGACCCTATCCCCATCCTATACTCAGTAAAGTCCAGTGGTCCCCTATTACCTCTAGAATCAAACATAAACTACCATCAAACATATTCCTCTTTTAGGAATTAAAGCCCTTCACAGCTTGACCTTTCCAGTACTCTCATACCTTACTCCACCTCACATACTGTATGGTTAAGCCACACTGGTCTCCCTGCTGTTCCTCGAATTTGTTAGAGCCACACATGGCTATTCCTCCAACTCCCATCCTTCCTGCCTTCGCATTGATTGTTCCCTAGGCCTAGACTGCTCCTGCTTTTTATCTCTGCTTCTTAGAAGATTCCTGGCATCCTTTAAGACTCAGTTCAAATGCTACTTTCTGCAGGAAACCATTCCCATCCCCTCAAACACTAGTACCTTACCCTCTAAACTTGCCCTCCAGCTACCTTATATATATCTTCTATATGCCTATTTATAATCATGTCATCTCCCTCATTAGAATGTAAGTTCCTTGAGGGCAGGAACTATTTTTGCTTTTTCTGCACATTCTCAACACAGCATAGTGCCTGGCATATTTGCTGTTGTTCAGATGTTTTAGTCATGTCCAACTCTTCATGACCCCATTTGGGGTCATCTTGGCAAAATACTGAAGTGGTTTGCCATTTCCTTCCCCAGCTCATTTTACAGATGAGGAAACTGAGGAAAACTGAGAGTTAAGTGACTTGCCCCAGGCCACACAGCTAGCAAGTGTCTAGGGCCGGATTTGAATTCAGGAAGATGAGTCTTCCTGACTCCAGGCCCAGCATCACCATGCCTGGCATATTGTGAGTGCTTAACAGATGCTTACTGACTGAAATGTAGGTAGGATTTGAGCAATGAATGAATTAATAAACAAGCCATGATTTAGCACTTACTACATGCTATATTCTGAGCTAACTGCTAGGGATTCAAAGAAAAACCAAAAACAATCACTATACTCAAAGAAAGCCTGGAGTTCCTTTGGTCTTACTTTCCACATCTGGCTGTAACAATGAACCCATTTATAGCCTATAGGCAAAATGGTCCCCAGTTCATGTGGAGTACTTCTTCTCCTAGGTTAAGGAGTTTATATTAATTAGACAAAAGTTATTAATAAAAGTATAACTACTGAGAGCCCTCACTAGAAAAATTCCAAACATTTAGAAAGAGCTAAATCTCTGTCCTATTTAAATTCTGCATATACTTTATCTAGCAACTGGCTTCCATCATTTCCTCTTTCTCAACATGAAATATATATATACAAAAATGCAATGTACTTTAATCATCTTTGATCATGGATTTTAAGTAAGGGAAAGATCTTTTTTAGCAGTATTTTATTTTTTCCAACTACATGTAAAGACAATTTTTAACATTCATTTTTATTTATATATATATGTATATATATTTATTTTTAGTTTTCACCATTCACTTCCATAAGATTTTGAATTCCAAATTTTCTCCCCATCCCTCCCCTCCCCCACCCCAAGATACAATCAGATACAGACTCTACATATATATTCATTTTAAATATATTTTCACATTAATCATAACATTCATTTTTTAATAAAATTTTGGGTTCCAAAGGGAAAAGTCTTTTCAAGAGAAATTAAATCTACAACTACCAGGATTCCAAGTTAGGGTACAGTACTTTTATTCTGCAGGGAAGTCTTAATACCTGGTTATATATCAAATGAGATAAAATTTGTAAAGTGTTTAACACAGTCCCTGGCACATAGTAAGCAATATATCAATGTTTATCTTTTTCCTCCCTTTCTGCTGGTTGCATACGCGCGCGTGCACGCGTGCACACACACACATATCCTTCATTCCAATACAAGGTTTTTTTCCTGACTAAATAATAAAGCATATGTGTACAGGAAATTTATTGATACAATATTTAGCAGGGCTTCACATTTACCTCAGTAACTCCTACTGAATCGTTGGTTTACATCCTTTATGCTTTGGACTTAAACTAATTTGACAGAAGGAAAAAAAATTCTTTCTAACAAGACAAACCAGGAAATCACAGAAATTTTTAGTCTTTTTTTTTTCCTTTTGTTTGGAGTGGGAGGAGCGAGGGGTATTACTCCCTCTTTAGACTGTTCAGCAAAAGAAAAAGGCTCTTAGCTAAAATTACAATTGCATATACTTATGTAGACATCACTATTATTGAATTACAAAAGTTAAGATAAGGAAAGTGTATACACACACACATATAACGCATGGACATATGTGTTTATATATGTTTATATGGGTATATGCATGTGTGCATGTGTTCATATATACATGTACATATTAATATCTCAGTCTTTTTAATATCTCAGGTTCTTTTTGCGGAAAGTGAACTCAGCTACTTCTCTTGGTGATTATTTTAGAAAGGAGAAAAAGCTATTAATACTTTGCTCTAAGCTAATTATCTTAGGAAGTAGGAATGTCATTGTCCATCATTCCTTTAAGGTTGTCTTCAACAACAAAAAATCTAAAACGAAAGAGAGAGAAAAGTCTCGATATGTGCTATTCAAAGCAGCCTGAGAGGGTTTGGAATTTGAGGGGATGGAGTTATTTTGAAAGAAGATCTGATAGTCTACTCCAGGAAAAAAAAAACAAAAACAAAAACTGGTTAACTGAGGTAGCATTTCTTTACTTAAAAGTTGCAAAGGCTGGTTTTAGCACCTAGTGTAATGAGATGTCCCTTAACCATGAGACAATATGACAATTAAAGTAAAAAACTAGGAAAATCCAACACTCCAACTTAGTCTGAGAAGGCTTCCAGAAGGATAGAGATCTGAGGAAAGTAATTGTTCAATTTCTTTATTTTTATTCTGAACTTAACAAACACCTAATAAAACAGGCATTTCCATGTACATAGTAGAAGAGAAAAAGAGGGTTACACTATGAAACTGAAGATCTCTGTTACATTTAACAACCAGAGGTTAGGTTCCAGTTTGATTTAATCACTTAGCTTTTACAAAGGGATTATTACCTTGAAGACACTGTAAGAACAGAAGTATAAATATTTCCCTCCAACACCCGTGGACACACTTTCCTACCTAATACCACACCTAATTCCTACCTAATACCTAATACCCTGGGTAGAGGGGGCTCAAACTGAACACAATTTGTATCAAGCAATATTCCCACCAAATTCACTTCCAAATGTAGCATGGTCATTGGTTGAGTCTGAGTCGCAGCTATATCTGAGCTGGGTCAAGCAGTTAGATTGGTATTTCACTCCTCACCATCTGGCTTTCAGCAAATCCCAGCAAGAACACCAGCTTCCAGAGCAATTTGGAACTATGCCCAAAGGACAATCAAACTGTGCATACCCTTTGATCCAGCAATATCATTGCTAAGTCTGTATCCCAAAGAGATCATTAAAAAGGGGAAAGGACCTACATGTACAAAAATATAGTTACGCAAGCTCTTTTTGTGGTGATAAAAATTTGGAAATCGAGTGGATGCCCATCAATTGGGGAATGGCTGAACAAGTTGTGGCATATGAATGTAATGGAATAACTATTGCTCCATAAAAAATGATGAGCAGAAAGACTTCATAATAACCTGGAAAGACTTACATGAACCGAGTGAAGTGAGCAGAACTAGGAAAACATTGTACATAGTAACAGTAACATTGTTCGATGACCAACTTTGATAGACTTAGCTCTTCTCAGCAATGCAATGACCCAAGACAGTTCCAAAAGACGCATGATGGAAAATGCTGTACACATCCAGAGAAAGAATTATGGAGTCTGAATGGAGATTGAAGTATACTATTTTCACCTTTTTTGTATTTTGTATTGTTTCTTCCCTTTGCTCTGTTTCTTCTTTGATAACATAACTAATGTGGACATATGCTTTACATGATTGCACATGTATATCAAATTGCTTGACGTGGAGGAGGAGGGGAAGAGAGGGAGGGAGAAAAAATTTGGAACTCAAAATCTTTCAAAAAGTGAATGTTAAAAATTGTTTTTATGTGTAATTGGAAAGAAAATCAAATATGATTTAAAAAAAAAAAAGAACATCAGCTCCCAGACTTCTGGTGGCTCATACTCCTGACCTTTCGGAGATCACAGGGTCATTGTCATCTCCAATAGCCTTCACTGAAAAGCAAGAAAGAATAGACACAATCTGAGACAGAAGGAATACCAGAGCCATGTTCTAAGCTTCAGGTTTGCCCCAGATGAGAGACGGCCTAAAGCCCCACCCCCATCCAGCAAATCATCCTCCTTCTTCAATGTCTTTCAATCTAAAAAAAAGCCAAAGCCTCTTGGCTTTGTTATCACTTTGGCTGGTCAGTGTTCTTTGAATGCAATCCAGTTCCATAGCCAATCAATAGTCTTCATCACATGATTAACAAATGATAACCAGTTATAAAATGTCTGTGCATGCTCCAAATCTGGGAGAAGGGCCCTTCTATTAAATATCATCACATTTTTCCAAGAGCAGACTTATCAGCCTCTTCTACATGAAGATTGTATCAGTCAACTACACAGTAAATGTTCACCAGCCCCCACTCCCCGCATTTCTATCCCCTCACCATATATAATCAATTCAACCTGCTCTTGGCCTTCTTTCCTTTCTGGTCCTCGCTTTAAAAAAAAAAAAAAGATGCCTCAATGACCATCTTTTCTTTATTTTCTTTCTCGTTCTTTTCTTTTTGTTGCTACCCTTGTCTTCCCACCATCCCCCTCCACCACTGAAAAAAAAATTTAAATGAAAGAATAGGGGAAAGAGAAGGGAAAAAAAATAGAGTAAAAAACGCACAGCAGAGAATGAAAGAAAACCTAGAAGCAAGCAAAAAGAAGCTGGGTAACTTTGAAAACAATGTGAAATATATATTATTATATTATATTATATTATGTTATGTTATGTTATAGCATGTTATGGCATGTCATGGCATGTCATGTTATGTTATGTTACGTTACGTTACATTATATCATATCACATATCACATCACATCACATCACATTATATTATAATTACATTATATTACATTATGTTACATTACATTATGTTACATTACTTACGTTACATTACCTTACGTTACGTTACGTTACGTTATGTTACATTATGTTATATATAAGTTTTCTTGAAATGGAAATTTATTGCTTTATATTGAATCTTCTCCTATGCTCTGCTGTGTACATAAATTTTTTTTTTCTTTTCTTATTTCGTATTTAAGTTTAAACTGAATTTAAAAATTAAAAAAGAAGAATATAGCCAAACAAAACAAAACAAAACAAAATTCCTACATTGGTTATATCTGAAAATGCAGGCCTCATTTTGCACTTTGATCCCATCTCCTCCCTCTCAGAAGGTGGATAGCATGCTGAAGTTTGAAATTTGGTTTCATGGTTGGTCATTTCATTGATCAAACCTGCATTTCAAAGTTGTTTTTCTTTTACAAGGTTGTTATTTTATTAAATTGTTCTCCTAGTTCTGTCACTTCGCTTTGTATCAGTTCATACTGATTTCTCTGAATCTGACTCTTTTGTCTCCTCTTATGGCCTTATGACCTTAATTTAGAAAGACCAAGGTCATCCGTTGCATTCTGGGCCATCACCAGTTGTCTTGCCACTGGTGACTCTGGAGGAGAGAGTGAGGCTGACCACTTTTCAGAAATCTTCATCACTTAAATCTAGTTCACTCAAATCGTCAAGACATCAGCCTCATAATATCATTGGTTCCCCTTAGAGAACAAAGGACAAATAAGAACAATTACAGTACATTCATACAGCATAATTTATTCAGCCATTCCTCAACAGACAGGCACCATCTTAGCTCCCAATTCTTTGCCACTCCAAAAAGCTGCTATAAATATTTTTTGTGCAGAAGAGTCCTTTTTTCTCTTCTTGGGAGTATAGGTTTGGTAGCAATAGCTCTGGGGCAAAGGGTATGCATAGTTTAGTGACTTTAGAGGAATAGTCCTCAATTGCTTTCCACAATTGCTAGACCAATCTACAGCTCCATTAACGGTGTGTTAGTGTGCCTGTTGGCAGACCCTCAAATAATTGTCATTTTTCCTTCTTTGTCTTCTTTGCAAATCTGATAGTTGTGAGATTTATTCTGTGCTATGTGCCAGACACTGCGCTCAGTAATGAAGATACAATGACAATAATGAAACAGTCTCTCCCCTCAAGCAGCTGATATTCTAATGGGAAAGATAATGTGTACATATATAGGTATATTCAAAAATATACACAGGTCAAATTCATGGCAGCCCTGAAGCAGAAGGCATTAACAGATTGGGGAGAACATATAGAAGATGGCACTTGGTTCCAGATTGCCACAGTTTCATTTGTGGCCGCTGGTATCTTCCAAGTAATCTTACCTATAACTGCAGAAACAGAACAAACTAGTTGAAACAGAAGTGTGTTTGATTCTTTTCACTCATATATGTTTCCATTTTTCTTTCATTATAACTTGAGAAAAAGAAGCATGCAGCACTGGACAGCATCACCAGCAGGAATCCACCTAGACATTCCTTTCAATTCAAAAAGTATTTATTAAACACCTACTATGTTCAAGGCACTGTGCTAGGCACTAGGGATACAAATACAAAAAGGAAGTAATCTTTGCCCTCAAAGAATTTGCATTGGACTAGGAGAACACAATATACACATAAATAAATACAGAATACATACAAATTAATATTTTACCACTAGGTGGCATTGTTAGCCACTGTCCTGATCCTATTCAATGGGAAGGCTCTGAATCTGAGCATTTCCATTGCTCACCCTTTTCTTTCTTTAATTTTTTTTTAACTGTACTCCACCCAGCCTAGCAGAAGTTCATGGGTGGTATTTTCTATGGTTCTCAGAGAGTTAACAACCTTCTGTCCCTCAGCTCCCCCTCTCTCTGCTAGATAGCACAAACTCCTTATCTAGGAGTATAATGGCAAGCAAAGTGGGACCTTACGTTTTGCTCTTTTTTCTTTTGGAGTTCTAGTTCTTCTCAGCACTAAAGTAATCAAGTGCCTTTGATTGAGACTTGCCTTTGTCTCAATCAAGAGTCTTTGATTAAATCAAGAGTCTTTGTTGACCTGCTTAATTCACAAGAAAGTCTAAGTCACATAAGTCTGAGTCACAATCTTGTGATGCCCTCTGTGCCTGAAGAAGTATATATGCACTCCGAGGTTAGCATTTTGCTTTGAGGGCTCACTCATTGGAAGAGTGTTCCTGTGACTCAGCCAGATGAGTCTCTGGGTAGCCATTAAGGAGCACCCCACCCCCAGCTGTGAAAACCCAGATGTTGGTGCTTCTCTTTCTGGTAACTGTGAGGGGCCCAGCCCCCAAGACAGAGTCAAACTGTAACTTAAGATGAGAACAGCCCGTTCAAGGTTAAGAACTGCACAGAGTTAGATAAGCAGCTACAGAGAGAACATCCAGCTTCCCCCACTGTTGCCTTAACTCACAGGCTGACTTCATAACTCTTTCCATATAAGTACAGAGCACAGACTGTCCACGAGCACGGACACACGGTCCTGATAGGTTTAGAGGATCGTGCACGAGCTTGCTTGCCCCCAGAAACGAAGGCTAGTACAGCATAAATATCCTGCTTGCTGTAACAATAAACTGGACCCTTTGACCATCTGCATGTCTCCTGCCTCATCTGTGTGCTGCTCGAGCCAGGTGGTCCGGCACTAGGTTCAGGGACCCCCAAGGGATCCTGGGCAGTCGATGGGTGGTCCTAGGCCCCCAACAGGTAACTATGTATGCATTGCTACAGACAGACAGTTAGAAGTCCTGTCTGCTGATTTGTGTTATTTGCTATGTTTATATAATTTCTGTTTGTGTTTTCTCTGAAGTTCAGGGTGCTGACTTTTTCCCCTGAACTAAGTGAATGATATATGTATGTTTAATTAAAGTGAGATTGTAAACCCATTAAAGTTGCTTTCCTTAGAAAGCACATCAAAGAACCTGTGCTACACAGCCATAGTAGTTGCAAGTAACATCGTTGTTAAAAGGCGGTGTAGATTAGCATGGACATATCTGATCAGAAATTGGTTCCTGAGCACTTGTGTCTGGCAAACCCTGTTTCCTCCTTGAATTTGCTGTTTCCTGAGTTCTCATCACATGATCTTAGCATAAAAGTGTCAAGTTCCCACAGAAGCAGATAAATATGCTTAATTACATACAGTACTTTTACTTTTAATCTATAAGCTAATAAACAGTTCCTAATAAAAATAAAATCTCTGAGTGGCTTCATGCCTGCCTTTCCTTTATTCCCCAAAAGTCCCCAGGCAGTACAGAAGCTATTTTGTACCCAAAAATTCTAGGAATCAAATAATTTAGTCTTCTTTCAAGCAAGCAAAGAAATGTGAACAATACCACGCAGTTCAAAATTTGATATTTGACTTACACATCCAGCAAGTCATCTGGTGATTCAGGGACTCTGCAGGAACTCTAGACCTTTCCATTCCTTCCCTAGGATGGGAACATGGGCTTGGGAAAAGAGATAAATTCCTATATCTGGTACTTTTCTCATGCTGGGTGATAGCATCATAGACAAGAATTTCCAGCTGTTTCCTGTCTTGGCCACCCCATTTTTTCAGAGCTGGATGTGTGGACCCAAGAGCTGGGCCCAGCAAAGAGAAACCTGCCACATCCATGTCACCCCAATTCTCTCTAACTTTACATCTCTGCTACCTCTTCCTCTCTAAATCCTCAATCAGCAACCAAACTCTTTCTCCCAGAGAGCAACGGTAGGGTTTGGGAAGGAGTAGGATTTGGTAACATTGTTACATGTGTAAAGCAACATTTTTTTCTTTTTTTAAAATAATTTTTACTGAGATCTTTTGGTTTTATATCATATTTATTTATTTTACATCAAATAAAGCTGCCTCTCTCTCAATCAAGTGTAGACATTAAGAAAAAAATGTTTTTTTTAAATGGGGGGGGCAGGAAGCAGCACAAAACTAACCAACACAACCACCATCTGTGACAGTATATGTAATATTCCACACCTCCACATAGTCCCCAAACACTATCATGAAGGGAAATAGGTAGATTTTCTTCACTTTTCTTTAGGGATCAAGCTTGGTTATTTTAATTACATAGAATTCTGTTTCTTGTTGTTGTTGTTCCGTTTCAGTATTGTAGTCATGTTGCATATGTTGTTTGCTTCATTTACTTCACTCTGCATCAGTTCATATAAACTTTCCCATGCTTCTCTCAGTTCTTCATAATCATGGCTACTTATAGCACAGTAATGTCACATTACAATCACATACCAAAATCTGTTTGCATTTCCCATTTAAGCGTGTGCCTCATTTAGACTTCAGCAATGTTGAAAGTCATGAGACAAAGACAGAGATGATGAAATATAAAGCATAACTGCCTTTGTATGTTTATCCCAGTCACTCATTTTGCATAAGACCCAACAGGAATCTGAGAAATGTAACCGGTCAGTTTCTGAGAAAAACTGTCAAACAGAAGAGGCTATACCTCTCCCACTTCTTAACTGAGGGAGTAACAAAAGCTTACTACTGAGACCTTGAAAGAGCAATTCTGGAGAAGCTTCTGCCAGTCTTAGGCTAAAGACCTCAGCTCTTTCTGAAAGAGAATAGTATCACTCCAACTGAAAAGAATACCATAACACACCCAGGTGAGTCTGAGGCTAGAAGTCATGGAAACCACAGCTACCCACTGCAGAGTGAGCCCTTGGAGTCAGTGCATTGACTCATGCAGCATGAATGCAATGCCCTGTAAGGAGCCAGCTGAGCTGAAATGTACTCTATAGGGAACCAACCCAGCCTATCAATGGAACATCTCATTCTTGGCACTAAAGCCCCACTCCCAAAGTGAACTTAAGGACTCTCCTGAGAAAGGACATTGAAGGCCAGAGTTGTGAGTTACCTAGATCATATATGATACTGTCGATCTGAAAGCTTGTTAAAGAGGCAAACAGCTTAGGTGATATATAAGTTCATACTGTTTATTGCCCTAAAGCTAGCAGATACATGATCATGGAATCAGAAGGAAACTTCTGACTGACAGAAGAATGACAAGGTTTAAGTACACTTTAGAACAATCCCAACTCCAGTTTATGGTCTCCATATCATAAGGAGGTTTCTTAGTTGAATGAGTCGTAAATCCAGTAAGACAAGACAATAGACAAAGTAGTGTCAGTTAGATATTATGATCCCGGGATGTCTATGCTGTTCTTGTATATGCAAATGTCCCAAGAATATCAAGATAAGAGAAATCCCTCTGTTCTAGTTGCAGACATCCTGTCATCAAGAGAAAGATACTCCTTGTCAATCTTATCTGGTGTTTGAAGTTGCTGACACAGGAAAGGGCATTTTTAGAGTAGAGCAAAGCACTTTGGTTGATTAGTTCAGGCTTTGGATTTTATTGGGGTTCAAGTAATCTGAAAGGATTGTTAATACCTACATGTGTGACTTTCTACCATTGTACTATAAGTTTGTGCCCACCTTTCTATATTCCTAGATTATGTGTGTCAGTGAGAAAGTACACCCTAGGTTTTAGAGGAAAATGAACTTCTGTTCTTGCTAGACCACTTAAATAAATGTCTTTTTTAAGAATTAATTTAATCTACTGGCTGATTTTTTATGGGAAGTACACTGACGGGGGCTAGTGAGTTACAATGTTGTGAGTAGTTGTCAATAGGGTAACAGAGAGCAGTTGCATCTCTGGTCTTGGAAGTGTTAGTTGGAGGAGTGAGACTATTGGGGGTGCTACACCCAATCAATGGGCATACAAAGTAAATTTAAGTGATGGTAAGCACTCACAACTAGAGGAATCAGGAAGGGATTTATGTAGGAGATGGCTCCTGAGGTATGATTTGAAGGAAAATAAGTATTCTATAAGGTGGCGTGAGAAAGAAGCTTATTCCAGATATGGGGTACTACGTGTAAAGAGACAGAGATGGAATGTTAGGTACAGGAAACAGCAAGTAGGCTAATTTGATTAGAACAAAGCACTCATAAAGGGAAATAACCTTAATCAATCAACAAGCATTTATTCAAAGTCAGTCTGTCAATAAACATTTATTGAGCACCTGCTATATGCCAGGTACTATGCTGAGCACTGAGAGTACAAAGAAAGGTCAAATACAATCCCTGATCTCAATGGGCCAATAATCTAATGGGTGAGACAACATACACACAACTATGTACAAATAAACTATATACAAGATAAATTGGAGAACAACCAAATGAGGGAAGGCACTAGAATCAGAAGGGCTCAGGAAAGACATCTTGTGAAAGGTAGGATTTGAGCTAGGAATTGAAGGAAGAATGCCGGAAGTTCAAGATGAGAAAGGAGAACATTTATAGGCACGGTGGACACTCTACTATATTCCAGGCACTAGGTGCTGGGGATGCAAATACTAAAGAGAGACAAATCTCTGCACTCAAGGATCTTATATTTCCACTACATCTTCATGAACTACTGCTTGAGTAAATGGGCATAGATAAAGGTGGGGGAGTGACCACCATAGTGTTGTGACATATGAAAAGTTTGAGAGATGTACTTTCTAGGTAATTAACCATTTTGTTAATAATGCTAGCATATTATTAATAAGAGGATGGTCACTTGGCCTCTCTCTTAGACCAAAGACAAACTGTGGAACTCACTCAAAGCATGTATGCCCTTGGAAGACTGGCTGTTCCTAAGGGTGGAAATCAACTCTGATTGGTTAACAAGTAATGAGAGAGAATGTATATTATAATGAGATGTGGACCTATTCTAATGAGGGACTGGGGACATGACTTTGATCATTTACTTCCAAATCAAGCCCAGCTGTAGGCAATCTAATCAAAGAATTTATCTCCACCAAGGAAGGAAGGAATGGAGGAAGGGAGGGAAGGAGGAGGGAAGGAAGGAGAGAAGGAAGGAAGGGAGGAGGGGATGAAGGAGGGAGGGAAGGAAGAAAGGAAGGAAGGAGGGAAGGAAGGAAGGAAGGAAGGAAGGAAGGAAGGAAGGAAGGAAGGAAGGAAGGAAAGGAGGGAGGAAAGGAGGGAGGGAGGGAGGAAGGGAGGGAGGGAGGGAGGAAAGGAGGGAGGGAGGAAGGAGGGAAGGAAGGAAGGAAGGAAGGAAGGAAGGAAGGAAGGAAGGAAGGAAGGAAGGAAGGAAGGAAGGAAGGAGGGAGGAAAGGAGGGAGGGAGGAAGGAAGGAAGGAAGGAAGGGAGGAAGGAAGGAAGGAAGGAAGACCTCATCCAAACCAGAGGTTTGAGTAGAACACATTGAGCTTCCCCCTGAACAAGATTGAGAAAAAGTTAATCCAATGTTATTATTATCTGTAAGGTCCTTCAAATGCTTGCTCGGCCTAATAAAGTTTCTGAAAAGAAAAAGAAAATCCTGTCTCAATAATATTAATAATTAGTTATTTAATAATCATTTCTCTCCATGCCCTTCCTCCTCCCAGCCTCTATACATCTCACAAATGTTCCTTTTCAGAGGATACTTAGATTCTGGGCTCTTAAACGTTTTTTGTGGCACAGCCCCCTGTGGCAGTCTAAGGAAGCCTATGGATCCCTTCTCTGAATAATATTTTAAAATAATTGAAGGAACAGCTAATTTTCAGTTAGAGGTAAGTGAGAATAAAGATGTCATATTTTTTCCCTATCCAAGTTCACAGACCCCCAAAATCCATACACACAAAACTCCAGGAATCTGTGTATCTTCCTTTAGATTGGAAGCAACCCTAATTTGGGTCTCAACCTGAAGTTGAGATTTGATGCTTTGAAGCACCATGCAGCCTTTTACCCTGTCTCTTTTCTTTTTGTTTTTCTTTCTTTGCCAGGTGGGTAAAAAAAAAAATGAGTCCAGCTCTTAAGTTTAGGAAGTCTTAGATTGGAAGAAAATTCGCTGAGCTCTGCTATAGGCATCTTCCTGGCTCTGATCCCCTGTGCTCATTGAACAATCTTCTGATCTCAGTGTGGTTTCCCAAATGAGCTCTCCTACTGGAAAGAGATATTTCTCTTTGTAAACTATTAAATTGGCTTTCTGGCTGTTGGCATCCCATCCTATGCAGTTTGGGACCACATCAGCTGGTTTTCCCAAGGCCTGATCTCCTCCCACTAAACCAAATATGGAGAATCTGGACCCACCAAAGCTGAGAGATCAAATTTTAGCTCCTGTTAATGCAATGCTTTCAGGGGCACAGCAACCACTATTTGAGACAGGAGATAGGTGAGTAGCTTTTACTTCTATTTTTACAGATCAGAGCACAAGCTTAAAAGATTGGTCAAACAACTCCTAAGTCTCCAAGTTGGGAATGAAATTCAGATCTTTGGACTTTAGAACCAGAATTCTTTCCCCTACATTGGGCTTAGTCCACATTCCAATGTCCAGCAAAGTGACCTTGAGGATTTCTTTTTCTCCTTTGAAAATTCACCCTAAAAGGATGATACCCGTGACCCTGATTCCTTGGTTTAATGGGAGAATAATCACAGGATAGTTGGAAGGGTCAAATGTGATCCCTTGGGCCAATGACTTATGGAGTCACAAGCATTAAAATGTTATATAAATGTAAGCTGCTATTATTATTCATTTCTACAACTATGAATATGGAGAGACAAAAATAGAATGTTAATTCCTCATTCCTGGCTGCCTGTGTGCTCCCTTTAGGGAAGGAGGGGTTTCATGGAAACTAATGATTTTTTTCTGTGCTTCTTTGTGAGGTTCGGATCAGTGGCTCTCCAAGCATGGTCCTCCATGCTGGTCTTTCAAGTCAGCTGGTGGTGCCAAATGTCTTAGAGCTTATAGCTCCCTATTTTTGGCCTCAGTCTCCAATTCTGTAAAATAAGACGCTGGACTTTTTGCTGTTCAGTCCTTTTCAGTTGTGTCCCACTCTTCATGACCCCATTTAGGATTTTCTTGGCAAAGATACTGGAGTGATTTCCCATTACCTTCTCCAGCTCATTTTACAAATGAGGAAACTTAGGCAAACTGAGGGTGAAGTGACTTGGCCAAGGTCACACAGCCAGTAAGTGTCTGAGGTCTGATTTGAACTCAGGGAGATGAGTCTTCCTGACTCCAGGCCCAGCACTCTGTGCACTATGGCCGCCCTAAGGAGTCAGTCTAGGTCATCTTTAAAGTCCTTTCTTGCTCTAAATCTAGGAAGAGCTTCTGAAGACAGATCTGTCCTGACCTCAGTTTCAGGCAACATGGTTCTTGTAGAAGGTCAATCTTAAAGACAGAAAGACCAGGGCGGCATTTTCTCATTGATTCTTAGTAGTTGGTGACCCTGGGCAAATCGTTTAACCTTTAGTGCCCCAGGCAACACTCTTAAGAGTAGAAATTTTAGGCTAGGTATGGATCTAGGATGATAGGAGGCACTTCCTCCCTGGGGGGCTCCCCGTACCCATGAAATGGCAGGTCCAGTCCCCCTTTACCTCTACACCTGCCCCCTAAAATAGGGACAATAATGCCTGCCCTGAATAACTCACAAATTTGGTCTAAGAGCAGATGACATTATGAATGTGAAAGCATTTTGAAATGTATAAAAGGATAAACTAATATATGTAGATACAACAGAAAGGGTGCTGGATTTGTGGTCAGAGGACTTGGGTTCGAATTCTAACGTTGTCACATCTTACCTGTGCGACTTAAGTCATTTAACCTTTCCGGGCTTCAGTTTCTTGCTCTGTAAAAAAAAAAAAGGGGGGGTGGGACTAGTTGGTTTTCAGGTAATTTTCAATCAATCCACAAGCTCTTATTAGTCACCTGTTAGGTGTCTGGTACTGTTATGGGCACTGGGGACATAAGTACAAAGAAAGAAACAATCCCTACTCAGATTTGCCTCCTACAGGAAGCTCTAAATCTATGGTCTTGTGAATTATAAAAACTTTTGCTTCTTGCAAGAATTAGTTAATATTTATCTTCCGATGTTTAATGGAAAAACGCACAGCACCTAAACAGTGCCTTAGTTGCCTTAGAAGTTAGTCCAGCTCCCTCACTTTACAAATAGGGAAACAGGCCCACAGCAGACAGTGACTTGCCTAAGGTCATACATTGTGAGGTAGAGCTAGAAGGAGAGCCTAGCTTTCCTGGCTCTGTAGACCTATTGTTCTTTAATACCTTGCTTCCTTAGTAAGGGACAGTTGGGTGGATAGAATGCTGGGCCTGGAGTCTAGAAGACCCGAGTATAAATATGGCCTCAGACACTTGCTAGCTGTGTGACCTTGGGCAAGTCACTTAACCTCTACCTGTCCCAGGTTCCTCAACTGAGTAAGTGGAGAAAATGTAGAGTAGAGATAATAACACCTGCCTCCCAGGGACAGGGAGGAAAGCACTTCGCACAGAGCCTGGCGTATAGTAGGTGCTTAATAAATGCTTGCTTCCTTCCTACCTCATACTACCTAGCGTCTTCGACGATGGGATAGCCCACATTTACACAGCATCTCAGGGTTAACAGTGTACACAGCAAGTGCTCAAAAGCTGATTCATTGTGAATGCCCATGCAGTAACACCACCACTTCACGAATTCCCAGTGGATGCCAAAGCCATTTCCAGACTATGGGACTTCACTAATCTCTCAACTCCTAGAATTTTAGGAGTCAGAGTTTTAGAGCTGAAAAGGATCTTAGAGGTCATCTAGTCCCTAGGAAACAGGACTACGGAAGTGAAGTGACTCAATCAAGGTCACACAGAGAGGAAGCAACAGAACCAGGTCTACTGACTCCAAAGCCAGAGAACAGTCCATGATAGTATTGGAAGGAATCATAGGACCAAAAATTTAGAAGGGGAACAAGGGAGTGGGGGATAGAACAAACTGTTTCTAAGCACCTACTATGTGCCAGACACTGTGGTAAGCATTTTACAACTATTATCCCATTTGATCTTTTTTTTTTTGGAGGGGGGAAGGCAGGGCAATTGGGGTTAAGTGACTTGCCCAAAGTCACACAGCTAGTATATCAAATGTCTGAGGTCATATTTGAACTCAGGTCCTCCTGACTCCAGGGCCAGTGCTCTACTCACTGCACCAACTAGCTGTCCCTATCTTGTTTGATCTTCAACATAATCCTGGGAGGTAGGGGCTGTTATTATCCTCATTTTATTAGGTAAGGCAGGCAAAGGTTAAATGGCTTGCCCAGGTCACACAGCTAGTAAGAGTCTGAAGCTGAATTTGAACTCAGATCTTCTCGACTCCAGGCCCCATGTTCTATCCACTATGCCATCTAGCTGCCTAGAGCTTTAGGGGATCATTTAGCTCAATTTCTCTCCAAGAAGGAATCTCCCTATAGAGAATCCATGACAGAGATAGGCGTTCTTCCCACTTATGCTGAGCATAACTTTTGTGTTTATTTGCTTTTTTACAATGGCCAGAAAGGGTAGGGTAGATGGGTTCAAAGGGTTTCTGCCCCTTTAAAGTAGAGTGTAGACTGGAAAAGTTTGAGAAAGCACTAGCTTAGCTAAAACATTTTTTTTTAACCACCAGGACATAAAAATGGTCCAAGCATGGTCATAAAGCCCTCAGTGCCTTTTCCCCAGGAGGTGTGCTATATAATCCATTGTCCTGAAATGAAATTCAAACATAAATCAACCCTCACTATGTTTTTTCAACCAGATACTAAATTCCTGCCTGCTTTCTACCAGAAATACTTCAGCCGTGGGGCAGCTCAACTTTTTAACACCAGAGAGATGACATAGAAGCTCATGAGGTCAGAGGTGAGATAAAGAGGTGAAGCTGTCTTATGGGAAGCTAAGGTGGGGCAGCCACCTGGAGGAAGGAATGGATGGGTAGATCAGGAAAATGTCAGATTGCCTTTGAGAAACTGCAAAATTCATTTCATGACTCCAAGCTTCTCTCTAGGAAAAAAAAAAGTCCGCTATTTTTCTAGTTTTGTTGCAAGGTTGTGAATCATGAAACGCTACAGCGAGCAAAGAGTTGAAGATGAAGGTCACCCAAAAGGCAACAGATAGGGCCATGGTGGGAGCAAGCAGGAGAAACCAGGAATTACATAGGAGAAGTTATTAAAAGGTGTCATCAAAGAAATCTGTAATTGAAAGGAGGAGGGGGGTGGGTCACAAGGTGATAGTGAGGGATAATCAATCAACAAACATTTATTAAGTGCCTACTATGTGCTAGGCACTGGAGATACAAGTACATAGAATGAAGAAATCCCCAGAACATCACAATGCCCAATTCAAAGAGTTTTTTTTTAATTATAATAATAATTGCCAATAGATAGAGTGCTTACTCCACTGGTATTCTCAAGAGGACTCAAAGAAGGCCCCCATGATGTTGGGTGGATCTCTGGGTTGAAATTATGGGAGGATATAGATGAGAGTCTTGGAAGATGGGAAAGGAGAGGGGCTATAGGTTACATCCTTGGAAAAAATAGCTATATTAATCTTCAGTATTTGGTAAGTTCTCTTCGTGGTCAAGAGGAAAAAACACAGATTAGATAAGAGTCAAATTAGGTATATGTGGAACCAGCTGAATGACCAGCCCCAAAGAATGATCAATGAATTGGTGTCAAGCTAGAAAGTAGCATGCTGCAAGACTCTATCCCAGCCACGTAGGATATATTTAACCAACCAATATTTTTAACCAACAATAAAAAGACAGAGATAGCTAACACTTGCATAGCACTTTAAATTTTACCTAGTGCTGGACATCTATTATCAAATTTAATCCTCACAACTCTGTGAGGTAGGTGATATTTATTATCACCCACATTTTACAGAAAAAAAGACTGAGATTGAGAGAGGATATTCTGTGACTTGCCCAGGATTACACTTGCTCAGTATTAACTGAGGCTGGGCTTGAATAACACGCTTATAAAAAGTCTGCAAATTATTCAAAGCCAGGAGGGATAATCAAAGTACTGAATGACATAGGATGAGACAGGATCCAGAAAGATTTGGACAAAGTAGAACAAAGGTTTAGGCAGCTAGGTGGTGCAGTAAATAGACCACCAGCCCTGGACGAAGGAGGACCTGAGTTCAAATCTGACCCAGACCCCTATGTGTGACCCTGGGCAAGTCACTTAACCCTTCTCGCCTCAATCTCTTCATCTGGAAAATGAGGTAGGGAAGGAAACGACAAACTACTCCAGTATCTGCCAAGAAAATCTCAAAAAGCATCATAAGAGTAAGACAAGATTAAATCAACAGAACAAATGGCCGTTTAGATGAAATTTAAAAGCAGAGAATCTTGGAGCTGGAAGAGGGGTCATCTAGCTCAACTCATCCATGAGCAGGAATCCCCTCTAAGCATCCCCCGAGTGCTGTCATCCTTCTTCTGCCTGGAAACCCCAATAAATGGGAACTCACGACTTTTTTTAGAGGGGAGAAGACAGAGTAGTTGGGGTTAAATGACTTGCCCAAGGTCACACAGCTAGTAAGTGTGTCAAGTGTCTGAGGCTGGATTTGAACTCAGGACCTCCTGACTCCAGGGCTGGTGCTCTACTCACTGTGCCACCAGGCTGCCCTGGGAACTTACCCCTTTCAAGAGCCACTCATTCCACCACTGGGGATTTCTAATCTGTTAGGAAATACTTTCCTTATGTTGAGCTAAAATCGGCTTCTCTGTGACTTCTCATTCCTCCTATTTTCCCCTCCAGGGCCAAAGAGAACAAGTCTTATGCACCTTCCATAAGAGATCTGGCTTTTCAAATGTTTGAAGACAATTTCCTCTCTCCTCCCAAGACTTCTCCAGGCTAAGCATCACCAGCTCCTTCAACCAAATTCTCCTCCAGCCTGGCCTGAATATCACGTCATGTGATCCTCACAACAACCCTGGGAGGGTCGCACTATCATCGCTATTGTAGATATTTAATACAATAACATCACATTCATGTAACCAGGTTTGTTTCTGTTGCTATAGTTCAGTCATTTCAGGCTCTTCGTGACTCCATTTTGGGGTTTTCTTGGCAAAGATACCAGAGCGGTTTGCCATTTTCTTCTCCAGCTCATTTTACAGATGAGGAAACTGAGGCAGGCAGGGTGAAGTGACTTGCCCAGGATCACACAGCTAGTAAGTGTCTGAGGCTGGATTTGAACTCAAGAAGATGAGTCTTCCTGACTCCAGGCCTGGCAGGCTATCCATTGTACCACCTAGCAGCCCCATGGCTTGTGTTGCTACCTTCCAATCAATGGCTTACCTGAGGGCTATGTTTGGAAAGAAAAAAAAAAGGAAAAGAGCAAGAGATGGAAAAGCCACATGCCCATATCTCCACCAGACAAACCCCAAAGTGATCACATGCGGAGGAAGATGATGGTCCTCCTTGTTCTCACCCTTTTTGGGCCGATGCCTGTAGTCAGCGGAGAAAAGGACCAGAGTGGTTATTCTGGGACTCGAATCTGAATAACCTGCTGTTGTGAGGGTTGCTGTTGACAGTTGACACTGAATGCCAAGCAGGGACCGACAGCTCATGCCCTCTCTGCTGCAGTGATCACAGAGCTAAGGCTGGAAAGGGACCTTGGAGGCAATCTGGTCCACTCCTCTTTGGAACCCAGACACGTTAAGACTCTTGTGCAGTGGAAGTGAGGCTTGATCATGGTGGGTGATGCAAGCAACCAATCAATAAACATTCATTTAGTGCAATCTATGGGGCTAAGCACTGGGGACTCGAAAAGAGGCAAAAGACAGTCCCTGCCCTCAATCCCCTTACAATCTAATGGGGGAGCTTTATTGGTGGCATTGTTCAGTCATTTCAGTCCTGTCTGACTCTTCGTGGCCCCATTTGGTTTTTTTTTTTTTTGGCAGAGACAGCTCATTTTACAGATGAGGAAACTGAGGCAAACAGGGTTAAGGAGACAACATGCAAATAAATATATATAAAGCAAGCTACAGGATAAATAGGAGATGATTAACTGAGGGATGGCATTAGAATTAAGAGGGTTGGGGAAGGCTTTCTGTAGAAGGTGGCATTTTAGTTGGGACTTAATCAGGTTGGGGGCAGTTAGGTGGCCCATTGGATAGAGTTCTGGCCCTGGAGTCAGGAGGACCTGAGTTCAAATCCAGCCTCAGACACTTACTAGCTGTGTGACCCTGGGCAAGTCACTCCTCCTCAGATTGGCTTAAAAAAAAAAAAGCCTGGGAAGTCCGTACTCCCTGGGAAGCAGAGTATAAGAGGACTGGAAAGGTTTGCAAGGGCATTTTGTATTTGCTCTTAAAGGCACCCAGGGTAGGCTCCCTCCCACCAGAACAGCAGAGCCAACCCAGGTGCTACAAGGCTTATCATTCAGTCGCCCCCTAGACAGAAATTCATTGTTTCCAGTCAGGAACTCTCAACGAACAGCAAAAACTAAAGAGGGATAATAGCTTTAAATCCCTGACACCGAAGATGAGCTGATTTGTCAGATCTGAGACTTCAATAATCAATAGGCCGTTTATTCTGCACCTACTGTGTAAAAAAAAAAAAAAGGTAAGACCTGTACCCTGCCCTAGAAAGCCTAGCCTTCCTTTAAAGCCCAGCTCAAATGCAGCCTCCTCCAGGCAGCCTTCCCTGATCTCCAAGTCAATAAGAGCTTTCCTTCTCTGTACTCTCACAGCGCTTTATTTTACCCTTTTTATGCCCTTAATCATTTATTATTGTGTTTCATCGTTATCTATGTATATCCTGGGCCTGGGGCACTGAGTTCGAATGCTGATATTGAATCTAGCTCTGTAGCCTCAGGTAAGGCACTTCCTTGGAGATGGGCTCCACATGGCCTTTAAGCTTTCAATCCTACGAACCCGCGGCTCAGGCCCAAGCTTCACCCCGCCCCGCTGAGTTCATCAGCAAGGGTTTGCCCCACGCAAAGATGGCGGCGCCCAGTGGTCCAATGCACTTCAGAAAGATGGCCGGCGGCGCCCCGCCTTCCTCCGCCCTGTTGACCAATGAGAACGGAGCACGATAACCTGCGCCTGCGCCGTACAGGCTGCGGGGGCCCCGACGGGCGGTGACTCGGGGGTGTGCTGCCGGGAAGATGCCTAAAAAGAAGCGGGAGAAGCTGAGCGTGGCTCAGGAGGTGAGGGGCGGGGCGCGCCCGGGTGGTACGGTCTGGATTCTCACACCCCCCCCCTGCGGCACCGAGCGGTGGGTCTGCCCTACTCCCGCCGTGCTGGGGGGCAGGTGGGGAGAGGGGGAAGGGAAGAAGAGAGAGAAAGAGGAGGGGGCTGAACGGGAAGAGAAAAGGGGAGAGGGCGATTAGAGAAGAGGCCTAGGGAGAGGGCGGATAGGCGAGAGAAAAAGAGGAGGGGGCTGCTGGGGAAGAGAAATAGGGAGGGGGGACTAGACGAGAGAAAAGGGGAGGGGCTAAAGAAGAGAACTAGGGGAAGAAGGGGAGAAAAGGGGAGGGGACTGCTGAGGAAGAGAAAAGGGGGAGGGGGCTTCAAGGGAAGAGAAAAAGGGGAAGATCTGAGAGGGAAAAGAAAAGGGGGAGGGGGTGGCTGAGGAAGAGAAAAGGGGAGAGGGAAAGGAGCTGAAAGGGAAGAGAAAGGAGGGAGGGGCAGCTAGGCAAAAGAAAAGGGAGAGGGGGGCTTCAGGAAAAGAGAAAAAGGGGAGGCGTTGGCTAAGGAAAAGGGGGAAGGGGATGCAGGAGAAGGGGGAGGGAAAGGAAGTGAAAGGAAATAAGGGGGAGGGGCTGCTAGGGAAGAGAATGGGGGGCTGCAAAGGAAGAGGAGAGAGGGCTGCTAGCTAAGAGAAAAGAGGGAGGGGGCTGCAAGGGAAAGGAAGGAAGAAGGGGAGAAGCTGAAGGGAGGAAGAGGAGAACGCCCCTTTGGTTAGACATGAGGAACTGAGCAGGAGAAATCATAAAATTTAGAGTAGGAAGAAACCCGATTCGGTTTAACAAACGACGCCCTACTATGTGTAAGTCCCTGACTGGGGAGGGGGGGAAGGATCGCTAAGTCAATGACGTGATTTCTTTGCCTTGGGAATTCCTTCCCCACGTGAAAATCCCAACCATTCAGTAATGTACAACTATTAGAGTTTGTTACCAGAGGATTAGGGGTACTAGTGAGTTGCACTTGGTCATAAAGATGAATCTTGAACCAGGTTCTCCTGAGCAATAAACACGATGTTCTTTTCATTCTGTGTAACGGGGTACCCAGGTACTGTTGTGGTTATTACCTGGTCATGACGGCCTGTGTGACTGTAGGGAAGTCAACTTCACCTCACAGAGCTTCCTTATTTGTAAAATGAGAGGGTTAGACCAGAGGGCAGCTTCTGAGGTCACTTCCATTACTGGGATTAGACATCCCCAAAGCAGTAGGCTGCTACTGAAGGTTTTTCAGCGATGCCACCTGCTCAAACTTGTGCTTTAGGTCAGTTTGGCATCTGCACAGAGACTAGATTAGAGGGGCAGAGACTGAAAGCAGGGATACCGTTTAGATTGTTGCAGTAATCCAGGCCAGGAGTGAGAGCCTGAACCAGTGTGGTGGGCCCTGTAAATAGAGAGAAGAGTAATGGGAAAATGTTGTAGAGGTAGAATCCATGTATGGCTTTGCTACTGATTGTTTGGAGGAAAGGTGACGATAGAAGAGAAGGGAAAATCAAGAATAACTCCAAAATTGTGAACTTGGGCTATTAGAAAGGTGGTATTGCCTTGAACAAAATAGGGACATTTGGAGGAGATACTGAAGCTTCTCGGTGATGCCTTGATAGAGCACCAGGCCTAGAGTCAAGGAGACTTGAGTTCAAATGCAGCCTCAGACACTTACTAGCTATGTGACCCTGGGCAAGTCACTTAACCTCTGTGTCCCTCAGTTTCCTCATCTATAAAATGGGGATAAATAATAGCACCTATGCCACGGTATCAAGGTTGTTGAGAGGGTCAAATGAGATGGTATCTGTAAAGTGCTTAGCAAATCTTAGGGTGCTATATGAATGCTAACTAATATTATTACAGGGTATATTATATAGGGTAATTTCAAGAATTCAAGAGGGAGATTAGGGCTCAGTATGTTAGAAGTGGGAGTCATCTGCATAGAGATGATAATTAAACCCATGAGAGCAGATGAGATCACCAAAAGAAAGGATGTAGAACAGAATTTTGGGGGACAGGAGATATATGAAACTAAGGACAGGTTAAAGGGAACCCTAGGAGAAAGCCAAAGGACTCTAACATGGTCAACAGTATCAAATAGAAATACAAAGTTGGGTTTTGGTGAGGTGTGAATGGCGGGAAGACAAGGGGCCAAGATTTTCTCTTTTTTTTAATTATTATTTTTTCCCCTATTATATATTAAAAACAATTTTTAACTTTCGTTTTTTGAAAAATTTTTGAGTTCCATTGTGCTATGTTCAACTCTGATTAACTTATCTATTCTCAGCAATACAGTGATCCAAGACAGTTCCAAAGGACTTATGATAGAGAATGCTATCCATCTCCAGAGAAAGTACTATGGAGTCTGAATGCAGATCGAAACATACTAGTTTCACTTTATTTTTTCATGATTTTTTCATCTTTGCAAACTATATTTTTTTCAAACTGTTTCTTTTACAAAATGAATATGGATTACAAAATAATAAGGAAATATGTGTTGCATGATTGCACATATATAACCCATATCAAAATACTTACCGTCTTAGGGAGGGAGGAGGGAAGGGAGAGAGGGACAAAATTTGGAACTCAAAATTTTATTTAAAAAAAGAATGTTAAAAATTGTCTTTACACATAATTTGAAAAAATAAGATACTGTTAAAAATAAAAATATATAAACACAAAAAATTTTTTTGCTTTCCAAATTCTCTCCCTCCCCTCTCTTCTTCCCTTCTTTGAGAAGGGGCCAAGATTTTCAAAGGTAGAGGATAGAGTCTGGTTGAACTGATTAACTAGAGACAATTATGAATTGAATTGTAGAGAAAATGTTGAGTTGAGGGTCACAAGGACAAAAAAAATGAGGCAGAGGGAGGTCTTACAAGTTACCACCCCTCTGGAAGGAATGTCTCAGACTGGAGATGTTGGTCATGGGAATGATTTAGCCCATTGGCAGAAAACTGAAAAGGGTGGAATGATACAATTATCAGTCTGAAGTGAAAGAGAAGCAGCAGAATTCTGTAGTAGATGGGGCACTGGACTTGGAGTCAGGAAGACATGAGTTCAAATTCCACCTCAGACACCTACTAGTGACCCCACTGTTTATCAGTTTCCTCACCTAGAAAAGGAGAAGGCTGGATACAATGGCCTCGAAGGTCCCTTCCAACTTTGTTATCCTATGAGAAGTTTAACATAAGACCAGAGTTAGGGAGCAGGGTGGAATTGAGAAGCAAAAACCAGGAAAGGTGATGAAGGGGCTAGATTTTTATCTCCACTCTTCTCTGCCTTGGCAAATGGAGTCTCTCCTCTCTGGTACTTGTCCTTCTAATGAGATTCCAAATCTGTAGCCTGTGCACTAAAGGTCATTAAACATGTCAGGATCCTCTCCCTGAGAGGCCAGTAATTGACTCTGTTAATTGCATCTTTTGCCTAAGTTTTGGAATTCTGCCTAGTCTTAATTTTGACTTTCATACCTTGTGGCATAGTGGTGGAAGCCAGGAGACTGGGGTTCTGGTCACAGCTCTGCTATTAACTCTCTGTGGGGCCACGAAGGGCCTCGGTTTCTTCATCTGTAATATGAGGAGATTTAGCTGGATGGTCTCTAGAGGTCCCTTCTTCAACTCTAAAATTCTAGGATCTAGGATCTATGACCACATAAGACAAGAAGCTTTGTAGTTTCAGAATTGCTTTAGAATCTTATGCTATTAGCGCAGGGTTTTTATGTTATTGTTTTAAGCTGCCACTGAATTCATGGAATAAGGAGAATTGGAACAGAAACATGGTTTAACAAGGAAATTGTGGACCTGGGTCAGAGTCCTGCTGCTGACTGTGTGGTCTTGGGGCAGCTTGATTCCCCTCTTTTGGTTTGTGTCCTTATCTGTCAAATGTGGGTGGTCCCTTCCAATTCTGCCATCCCTTTTTTGTGACTGTGAAGCAGAGCAGCTAGGTGGTGCAGTGGATAGAGCTCCGAGCCAGAAGCCAGCAATACCTTGAGTTCAAATCTAGCCTCAGATATTTACTGGCTGTGTCACCCTGGGCAAGTTACTTAACACTCTTTGCCTCAATTTCCTTATCTGTACAACAAGAAGGGAAATAGCAAACTACTCCAGTAGTTTTGCCAAGAAAACTCTAAATGGCGTCAGGAAGGGTCAGACACAACTGAAAAATGACTGAACAACAACAGAGCAGGGGCCAGAATCTTTTTCATCTGGGGCCAAAAGAGCTGAAATGGGGAGATGGGAGTAAAGAGGGAACTCTTGCCAGAAAAAAGGTGCTCCAGCCCTCCTTCCTACAGTGGACCCTAGGAATGAATATAGGCTGGCAGACTAAGTGAGGTACTTGGACTGTGGTTACTAGAAGGAAGTAGCTCCTCCGGTCCTTCCATGTCAGTCCTAGGAAAAAACCCCATTCACCGTATGTTAGTTATGGTTCTTCTTTGAAGTAAAAGACACCATCTGTGTCCTCAGGATACCTCCATTTTAGCTATGAGGGAGAAAACATTTGTGAACCAACTTGGAGAAACAGCTCTTTCCTCAAACAGAGCTTGTTGAGTCATTTCCGGTAGTGGATGACTTTGCGACCCCATTTGGGGTTTTCTTGGCAAAGATACTGGAGTGGTTTGCCATCTCCTTCTCCAGCTCATTTTACAGATGAGGAAACTGAGGCAGACAGGGTTAAGTGACTTGTCCAAAGTCACACAGCTAGTAAGTGTCTCAGGTCATATTTGAACTCAGGTCCTCCCGACCCACAGTGCCACTGGAATCTGCTATTAACAAAGAAATCCTTGGTCACCATTCAGAAAAAGAATCTGAAATCCACAGGCCTCCTGCCTTGCTTCCTCGCCACTAGCAACTCCTCTTCCTCTTTTACCTTCCCTCCCCTTGCCCACCCAAGGCCTGAATATTGGGCTGATGCTCAGTAGCATTGATATTGTGCTCTTATTAAAAGTCCTGTGCTCAGAGCCAATGAAGTGGTGATTTAATCAAAAATGTTTGTTAATCTGATGAGTGCAATAAAAACCACACAAGTGAATAATCTCAGCACCTGCAAACAGCCTCCACTTGTTGTAAAGAAGCAATTACCAAGCAGGCTACAGTCACTCCCCAGGGCTGTCTCAAGCCATCTGCACCTGGCAATAGCTTCCCTGGGTACCTGGGACAGCTCCTTCCCGCTGCTTCCTTACAACTCCTCTCTCCTAAACCCTTTCAACTCCCATTCACTCTCTCATCGCTTGAGATCCCAGGATTGAAGAACGGGTAGTAAAGTCTTAGGATCTAGCTTCTGAGAGATTATTCTGAATAACAAGAAAATTATATTTAAGATGATGAAGAAAATCCTGCCCAGCTGCTGATCTTAATGTTTCATGGGAGAAGGGGATGATTTTTTTCCCCTCCAATCCTGATAGTAGAATCCTGGTAGAGGCAATATCTCCTTAAGCTTTTTATCCAGAATAATAATCCGTGCTTCAGTACTTAATAATTGTATTTCATCTTTTGGAGGCAGATGGTTTAACTTAGCATCTTTAGTACCTGAAGAATACACTCCTCTGGTCAGACCCCATCTACTGTTGTCCAGTACTCTTTGTGACCCCATTTGGGGGTTTCTTGGCAGAGATATTGGAGTGGTTTGCCATTTCCTTCTTCAGCTCATTTTACAGATAAGGCGACTAAGGCAAGCAAGGTTAAGTAACTTGCCTGGGGCCATACAGTGTCTGAGGCCAGATTTGACTCAAGAAAATGAATCTTTCTGACTATAGGCCCAGCACTGTAGCCACTGGGCCACCTGGCTGCCCCCAATGTTGGAATCTCCACCTATTAAATAGGTTGGGATATACTGATCCAACAAATTATACCAACATTTATTGTCAGTTACTTATTGTCAGTTAATCATGCAGCATTCATTAAGTGCTCATTATGTGGTACAGTGCCAAGCACTATGAATACAAAGAAAAAACAACAGTACCCGTCCTCAAGGAGTTTACATTCTAATGGTGGTGATAACATGTACATAAATAGACATGTACAAGATATATAGAGTAGATACAAGATGACCTCAAAGGGGAAGGCCTTCTGCAAAGGGTGGATTTTGAGTTGAGTTTTGGAAGAAACCAAGGATTTTAAGAGGTAAGGGTGAGGAGGGAGAGCATTCCAGGCATGGGAGACAACCTATACAAAGTCATGAAGATGGGAAACAAGTGTTATGTATGATGACTTGCCAGTATGGCTAGATGGAGAGGAGTGATGAGTAAGGAAACAAGGAGCCAGGTTGTGAAGAGGTTTAAATGCCAAACAGGATTTGTATTTGATCCTAGAGGTAATAGGGAGCCACTGGAGTTTATTGGGTAGGGAGAGGGTGATTTGGTCAGATCTGTGCTTTGGAAGGAAAATCACTGTGATTGTAGAGGATAGATTGGATCAAGGAAAGACTTGAGATGTGGAAATCAATTGGGGGTCATTGTAGTTGTTTAGACAAGAGGTCACATAGGCCTGAACTAGGATGGTATGAGCAGAGAGGAAATGTATATGAAAGATGTGGAGATAGAAATGACAAGATTTGACAGCTGGTTTATGGAGTGAAAGACAGTGATGATTACGTTACTGGTAGGGAAGTTTAATGGGGGGTAGATGTGGGGAGAAAAGATAATGAGCTTTGTTTTGGACATATGTTGACTTTGAGATGGGACGTTCCAGTATAAAATGCCCAATAGTTAGTGATGTAAGGCTGCAACTCAAGAGAAAGACTGGGGCTGGATACATAGATCTGAAAGTCATAGAGTTAATAAGTGACCCCAGAGTTGATGAAATCACCAAGTGAGAGAGCAGAAAGGGAAAAGAGAAGGGAGCCCAGGACAGAGTTTTGTGGTATACCTTTAGTTAGAGGGTGTGATGTGGGTGAAGATCCTGCAAAGGAAACAGGTAGGAAGGTAGGAAGAGAAGCAAGGGAGAGCAGCATCACAAAATCCCAGAGAGCACAGTGTTTCCTAGAAGAGAGAGTGATCCAGCAGGTTAAAGGCTGCAGAGAGGTGTTTCAACAATCCAGCTAGCAGCTATTGTGGGGGTGAAAGACCAACACAAGCCCAACAACAAGAACGCTACCAGCACGCTGCAAAAGCACAGGTTCTTTTGATCTGCTTTAGTAAGGAAAGCAACATTAAGCGGTTGACAAGCTTACTTTAATTCAGCATACAAATATCATTCACTTAGTTCAGGGGAAAAAACCAGCACCCTGAACTTTAGAGCAAAATACAAACAAAGTACAAACATCAACAGACAGACCTTGTCTGATTCAAATCCCAAAGTCTCAACATCCAGGTTACAAGCTGGAGGGCTCTTAGCTACAGCTGCCTGGAGTCTCCTCATCAGCGCACCAGCACAAGTGAGAGCCCTAAACAAATGACAAACATCGACAGACAGACCAAATACAGATTCATAGTTACCAACATCTAGGTTCAGCCGGGGAGCTCATGACAAGGGCTGGCCCAGAGTCACTTGAGCCACCACTGCTGTGGGTAAGAGCTCCAAAGAAGAGAAAGCCAACCCCTGGTTTTATAGCTTTTTCAGGGTCAGGGGTGAGTCACACATGTGACTCACCCATGTGACCTAGAATCGTCACAAAGAGGCGACTTAAACCCATGTGGTCTAAGAGCCTCTGATGTCCCAGACATGTCACTCAAACTCACGTGTAAACTAGGCCCTCCCCTGAGGCAAGGAGGCACCAAGGACACCCAAATTTAATCAAGGAAACAAAGGCCAAACTCTCCAAGGGCACTTAGTTGAACTGAGTGCTAAGAGCCCATTTTGCTTACCAACACAAGAGGTCAGGAAAGATGAGGACTGAGAAGAGGCCATTAGATCTGGCAACTAAGAGATGGTGGCCATGTGCAAGGAGTTGTAGCAATAAAAACCAAACACTTGCGGGTGGTGGTGAATGAAACAAATAGATTCTCTCTTTGTCCCTGCAGAGCCCCTAGTCGGATGCTGCTCCATGCCACTGGCCCATAGATAAGACAGGATGATCCAAATGAGCATCAGTTTTGAAAATGAAATGATGCTTAAGCAAGCATTCTACCGTTTAGAATCATCAGGTCTGGAAGGGGTCTTAGCGATCATCTAGTCTGACCTATTCATTTAACAGAAAAGGAAACGGAGGCAGATTAGGAGGTCTGGGAAGCCATGAAGGGAAAAGGAAGCTCAATCGATAAGGAAAATACAGAATCTATCAGCTCTGGAATGCTGTCCTAAAAGGGATGGCCAGCCCTCTGTTTGAGGCTGAGCAGCCACCCCATTCCCAAGGCTTGAGAGACAACACTTTTGTCTTTCTCCTCAGAAGCCTCTAAGAAGAGGTAACTGGGAGATGGGCAGCCAAGAGATGAAAGGGACGTGCTTTTTTTTGTTTTGTTTTTTTGGCCCTGTTTCCTCCCCCAGCCTGATACCAGGAGATGGTTCAGGGACCACTGACCAGTAAATGAGCCTCCCCTTATGCCAGGCAGGAGCTACAGGTCTGATTTGGGCAGGTGATTTCTCTCTGCTGCCTCTGTTTGGCTCTGATCCACTTGACTGGGGTCAGGAGACTAAAACCTCATTACCTAACACTGCTGGATGTCAGCGTGTGAAGTGGCTGTTTGCCAGCATCTTAATTAATGAATTCATAAGGCACGGAGTAGATGCCAGTTCTTGAAAAGTGCTTTGAGCCTTTCTGTGATGAAGAAGCTTTTACTAATTCATCATAAAATATATATTGAGGGAGAAGAAAAAAAAACAAACACCAAACAATCTTCTGGCCCCAGGACAGCTGAAAACTTAAGGAGGCAAACACTGACTTATTCGCCTACTTCAGCCTTGATTTCCATGTACTAGGAGGTCCCCAGGCATGGTCTGTAGTAAATATGTCCCCTGTGAAAATTCTGCGCCTTGCTTATCTGCGTGTGTCCATGTAAAGGTGGTGCACCATTGTTCTTAGGTTCTCAGCAGTTTTTCCTAAACAGTTTGAGCAAACTGGCTGCTTTGGGTTATGGGACTATATGGAAAATGTGAGGGCCTCCTATCCTTATCATTAGGGGAGAAATACCAAGTATGTCCAAAAATATTAGAAAAATCCAAGGAGGATGAATAGTTTTGGATTTCATTGGCAGACATTTCCTCCATGCCAGTGAACCCCCATAACTCCTGCTCCAAGGGACCCACCTGAAGGGGTTATTCGCCTGATCAGGGACCCTGCCAGCAACATAATATGCCTGCTGTAAGAACGAAATGGAACCTTAGCTGCTTCACCTACAAGGAGCCATTGGACTGGAACCTCTGGCTGACTGGCAGAGATATTTCTATGGACCCATGATTTCAACTGTGTGTACTCTCTTGCCACCATTGAGACTGAGCCACCTTCTTTTAGCAGTGTGGTTCATTGGAAAAAGCATTGTTTTTTGGAGTTCAAGGACCTGGGTTCAAATCTATTCACAATTACTGGCTGTGTCATCTTGGGCAAGTCACCTAACCACCTTGGGCTTCATTTTCTTCACCTATAAAATGAAGAAGTTGGACTAGATGGCCTCTGGGGTCCCTTCCAGCCCTAGATGTAGGGCCCCAGGGTATAAGTCAGTGATAATATGGTACAGCCTTTACTATGGTCACTGTCCCATTGTGGTGAACTCCCAACCGTCTAGTCACAAAGCTATATATATATATTGCTAGAAAACCTATTCCTATTTGTAGTAGAACGGTGGCAACTAACTCCCATAACTCTGGAAATTTGGAGCGTAGATTTAGAGGTCAAAGAAACCCTAGAGATTATTCCACAGATATGAAAACCCAGAGGTTGTACGCATTTTATAGATATAGAAACCAGGCTCTGAGTTAAGTATCTTGCTTATAATCACACAGCTATGAAGTGTCTGAGACAAGATTCAAATTCAGGTCTTTTGGACCTAAGTCCAATATTCATCCACTATTATCAGCTTACTTCTTCTGCCTCTTTCTCCTTAGATGAAAAAGTGAAAAAGTAGCAAGAGAAGGAGGGAAAATATCAATTTCCCACCCTCCTCTCCTGGATCTTCTTAACTCCTGAATCGTTTCTGTGCTATTTGGTTGGGGGTGCTTTGAGAAATTAGTTTAGTCAGTCAGTCAACAAGCATTTATTAAGTACTGAGTGCCAAACACTGTGCTAAGATTAGGGTCAAGATGTTTGTAGTGAGGGGCTTTGCAAAAGTGATGAGGCCTGGATTCTACCTCTCCCCACCTCCCTACCTACATGGAGCAAACTATACTTTATCCAGGTTTATGATGCTGTGATGATGAAGATCTTTCATTATATATGGTATGACATAAGTAGGGACTTGAATCAGACAAAGCAGTTATTGTACAGGATTATTCATTGTGGAGAATCTTTTAAGATCAGAGCAACACATCACCATGTCAGGAAGGTGGAAGCTCCCTAAGGGCAAATACTGTTGCCTGTTGCTCATACTAGCTACCTAATAAATACTTGCCAGATGAATGGGTATCTTTTTGACCTTCATATGGGACATAGAAACAGCTTTGCTAGGCGGGAGGTTTCTCCCATAGTGGGAGGATGTGGTCACTCTAGGGACCTCTAGGCAGATGTCTCCCAGCTGTAATTAGTCAGTGTTTGTCCTTTGTTCTTTGTCCTGTTTACACATGGCATTCCCACTAGAAATGGGACAATGAGACTACTCTGAGAATTATCCAAAGTGAAATAGCTGGCCCCCTTCCCTAGAGCATCTCACAGGCAGGTACCTTCCAAGGAGATAAAGGCTGCTCAGTGTACATTCTCTTTCTCCAATACCAGTGGGACCGAACACCATAGCAACTCCAACAGCTGCCCCAAGATGGCTACAGAAGGCAGCCCAGTCTGTAGGACCCAGAACTAGTGCAAGCCTATGGTTCTTTCTCATACCCAGAAAGCATAAGACATGCCCCACCCCACTCCACCCTGCCTGAGTTTGGGGTTAATAGGGCACAATTTCCTCCTGCTTGTCTGGGCTGTGAGAAAATCTCCAATCAGCAACCTGACTGAGTTCCACTGTGGCCTCGCTGGGGAGAACCGAGCCATCGTCGACAGCCCCCGGCTCCCTATATGTCTAGTGTCACCAGAATAATCAAAGCTGCAATTGAAATCCCCATCGTAGCAAACCGTGGAGACTGTATCTCGCCTCGAGGAACACAAGCAGAGCCAGGACACTGACCCTTGACAGTCCACTTGTCGAGGAGGTTGTCAGTAGCAGAGTCAGACCAGCACGGGCTTCCTTCCTCTGAAAAGGTCTGACTCATGACTTGATTTCCACCAGAGAGCTGCTGAAAGATGCCCCGGAGGGGATTTCAGGAGAATTTTACAGTTTCTCTTAATTCGGCATTTTTATGCTCTATAGGACCCAGGGGAGACTTCCCGAAAGCTCTCAGAATAAGGTGTTATTCCCTAAGTCAGGCGAGATGCTTTTGCTTCACTGCTTTGATGCTGTTTTGCCTCTGATGAAGCAAAGTGGGAATGTGAGACAGCTAAGGCATCCCGTCCCCAGCTGGTCCTGGCCCCAGCCTGTGGAATGCTAAGGGCTATGTCTTTGTGAATAGCACCCTGATGGAAAGCTGTATTCAGAAGGTCCCTCAGAGAGTGGCAGTGAGATGTTTGACTCCCATGGCACCTGCCAGCCACACTACACATGCTGAATTGAAAACCCTCACCCACACCTTGGAGAAGTGAGGCAGCCTCTTTGTTTCAACAGAAAGAAGCCACTAGAATGAAAAAAAAAAACATTGGGAAAGGCTTCCTGTAGAAGGCAGGATTTTAGCTGGACTTGAAGGAAGCTGGAGTAGGCCCACTAACTCCAAGGCCAGTACTCTTTCTACTCTGCCTTGCTGCATCGTTCTCCCATGCCCCTCAGGCTCGCCCGATGCATAGGGTCTGAATCTTGAAGGGACCTCAGAATTTATCTCACCAGCCCCTTTATTTTACAGATGAGGAAAGCAAAGGCTTCACCGGGTTAACTGACTTAGGATCATAAGGTCGTAGGCTCAGAGCTGAAAGATATGTTACGGTCATCTCATCATAGGACCTGAAAGTCTGGAGTTTAGAGAAGTCATCCCATCCAACTCTCTCATTTTACAAGTTCTCAAGTTTACAAGTTCTCAATACCAATACTTCGTTCTCAAAGAGGACCATGACATCAGGGAGATGATGACAGTTGACTTGGATTTGAGGGAGGGAGAGCTGTGCAAGGTCACCAGCCTCACTTTCTCTTCCAGGGCCATCTAGGTCCAGTGGTCTGATATTCACCAGGATGACTGAAGATGGCCCAGGATGCAGGGGGAGACCTTGCCCCTTTCAGGCTAAGGTCTTTTCAGGTTCTCAGAGTGAGGTAACGCCCATTCAGTGAATAGGCCTCTTTAAGAAGTTAATCAAAGGATGATCCCTTTAATCAAAAACTCAAAAAAAAAAATCAAACTGGGAGGGGAAGACCCTCAGGGTTCCTGGCCAAAAGAGAAACAGTTACTATTTAGTATGAACAAGGAAACCAAAGCCCTGAGAGGTGGAGTAACTTGTTCAAAGTCACTCTGGTAATATATAGCAGAGCCAGGATTTGAACCCAGGTTCTTTGATGCCAGATCCAGTGCCCTTTCCAACCCACTGTGCCTTGCCCAAGGCCACAAAGATAATGAATAGTAGATTGGAACCTAAGTCCCCTGATAACGCAATACTCTTTCAATTGGACATGCTGACCTTATTGATGAACACATTGAAAATAAGCTTGGGGGGGTGGGGCGGAGCAGCTAGGTGGCACAGTGAGTAGAGCACCAGCCCTAGAGTCAGGAGGACCTGAGTTCAAATTCGGCCTCAGACATCTGACATATGTACTAGCTGTGTGACTGGGCAAGTCATTTAACCCCAATTGCCCTGCCAAAAAAAAAGAAAATAAGCTTGAATATCAGAAGTTCCAGGGGACCTAAACACCCAGTTCTGGGGACTCCTGAGTATGCTGCCATCTCCCATTTATCCCAAATCAATCCCATAGACTTGCTGCCTCTCCCCACCTCTCCTAGCCCATACACCAAGCCCTTACTGTGTCCCAGAATGTGTTCCCTTCGGTTCCCCATGTCGGGCTATATCATCTCTTCTCCAATGACTGCTTCCTTTATGCACCTGAAGTAATCTATGGATAGGCTAGGCAATCTTTAGTATTTAAGTTTCTTGAGTGAACCCTGAAGCTCTTTCTCTACCATATTTTATGTACTAGGCCTCTTTCTTTTTTTCTCCTCCTCCCCTCCAGATTATTTTACACTCTTCCCTACCTGTTCATCCTGTTGATCTCAAGACTGCTCCCAAGCCCCTAAAATAGGCAGCCTCACTATAACATACAAACCTTTAACCTCCCCCATGTTTCCACCTCCTCCTCTTGCCTCCATCTAGCTCACTTAGATGAAGGATGTGGCACATGAATTAGGGCCGAAATTTTGCAGGTAGTGAGGGAAGCAAAGCCGTCATCAATTCACAAGGGGATAGAGTTCCTTCTATTCTTTTCTGTCTCTCCAGTTTTTATTCTCTAGTATTTGTCTGATAAAACAGGCTTTAAATTGGAACTGGGAAGTGGGGCAAGAGGGGAAAACTGCTTACCTTTCTGTACCAAGCTAGGTACCACAGAGAGTATCAGCTACCACATAACAAGAAAAAAAGCACTAGAGATTCCCAGGAGACAAAATTCAAGAAAGGAACTAGCAATAAAACCCACGGTCTTACATTTCTATAACAAACGTACAAAGTATGGCTAACAAGCAAGATGAGCAACAGGGCTTAATGCGAGGAAGGAGTTGTGTTTTAGCCCTGAACTTGATGTTTTGAGAGACAGAAAAGAATACCAGGCGTGGTCTTTGCCCCTACGATGACTGCATGGTGTCTCTGCTTCCCTTGCCCCCTGTGGACTTCAGCCATAATTCTCGTACCCTAGTTCTAGTTGTACTCTAGTTCATTTCACTGAGCCAGCTTGTTCAGGGGCCTGCCCAGCCCAGTGTTTCCGTAGTGTTCTGTCAGTTCAATTCAGTAAGCTTTTTTAAGTGGCTAGGCAGCATGCTAGGTGCTAGGCATACAAGAACAAAAATAAGACAGAGCCCACCCGCAAGGACTTTACATTCTACTAAGAGATGTGGCCTGTGTGCAAGCAGGTAACACGTGTGTACAAATTAACACAAAGTAATTTCAAGGAGAGAAGTCTAGTAACCAGTGCTCTTGGTGGGAGAGGGCATCTCAGCCATGCATTCCAGAAAGTTAGGCAGCCTCTGAAGTAAAGGAAGTGCATTCCAGACATGGGGGACCACTTCCACAAAGGTATAAGGCAGAAGGTGGAATGTCATGTACTGGGAAAAACTCGCAGACCCGTTTGACTTTGACAGAAAGTGTGTGAAAACAGATAGTGAGATGCAGTATGAAAAAAGACTGTAAGGTTGGGTGGGAGCCACGTCATATCAACATCGATGGTGCAGGATGGTAGAAGGAGCCCTAGATTTGGTGTCGAATGTGGAGCTGGGGTTGGATCCCAGCTCTGCAATGTAGCACTTGTGTGGCCTTGGACAAGTCGTTTAACCTCTGTGGGCCTCAGTTTCCTCTTCCGTAAAATGAAGAGGTTGGACTAGATGACCCCTAAAGTCCCTTCTTTCTCATGGATTCTATAGTTTCCAAGTGTAGTTTTTTGAACTAAAGGAGATCTTTGGTACAAATAGAACCAAATAAGAGCCTGGTGCTGTAAACCATTTTGCTTAAGAATGAGTGACATGATTTTATGGCATCAAATTTACCTTTCTTACTAAGTTTTGTGTGTCTGTATTTGTGTTTTTCATTTCATGTTATGTATATTTTTATTTATACTTGCTGACTCCCCCATTTGAATGTAAATGCCTTGCGAGTAAGAGAGAGTTGCATTCTTTGTACTTGTCCCCAGCATCTGACAGACACCTGGCACATAGTAGGTGCTTAATAAATACTCATCGGTTGATTGGACTAATATTCACTCAAGAGCCTTTATTAAGTACCTACTATGCTCGAGACATTGACAATGAAGACAATATTAAAGCCATATTAACTAATTCCGGGGGTGGGGAGGCCGTGTTCACTGGGGACATCAGGAATGGCTCCTTGAAAGGAGACCACAGCTGCTACATATGATACCCAGTGATCTCCCCAGTGCAGCCGTTGCTAAAGGAACCTCCCTCCCACTCTTCAGCCCTTGTTGCCCAATGGGTCAGCCACCCAGGGATTTCACCAGTCTTTTCTTCTCCTGGCCCATTAGCACACATACTCAAGAGCTGCTTTTGCTTCAGTGAGTGCTGAAGGGGAGTATGGCTCGTTTGCCAATTTCTTGCATTTCTTCGGCCCTGGGAATCCTGCAATCATGCTGGGATATCTCCCAAGGATAAATTCATGGCTGAATGGAAATCTTTGAGCCCTCTCCTCCCTCTCTCTCTGAACTCCTCTCCACCTCCGACCCCCACCCTACTCCAGTCCCATATCAGCAGCAGCTGGATTTTAAAGAAGGGGAAATTGCTGTTTAGAAACTAAGAGGAGAGGGCCCTTGGTAGAACAGAATTATTCATGGAAGGAGGTTAGGTCTTCAGTCCCTAAAACCTTGATTTGTGTTTACCCATTTAAGCCTCATTAAAAAGTGGTGAATGAGAGTGGGAATATCCAGTGGGGCTGCAGATGAATTGGGCTCCATGCAGATAAAGGCCTCAAGCTGCCAGCTCCGCAGGCAGTGCCCAGAGCACGGTGGCAGCTTGGCTTAGCCACTAATCACTTGCCAACCTCAATTTTAGGATTTTGCTCAGCTTGAGCCCTGCTTCTTGCTCTCTAGAGACTGTTTATTGTTTGGGCACCTGGCGACTTCCTGGAGCTGGGGAAGAATGGAAACATATAACCCCTTGCCAGAGATCAGAGGGCTTATTCTTCAAAAGCAAGCAAGACATAAGGGCCACCCCCAGAGGAGGAGGCCCTCCTTGTAACTCCTGGGGTCTTGGGCACCAGGGATAAGATGGGAGACTGTGATTGTCCTGTCTTAGGAGGATGGAAGGATTTCAGAAATAGCTGTTGGTGACTTGGCTGGCAGCCCTTTGGCCTCAGTTGGCATATGAAATACACTTCTGCTCCATCAACCTGACCCTCGACTCAATGGCTAATGCTGCATGGCTTTGACAGAGAATGAGAATCAGAGCAAGCTGATGGCTTTTGCTGGTTCCTACAGTTCAGATCAAAAGAGCAAAGACTTAGGGCTGAGCATCAGTCCAGGATCCCCAACTGGAATTATCATGGACATCTCAAACCCATTGTATTCAATTATCTTTCCCCCAGATCCACCCCTCTTAACTTTCTTATTTCTTTTGAGGAGATCATCACCATTTAAGAGGTTTGAAACATAGGAGTCACACCAGACTCTTCCGTCTCCTTTACTACCCCAACTTTCCTTATCCAGTCAGTTGCCAAAACTTATTTATCCAGCCCATCTCCTTACCCTCTCTTGTATCTGTCCCCTTCTTTCTACACATACCATAACCCCCCTACTTCAGACATCATCACTTCCCTAGCCTTAGCCACCGGATTGGTCTCCCTCCTTCCACCCTCTCCCCTCTCCAAGCCAACCTCCACATTGGCCAGACTGATGTATCTGAATCAACAAGCATCCATTAAGCACCTATGTGTCAGGTACTGGGCTAGGCACTAAGAATAAATAGGCAAAAAATGAAACAGTGCCTGGTTTCAAGAAGATTAGATATTAGGGGGCATACACATGAAGTATATACACAATACCTGGGGGGTGCTGGGGCACATAATTGAGGAGTCGGGAAAAGCTTCATGTAGATAATATGGCTTACATCTATATAGCATTTATTATGTGCTAAGCACCTTACAAAAATGATCTCATTTGATCCTCACAACAACCCCCAGAGGCAGTCAGTGGAATGATTGTGTGTGGAAAACCAGCAAATTGGCCAGTTGGGTCAGAAAGCAGAGCGCATAATAGGGTAGTAATGTGAGATCAATCTGGACAGATATAGATTAGAACCAGGCTGGGAAGGGTTTTTTATAAGGAGGTAGCTGCTAGAGCAGCTAGGTGGTACAGTGGATAGAGATAGAGAAGGCTGGAGTCAACAAAACTGAGTTCAAATCCAGCGTCAGACAACTTACTAGCTGTGTGACTCTGGGAAAGTCACTTAACCACTGCAATTATCTTTGCCAGGAAAACCCCAGATGGGGTCATGAAGAGTCAGACATGACCGAACAACAACCACAAGGTACCATTATAATCCCCATTGTACAGGTGAAGAAACTGAAGCAAATTAAGTGACTTGGCACACAGCTAGAAAGCATCTGAGACTGGATTTGAACTCAGCTCTTCCTGACTCTAGGCCCGGCACTCTATCTACTGTACTGCAAAGCTACCAAGATGGTAGTGTTTTATTTGAGTCTTGAAAAAAATAGAAGACTGAGACAAAGGTGAAATGAGAGCTTATTCCAGGTATGGGGGATGGCCAGTGCAAAGATGGAGTGATTGGAGATGGAGTATGGCATGTGAGGAACAGTAATCAACCTAGTTTGACTAGACAGTAGAGTATGGGAAGTACAGGAAGTAGGCAGGGAGGGTAGCTTGGGGCCAAATTGTAAAGGCCTTTACAAGCTAACCAGAGGAGTTAATATTTCATCACTAGGCAACAAGGACCAACTGTAGTTTACTGAGTAGGAAAATGAGATGGTCAGACCTGAGCTTAAGGAAAATCATTATGGCCACAGTGTGGAGGATGGATTGGAAAGGGCAGAGGCAAAGCTGTTGTTCAGTCAAGTCTCACTCTACATGGAACATCCATGGGGTTTTCTTGGCAAAGGTACTAGAGTGGTTTGCCATTTCCTTCTCTACAATGTCCCCATTTTAGAGATAAAGAAATTGAGTTAAGTGACTTACCCAGGGTCATACAGCTAGTGTCTGACCTCACATTTGAACTCAGATCTCCTGACATCAAGCCTGATGCTTTAGCTACTGCATCACCTAGCTGCCCAAAGACAAAGTAGGGAGACCATTGCAATAGCCCAGTTGAGAGGTGGAGGTATAGGCCGAGTGAGTAGTTTGAAGGGGACAGATTCCAGAGATGTTTGAATAGGATATGTGGGGTGAGAAAGTGTAGGTCGAGGATGACACTCAGGTTTTGAATTTGGATAGTGGTGCCTTCAACAGATAGAGAGAAATTCAGAAGAGGGGGGATGGGCTTTAGGAGAAACGTAGTTGGTATCATTTGGGACATGTTGAATGTAAGATGTCTGTGGGACATCCAGCTTGTCCAGTAAACGGGTGGTGATGTGAGACTGGGGTCAGGTGAGAGATGGAGCGGAACTCGCCACTCCTCTGCTCAAGAAGGCTTCCCATTGGCTTCAGGATGAAATATAAACTCCTCTCTTCAGGACTGAAGGCACTTTACAATCTGGCTGCAGCCTGTTTTTCCAGGCTGATTACAAGTTACTCCCACACATATACCTCATTCCAGCCAAACTGACTTACTGTTCCCTGTACAGAGTATTCCATCTCCCACTTTGTACAGGCTGGCTCCCGTCAAGCCTCAACTCAATCGCCACCTCCTTCTAAAGGACTTTGCTAATTCTCTCAATTAGTATGTTCCCTCCACCCCATCACTGTGTCTGTCCTGTTGTATCTCACCCCCATCTCCACCATAGAAGGCAAGAGGGCAGACGGTCTCACTTTTGCATTTGCATATTCAATTCCCAACACCCTGATACCTATTGATACCTAAAGCACTGATAATGCTTTTTGGTTGATTGGAAAGAGCCTCAGAAAATGGAGTTGTCCAAGGTGCTACAACCAGTAAGAGACTCAACCCCAAGTCCTCAGGCTCCAAATGCTGTGTTCTTTTCTGCATGGTGCCTAGTGTTTCTGTAATGTAAAGGAAAACCTTTCAGCCATTGCCTTGGATTGCTTCCCAATATCAAAGTAGGATAATCTGGAGATTCCGGAATCAACCAGAGAATCCCTGCCTTTTCCTCAGGACTCAGGAGTCTCCTTCCCTCGCTCTTCCCTGCCTGCCTCTAAGGGCTGTTTCTCTACAAGTAGTGACCAATAATAAGATCAGAACTGCCAGCTCCAGTTATAGACAAACTACCCACAAGTTTATGTGGAATGCCCAAGTTGCAGCATCTCAGGTGAGAATGGTGAAACATCCCAGCTGGAAGGAACCTTGAAAAATCCTCCGACAGAAAGTGACACCCAGAGAGGTTTAGTAAGGTTACACAGAGCCAATACGGGAACTCAAGCCCTCTAGTTGCAATCTAGGGCTCCTCTTTCTACTGTCCCTACATCTCCCAAATCCCAGAGGGCAGAAAACAAAGCAGCCAAATGTTAAACTTCTTCTGAGCAGGAACCATGACTTGTGTTTCCCCTTGAGTTTTCCCAGTCTTCAACACTGTTTGGGGACCTTCTAAATACCAGCTTATAGGACTAGCCTCCGGAAGTCCACCAGCGTGAATTCTTTGCTGGAAACTGAAGGCTTTCCTCCCTGTTATCCCCTTTCCAACTTTCTCTCTCATCCCTTCCTTCCTCTTCTTTCCTTCATTTCTTTCCCTCCTCTTAGTTCTTTCCTCTCTATTCCCCTTCCTCTTCTCTTCCTCCTCCTCCTCTCCTTTCCTCTTATTTCCCCTTTTCTCTCTTCCTCCTCTCTCCTCTTCCACCTTACTCTTCTTTCTTCTCCTGCCTTTCTCCAATCCTCTTCCTTCCTTGATTGAAGCATAGGGCTAAGGTGAGTGATAAAAGATGACGCTCCATTGGTACAAAGTGGAAGACAGCTCTGCCTGGCATGGTTGGAGTACAGTCCTGAGCTACAGAGCTTATAAGTAGACTGGATACCGTTCCAAAGCTTCTTCAAACCCTGAAGTTCTGGATCTGTTTTCATCAACATGTGCCCATAGTCTGACCTCAAAGCCACCTATCTGGCTTGCTAACGTGGGCATCAGGAAACCTCCCTCTTCAGGCACACTCACCATATCCCTTGGTAGCTGGTTCCCCCTGACAGTCCTCCCCTTGGTGCCCATTAGCAGATTAATGAAACAATTAACCAGGCAATTAACTGAAGTCTCTGCCATTGTTCCTTCCTGCAGGGCCCCTGTGTAAATAATTTTGAGTTGGCAGAAGTTTAAGAGTAGGGAGGAGACAGACAGGTTACCTGGAGGGTTATCACCTGGACTGGGCATGGGCCTGTGTAGGGAAGCAACTGTCACCTAAAATGGATGGGAAGTAAAGGGATGAGTAGTAAGGACAGCACAGCCACAGAAGAAAGACATGAAGACCTAAGGCTCTTTACTGGTGGGTCTGAGCTCCTGAAGCCTGTGGAAAAGGAGATCTAAGCCTGGGATCTGGTGTCTTAGGCCTGGGAAGCACAGATTCCAAAATATATCCTTAGGTTGACCTCCTTCCTCTACCCTCTCCCCCTAGCAGAAGAAAAGGTCCCAAAAGTAAGGAAGCAGAGGACCACACTCCCTTGAGAAAAGTCACAATTTCTATGAGTTTCCGTTTCCCCATCTGTGAAATGGGCAGAATGAATGAAGTCACTTATTCAGTGCCATGTGTCAAACACTGTCAAATTACAAAAGTGAGACAGTCATTGCCTTCAGAGAGATTACATTCTAATAGGGGAAGACAACATAGAAGAGAGCTAGGCTTGGGAAAAGGAAAAAAGGAGGGGTTGTAGAGGGCCAGAATGCAGGGAGTGTGGTTTGAAAATGGCTGGGGAGTGTTTCCTCAATATTCCTCTTGCCCCACACCCCTCATTATAGGAATATTGTGAGAAGCAGTGAGCTCCCAGATGGACAATCAAAGCATTATAGGAACCCAAGCAGTTGTTATTCAGTCAAGTCCTTATTATATGCAGTCTAAATTACTCTGGAGTAGCCAGGTGGTGCAGTGAATAGAGCACCAGGCCTAGAGTCAGGAAGACTTGAGTTCAAATAATGTTACCTCAGACACTCACTAGCAGTATGACCCAGAGCAAATCATTGAAACATGTTTGCCTCAGTTTCCTCACTGGTAAAATGAGCTGGAGAAGGAAATGGCAAACCACTGAAATGACTGAAAATGAGTAAACAGCAATAAATTACCTTGGGCCTCCTCCTTACCCTTATAGTCCTATATAGATTCTAGGTTGTCTATAGTAGAACAGAGGTAGGAGGTGGATGGATAGCCTCAGGTACACAGCAGATGAATAACTCTTTGTGTGTGTGTGTATGTGTAACTGCATTCCAAAGTCAAATACCCTGTACTAAAACCATTCTATAAAAATCCATACTTAAGAATTAAATAGATTGGGTCTATTTCATTTAACAAGACAGATTCCTCAATTTAGCAACCTCTAGAGACCCACATGGGGTCTAGGATTGAAGACCCTCCATTTGTAGGTGATTCTAGCATTTCCTTTTGGTAGCTTTTGACAAAAATATTACCCTGCAACCAGAATTATTCCCCTAGGACTGCATCCCTGAAAATATAATAGAAGCCAACGAGAAATGTGGTTCATTGCTTATAAAGTAACCTAGCAAGAACATATTTCTTTCATTAAGTGAGATATACCTGCGTGAAGCTATATGTGTTCAATAAATGCCTGCCCAATGAAAATAGAAATGCGTTTGTGTTAAGGGATTAGCCACCATTGTGTCAGATTATAATAATAATAGCTCACATTTCTACAGCCTTCTATGGTTTGGTTTTTTTTCACAAAGCACTTTTCTCCCAACAACCATCTGTTGCCCTGTTCTCCCCTTCTCTCCATCAACAGGGGGATTATGTGAAGTTGCTTGTGTGTTTCAGATAGATGGACTCGAGGAGAAGCTGTCCCTGTGCAGGAGAAACCTGGAGGAAGTGAACGGCCGCCTTCGCAGGGAGGAGCTGAGCCCAGAGGCCAGGTAACACTGCTGCCCTTACAGCTGGGCCAGAAACTGGGTACACCTGGGACTCACCCCTGCCCCCCTAGCTGTTAGCCTCATTGCTGGCTCCATGTTAGTGTCCCTTCTCTCTGTCTCTTGTTGGTATCAACCCAAAGCTAGCCAGGCATCCTGAAGAGGCCAGAACACAATGCAGAGTAATGGGAGAAAGGGAGAGGCATCAGATCACTCCTGTTCTCTCTTCCCTCTCCTGCCACCTGTTCCCCCACCTCAGGGGTCTAACATTCAGTCTCCCAGTGGGTTTTCTTCTCCACTGCCAGAGGCTTGACCCCTCATGTTTTCTTCTCCTTGGCTCTCACCAGGACCAGAATTGTATTCATAAAAGGAGTGATTAATGTCATCTTTCTATGAGGCCTTCTTTCTCTGATACACACCTTCCCAGGCTGATAAGCCTGATACAGCCCCTTCCTGGACAGTCAGTTTCAGCTTGGGGGGCGGGGGTTCATTCTGCCCAGCTCCTTTTTCCTGCGTCCAGCAGAGAGGTCTGGGATGGGTGGTGCTGGGATGGGAGGGAATGGAGGTACAAAGTTGCTTCTCTGCCTTCTACCCCTACTTCTCCACACATCCCCACCCCCCACCCAAACCCTTCTAGGAGAGCTTTGGAGAAGGAAAAAAACAACCTGACAAGCAAAGCCTCCAGCTATGGTAAGAATTTCCTTGGATTACAAGTGTACTCACCTAGCACCTTGGGGAGCTCAGCCCTCTGATTTGGGTGGTGGGGTGAGGCTGCCCCCTGCTGGTCAAAGTGGGTGTGGTGGGGTTATGGGCCACAAATCTCAAGTCAGGGGAGCTGGGAGAACAAAGCTCTCTTGTTGCATGTCAGAGATGAAAGGAAACTTCAGAAGTCATCTGACTCTGCTTTTGCCAAGGAGGAAACTGAGGCAGAGAATCTTTTCTAGGAAACCCAAGATCCACCATTGCTAATACAATATTTCACCCCTAGGAAGAGGGAGAATTGGAGGTAGCAGGGAACCAGGTTGAGTTCTCCTGAAAAGCACTGGGGGAGGCGGGGGAGAGGTGCAGTTAGAACTGGAAGGAAGCTCAGCTCATTCAGTCCAATGCCATCATTTTTCACATGGGAAAGAAGAGCCTTGGGGAAGAAATGGCCCCCAGATGCTATAGCTCTATATGCATGTGGACATGCAGACTCTTGAATGTAGACTTCTCTTTCTCTGGTAGGAGAGGCTGCTCAAGAGCCATATAGGGGAAGGGAGGAATGAGCAGATTTTGCAAGATGACTGGAAAACATTGGACTTAGTTGGCTTAGGGGGGAGAGCAGATTTTGGAGGGCGCAACTCTCCCATCCCAAGCAGCACCAGCAGCTGATGTGGGCCTCAGGAAAAAGAAAAAGGAGCCAGGCAGCAGTCTACCTGCCTGTGGCCAGATAGGGACAGGGCCATTCCCTCCATGCCCATCCCTCCTCAGAGACCGCTCTGTACAAGTCACAGAGTACATGGTCTCCAAGCTCCCTTCTGGCTCTAATATTCTGATCAGCTAAGAACACCTCTTATCTGGATATTTTCCCTAAACTTCTTCCTGAGCCTTTCTTCATTCATCATTCTGTAGGATATCCCTGCTGTTCTCTGTGGGTCAGGGTTGGCATCTGTCATGCCTTTTCTTGCACACAGAACCCAGAGAGTGGGGTCATGCTGCCACCTGCTGGGCTGCAATAACAGGACCCTGCCAGAACTTGAACTGAGAATCAAGGAAATAATCAGAGACCGAGTTGGACTGTGACAACCCCATTCACTACTGCCCCACCCCCACCCCTGGCTGCCCCCGACATCAAGGCCAGGGTGGGGCGCAGCCTGCAAGAAGATTGTCTAGCCCCCCAGCCCAGGGAGACCAGCCATAAAAAGTGGACAAGGAATGCTCACTGATTGGTCAAGGGGCCCTTCTTACTAAGAGCTCACATTTATAAAACAGTCAAAATGTTATATGGTGCTTTTAAGGTTTAGAGAGCACTTTCTTTAAAACAACCATAGTGAGGCATTCGTTATCCCCACCAGCTCCTTCTAAACTTCCTCTTTTGAGGCTCTCATCTTTCAGTCACCCAAGTTGGCATCCTTGGTCCTCTTCTGCTCTTCTCCCTCCACATGTCTCTGCTTATGTCATCCTACCCTCGTTCAGGTCCTCCTCAGTTCTTTCCTGGACTGTTCTAACAGCCTCCTATTTGAACTTCTGGTTTCCAGGATCTCACCTCTTGAATCCATCCTTCTCACAGCTGCCAAAATAATCTTAAATCACAAGAATCCTCAGTGGCTCCCTACTATCTCAAAGTACAAAATTCTGTTTGGTTTTTAAAGCCTTTCACAATCTGGCTTCAGGGTTATTATACATTAATCCCTTCACACATGGACCAAACTGCTAAACTTGCTGTTCCCCAGGTTTCTGTGTCTTCATAGACTGCCTATGCACTCCCTCAGTTGTTAGTCCTCTCTCTCCTCTCAGAGGATGATGAATATATTTGCCTGTTTACATAATATAGATCTACCCCAGCACCTCCCCAGTACAATGTAACTGTCAGGGGAGGGGGAGCCACTTTGGTCTGTCTTCTTAGTGTCTGGCATAACGAATTGCACCTAGACAGACACACTTAAAAAGCGATTCTGGGATTGTGTTGGATTAAAACTAGCCAAAGATCAGGCTCAAGGATCAGAAGACCTGGATTCAAATTTCACCTCTGAAGCTTGTGTGACCTTGGAGAAGTTATTTCCTAATTTTTAAAGGTCAAACTAGATGGCCTAAAGTCCTTTTCAGCTCTATTCCTATTAATATTCCTGTTTTACAGTTGAGGAAACAGGTTCTGAAATTGTGGCTTATTCCTGTTCTCACATAGCCAGTGAGAATGAAGCAGGATTTGAACATAAGTCTCTTGACTCTAAGGCTGGTGGTACTTTTTCTACTAGACCATGTTGTCTTTCAGTAGGGACCCAAACCAGTGCTGGAAGAGCTCCCTCTAGATGGGAGGTGTGCCAGGTAGTCTCGAGGCAGGTGAATAGCTTTAAAAGGTTCTAGGCTGTGCCTCCCCAGCCCCTCTAACAGCTTCCCCAAGCTGATGTCTTTGGTTGGGGAGGGGTGGAGTAGGTAATAACTTTAGAACCTACAAGTACAGACAGAGTTCTTCTCCCTGTCCTCCTTGTCTTCCCATCAGGGGCTGACACTTCCTCTCTGACTCCCAGAGGGGCCTCTCTCCCTGGCTACACAGAACCAGGAATTAGCAACACTACAGTTAAGTTCACCCAGTACACATTAAGCATCTGCTGAGAGACTACGAGGCCTGACCAGAATAGAAGGATGTTACTTAAATGGGCCCCCTTCCTTCAAAGTCACACGCTTCCTGGAGATGAGCTATGTGCCTGGAAGAATTAGAGAGGAGTAATTACCTGCCCAGAAAGGAGACCTAGATTCATCCTGGCACTGCTATGACCGATATGACTTTGGGCAAGTCACTTCCCTTTGCTCTACAACTCTACACTCTTACATGATTTCTCCCCACCCCTTTTATTATGTTTTTATTGACATCTTTGGTTATATACATCATTGTAGTCTCTTACATGATATCTGAGGGCTCTCCCAGCTCCAGCAATTTAGCTTTATGACTCTTTGATTTTAGCTACTAATTATGGTTTAGAGACCCCACCCCTACCCCCAGCTTCCCCCACACTAAAGTCTGTTCTCCATCCCTGGTTTCCATCCCTCTAGTTACTGGACTCAAACTGCATTTAAGGGGAGAAAATGATGTAACTGTGGGCTTGTGTAGAAAGCATGTCAAGGTTATACTTGAGCTACATTCTGGGGGCCCCGAGGGTATGTGTAGAGAGCTAGATTGAACAGTGAGGTGGGTGCTGACCAAGAAGGGAAGGGCCCTGGCATGTGCTCCCAAATGCTGGGATGCAGGGATAGGGAGTCACTGCTGGAGGTGGACTGTGAAAGGGGCAGCCCCTCCCCCATCACACTGGGGGGGTTTCTTCACAGAAAGAGAGTTGAAGTCCCTTCGCAGAGAGAACCGTAAGAACACACTGCTGTCGGTGGCAATCTTCTTGCTCCTCCTTCTCACCTATGCCTACTGGACTATGTGACTCTACTGGCTTCCACTACAAACCACAGGGAGCCATGATGCTCTCGGAGAAACGGACTAGGACAATCAAAGTTGGTCCCTCTTTCTGGACTCTACCTGCTGCCTCCCAAAGATGCCTGCCTGCCTAGGCAGATGCTAACAAGACCCTGGGGGCTGGGCCTAGCTAACCCAAGATTCTGGCTCTGTCTTGTACTCAAGCCTCCTGGTTTACAGGGCCTGGATGTCAGCAGGGAAATGATGCTGGCTCCTCCCAGGGAGAATGGCCAATAAAGAGTGTGCAGACAGCTACTCATCAAGTAAATGCCAGTCTTCCTGAAGCTAAAGGGACTGGGGAGAAGGGGGAAATGTTGGGGGAAGGACTCAGGAGCTAGCCCCAGGAAGTACCAAGTTAGAGGTACACATCTCGCAGAGGCCTGAGGAACAAAGTGGCAGCTTCCAAATCCTCTTTTGTCACCTCACCCTTGGGTACTCTCAGTCCACCCAACAAAGCCTTCAATCACTGCATAAAAACGGGGCCATTGGGACCGTAGAGCAAAGAGAAACTCAGGGGCCAAAAACAGCCACAAAGCTCCAAGGGACCTGAGGGGAAGAAGCTGCTGTATGCGAGCAGCGGCCGCCGCCATAGTAATGACCAGACAGACATATGGGTGACAGCGGCCAGTAAATTAGAATTGGCTTTGCAGGGAGGGATGGCTGCAGGTCAGTGAAGTCACCCGTGGCAGCTGGGTTCTGGCAGTTCAGGCACAACATAGACATCACTGGCCAGGCCAGATCCCACCTGCTCTGCCCTCCCCCACTGCCACAGCATGGGGACAGGGGACAGGGAAGGCTGGAGGGAGGCCAGAGCAAAGCAGCTAAAATGATGAAGGGGCTCAAGCAGCAAGGAGGCAAGATTAAACCAATTAAATATGTAAAGCTATAAGAAAAAGAGCAGCTCAGGGGAACTGAAGGCTGTGAAACATTAAGGAGGGACCCTGGGGGAAGGGAGGAGGGGGCAGCAGCAGATGGAGCCTAGGGGAAGAAGAGAAAAATAGGGGGAAACCACTAAATTTGGCTAGGTCCTGGAAGGGGTAGGGAAGAGCCATGCTTTAGAGCAGGCTGGGGGGAAGGAGAGGCCATCCTTCCCTACCCTTCTTCCAGTCTAAAGTGACATTAATTAGTCTGTCGCTTCTGCTATTTTAGTCTCACAGACAGATCTTGGATTGTGGATGTGCCACCAACTGGCCAGCTGTGTGATTTATGTAACTGAGCAAGGCAGGTCCTTCCACCTCGGCCTTGTCAGGAAGACAATCAAATCCTCCCTGTCTCTGCCTTTAGAGAGAGTAGCATGCTAACACTAGACCAGCCTCTCCCATGGGATGCTGTTCTCCAGGATCTCAGAGCCTCTGGATTTTGAAGCCCTCACTTCCCTCTTTTTTCAGACAGCCCCTTCTGTGTCACCTCACAGCCCAGACAGTCTTCAACCAAGTCAGTCAGTTCCCATGCTACAAAGTACCAAGCACAAACTGCCAACCTTCAGTACAAAATTACACACGTTTTAAAAATATCTCTTTCCTTTAATGATCTGAGGCGCCATGAGACACATACACACACCCCTAACCCAGTACTGGGTGGAAATAAGCTACCTTTGTAGGCAGGGCTACTACTACCAAATGCAGGATAGAAGAAGACTGCTGGTCCACCCCATGGACACAGTGGAGACCCTCCCCCACCCTGCAACCTTCTGCCTATCACCATGGAAACAAGCCTAGCAAAGGGAATCTTTACTTCTGGCCCTCCAGCCTGGACCCCAGGGAAGGCACAAGGAAACATAGTATCAGTTCTAAGCACTGATGCGCTTCTCGTCAAATAGCTCCCAAACATGCTTCCTTCCTCCAGTGAGGACCCACAATCTCTAACCCCTCTGTGCGCATGGGAGAGGTAAGAGTTGAAGACCCCATGAGAAAATATGGAAGCAAGCTGTGCCTTTTGTTGGGGAAAATGAGGAAGGGAATGATCTCAGGCCTAAGAAACTCCAGTCAAACCCTCCAGCATCTTATCTTTGGCAACACACAGAGACCTGGGCCAAGCCCCCACACTGAGCATCACTGCTCTGCAGAAGAATATCCTACAGGGACTCCTATGGGCACTGATCCCTTCACCCACAATTAAAGGTACTCCTCCAGGGTGCAGGCAGGCCACAGTTTCCTGGACAAGATGCCTAGACAACACTTGGCAGCTGCTTCCTCAGCTTTTAGAGTTGTTTGCCCTACTCAGGCTTGGACAAGAAGTGGGAATGGGGTAGGAGGCAGTTCTAGCAAGAATGCTCTAGATACTCCAATGGACATTTATATTGAGGTAAAAAAAAAAAAGGAAAAATATATCAGAGGTCAGGCTCTGGGGGCTGTGAAGGGCAAGGGGTAGATACAAGGACTGACATGTCCAACAGTCGCAGTCTTTCTTCCTCTACTCAGCATCCTGCCCAAGTACTTCAGCTACTTGGTTGAAAGGGAAGGACTCCCAGGACAGCCCAAACAAGAGGCCAGAGTTAGGGGAGGAGAAGTACCAGAAACTCCAGGAGTTCTGATGCTTCATCAGGAGCCCTAAAACTTCTGTCTCTGCCCCAAGCCAGCCAACATACACAGGAACTGACCCTCTAACGACCAAACAAGGGGAAAGCCTCATTCTGGGCCATACCCCTAAAGGATGTCCTTGTTAACATAACCATGACTAACCATGTCCTTCTGGGGATGGGAACAGAAAGGGCTATACCAGGAGAAAAAGCAATGCCAACCACCTTAGCTCCTCCCAAATACTCACAAAGTATTCTAGGGGAAGGGAAGGATATAACCCAGAATGAGCAGGGGTGAGAGGGCCATACACCCTATCCTTGATGTACACTGAATGCCACTCTTTCTCCTCTAAGGAGGAAGTGACCCATCTTATCTGCTGTTTTCTTGCTCCAAATAGGACAATCAGCCCCTCCCTCCTTCCTTCTTTGGACAGTAGCCAAGGGTCTGCAGGGGTGGCCATGATCTCCTGGGCTGGATCCTCAGACACTGTGTTCCCGAATGAAGGAGAGGATGTCGTCCTTAGACAGTTTCTCAGGATTCTGGCACTTCTGAGAGTCATGTACTTGGACGCCATCACCCCATTCCCAGAAGAGCCGCCCATAGTAGCAGATGCTGGGATAAGAGAAAGGAGGAGAGAAAAGAGAGAACATTAGACTGGGCTGGGGATGGGATAGAATCAATGAGGGTGAGAGAAGAAGGAAGAGCCACCCTGGTTTGGCATCTAGTCAAAAAGGAGGCCTAGCTGTGAGGAGAGCCATGGGAGCCATTATTGTTGTCTTGGAGAAGAGACCAGACACCAGAGGGTGGTGGTAAAAGGCTAGACTGAAGGCAAGAGGAAGAGAGTTCCCTTCAAAAAGGAGCGGAACTGAATGAACAAATCTCTCAAGATTCTTCCTTACCTATAGCAATAAAAGCATTTCCCGGTGGGTCCCAGCTCCAGCCTGCCTCACTATCTACCCTTGCCCTCCACCATTCTCAAAAGAAAAACGTTACTGGTACTAATTTGCTTCCGGGTCAATTACTGATACTGCATATTCATGGTTTATATGTCTGTCCTGTTCTAACAGAACTGTATTAGCCTTGAGATAAAAGCAGGTATCAATAGCTAATTACAGGCACAGTAGTGCTACATTGCCTGCTACTTGGGTAAACTATCCAATTCAGTAAATGAATCCCAGAGCCTGGTGGGAAAAACCTGAGAAGCCTTGAGGAACCCTGAGAACGAAGCAGTAGGATGGGACGATGAGGAGGACAGATGGCCTTGAGGTTCTGTTCCTCATCATGGGGACAATGCCCATCCCAATGCACTGCCTCACAGGCTCCAAGTCCCTTAGGACTACCCCAACACCTGGTAGCATCAGTTAGTGGTACCTAAATACATTTGGACCTTCTCCCGTCATCCTTTCTCTACCCAAGGACATCCAGTCTATATAAACTTTATTGTCCAAGGTATATATAGGCTAGTATCCTTACCCCAAGGAAGGAAAGGAGAAGCCCCAAGTCAGGGTCTGTAGGATGGTATAGGGTAGAAGAGGAATCTGCCTCAGCACACACCTTCACCCTCCCTTCGTAAAGTTCCTGCATAAGGAATAGGGTACACCAACCAGTTGTTTCTGAGGAGTCACCCACCCACCCAGAGAATGCACAGTTGAGAGGTTTAAAAAAAAACAAAGACCTAGTTGGGAGGTTAAAAGGAAAAATGGGACCACAAACTGATAGCTTTGGGGGCTGAAGGAGAGATCTTGTCCCAAGAGAAGGTCCGTGTGTATGTCTAGTTAGCAGGGTAGGCCTGGGGTGCAGGATACCTGGAGGAGAAAGTCCTCTTGAAAGTTCCTGTTTCCCTTTTAAGAGTCCATCCTTTCCCCTCCCTGTCCAACCTTCTTTACTTATGTTGTAAGCTCCTTGAGAGCAAGAACTAGATTTTTTTGCCTTTTTTTTGTATCCCCAGTGCTTAGGCATAATGCCTAGTACACAAAGGCACCTACTAAATGTTTGCTGATTAACTCTCCAATCTTCTTTACTTCTCTCCGTTTAGTCTCCCACCTCTGGGGCCCATTCCCTTCCTTCCACCTGCCTAGGGGAAGAGGATCTCCCTATATACATTCTAGAATGTAATCTGGAAAGGAGGGAAATAACCATGGGTGCCAGGCTCTCCTCAGCGCTTGTGTGAGCCACAGCAATAAGTGACATGGCACTAAGGTGAACGTGGGGAGATGACATACCTGGCAGAAGCAGAGATGACGTACATGAAAGGGAAGGGGAATCAAGGAAAGAGACAAAGGGAGGCAGAGAGCATTACTTACTGAAATGGAGCAATGGCATCCAGAGGCATTGTATAGGTAGAAAACCCTGTTGTCTTGTTGAAGAAAAACTTCCTGTTAGAGCTTTTGCTGAATGCCATGGTCCAAGGTTCTAAGCAGGAGGAAGACAAGCAAAACACAGCGTAAGTGTCAGTGTGACAGAATCCATTTTATAGATAGCTTACCAGATTCTGGTCAGGGAATTATAGACTGCCCTTTCATAGTTTTGTTGGGCCTAATTTATCTTAATTCTCTTTTGACCTTGGTTAAAGTTTGGTCCCAGAAATGTTAATTTGTGCAGTGTCTTCACGCTAAGAGGTACAATGAACAGGCCTATAGTCTATCAATCAGGACTAGACTGCTCCCTTTCAAAGTAGAAAAAAACGGAGTTTTCAGAAAAGTCCTACACTTCTTTTTTAAGACCAATCCTTCTCCAATCCTTCCCACTACTCCTACATCTTGAACTTGTGCCCAGTTCAGTATTCATATGTGCCATTCAGGATGCTTTTTAGGGTTTTGTGAGCACTCTGGTAAGCAGTCTGCTAACAGTCAGTATCCCTTCCCTCAGCTCTCATCCTCCTCCTCTCTCTCTCTCTCCAAGGAGCCCAAAGGGTAGTAGCTGGATATCTCAACCTCACCACCATGCCAAAGTGGTACCAGAGGAAACACTAAGACCTTCTTCTTCTTTGTTCCTCTGGTCTTGTTGGGAGGCAGCTTCAGGAACAGTTTTCCCCAGTTTTCTTGTTAATAATTATCAGTAACAAAACCAAGCTGCTAATAATAGTGATGACAATCATAATGTCAGGGCCATTTGTGTCCTCCAGCTCTCTGGCACCTTGGGCAATGATAATACGCTGCTAGGGCCCAGGAGGAAAAGGGAAACAGCAAGTAGGTTTAAATGGGGCAGGGGGGCCAGGGAGCTTAGGGGCTGGGGAAAACTGTTCCTGAAGCTGCCTCCCAACAAGACCAGAGGAACAAAGAAGGATGAGGTCTAGCCAAGGGACAAAACAGGGTCAGGATGAGGGCAATATACCATTAACATATACTTTAGCTAATGACAGTCTGGCTGGCCATTACAGCTTCGTCAGCTTATAGATCACAGAAAGCAAGTCGATCTGTCCTTGTTCCAACAGTCTGCTATTGCCTGAGAAGCGACAGCAAGGATAAAGTTTTCAAAGGAGTTGGGAGGTAGGGCGGGAGGAGGAAAGGCAGGGTAGAAAGAGGAAAACCCACCATTCGTAGTCCTGACAATGTAGAGGCCAGTGGGCACAAAGTGCCGATCGTCCCGTCCGGTGTAGCTGAGTCGCAGCATGTTATGTGAGCCCTTGATGACCTTCATTTCTAACCTGAATTCCCACAGGAGGCAGCGATATAAAGAAAGGAGTACATGAAAAGAGAAACAATAATTTCCTATCGTGTTCATAAATCTTGGCTAACACCTAAACTATCAGATCAATCACTACTTCAACCAGAACTTAGGAATGAACTGCCATGGGAGAACAAGACCTATTCTTAACCCTAAGCCTAAGCCTCTGTATACCACACCCATTGACAGGCAATAGTTAATAATATGATTGTTGTGCTATTAGCAGTAACAGATATTTATGCTGAGTGAAATAAATCTAAAGTCTAAGCCAGTGAACTTAGGACTCATAATGCCATGGTTTTAACCTCTATCCAAGTTGGTTCACTTAACATGGGAAAAAACTATGCCAGAGCCAAAAACCATATGTACCTTTAGATTTTCCAAGTCATCTTGCATGTGTGTGATGTCTTGGGTCATAAGAGGGGCAATACAACCCATATCTGTTAATAATAACAATCTCGAGCTTTATAGTCCTCAAAATGCTTTCATTTCATTATCACAGTGGATCCTCACAGCAGTCTCATGAGTTAAGTAGGGTCTGTTATTATCCCCACCTGACAAATGAGGAAACTGCAGAGAGGTAAGGGACTTGCTTGGGGTCATGTGGTGAGTGGGTGGCAAACCCAGAAAAAAACTGGCCAGGGGATCATAAAAGTCACTAAGCGTCTGCATGACTCTGGTAAATCAGCTCCTCTCCCTGCACAACATGACTGTGTTGGACTACATGGTCTGTCTGGCCTCTTCCGTTTCTGATGATCGATCCTAGCCTGGCCCCACATACACAGCACAAAGAACATGCCCTGCTGGGCCAGGTGAGGAGCACATTCTTGCTATGACACATGACATTTTTACATGTAGGAGTGCTGCTGTTCTCTGAGTTCCAAGACATTCCGGCTAAGGGTGATGTGTAACTAACATAAATGACCACTAGGGCACACAGTCCTCCCTTCCACCTTGCATACAGTAAGGTAACAGTAATAACCACATGACAGCTTAGCTGAAAGAGATGAGGCTCTGATGTGCAGCCCAGCATGGCTCCAGCTCATACACTGATACATCCAGATATATGGACATATGCAGACTCACATACAGACCAATCCACACAGACACATGTATGGCCACCCACAGATGCATTCACATAGATCGAGGCATTACAGGAGAAAAAGGAAGCAACTCTTATCTGCTGACCCACCACAGGCTGGGAGTTAGGGTGCTTCATCCAGCTTGTCATCCTGCTTCTCACAGGGAAAACTCTTAACTATTTACAGTCTCAGTGAGCCCATATTTCTGCCTGAGACCCAACCGCCCCACTCACCTCCTGACACTAGACTGAATCAGCTCTCAGCCACCGAGTTCCTAGCTGTGACCATAGCACACAGGGGTGGGACAGAGAGGTGTAATAGTAGCCTTCACCTGTAGATACTCTAACACCTCCCTAATTCCTTAGCCATCCTGCTCCACTTGCAAGTTTAGCCTGGTATGCCTCTTACAAGGGCAGAACCAAGATGCAGATTATGAACCCTAGGAACCACCAAAAATGCCTCTAGGATTGATCCCAAGAACCACAGTGGATTCTCCCAAACCATAAGGTATTCAGGTTTCCTGAGGTACAAAAAGTTCTTCTACGCCTTCAGTTGTTTCTAATTACTCACCTGACAAAAATTTTCTCCATGTCTTCCAGTCTGTATACCTCCTTTACTCTGTGGGGATGGGGTGAAAGAAATAAGGGCCACGTAAACTGAATTCCACAACTTTCTTGGGTATTACTCATAGCCCATCTGGCTGAGCAGTAGATAACCGGCTTGGCATCTGAATCTCATCCTTCTACCTCCAGCTCTCTCTTCTTCCCTTTTTCCCTTTGAATAGGAAACTTCCCAGTCTACCTCCCCAATCCCACCTTCCCAATCCACCTCCCAGTCCTCTCCCTCCAAGGTCCCCCAGGCACCAGGGCTAGTTAGGAAGATGATGCTATGATGATAATTGGGCAGGAAAGGGGGTTCAGACAAAAAAGAGAGGCCAAAGAATCCCAACAGATGTCTATTTGTTCTCAGTCTGGTCTATAAGTCTTAGAAGTCTACCAAATAGACAGTAATGTATATACCCAGCCCAATCAATTCCCCAATGTATTCTACCCTATTCCCCCAGGGGCCCCTGAGAAAATGTCCAGGACAGATGTTGGGAAATTCCCCTCAAAACTGGACTGACATCTAAAATCCTACTATTAGTGATTCATCCCTTGTGGTTAAAATTTGTGTGCCCAAATACCCTTTATAAAATGAAAATACCTCTGGAAGGGATAACACAGAACTGTCATGCTGGACCACATAAACCCTAGCCAGGAACCTTGGAGGCTTCCTTTCAGAGACTCAGTAGATATGGAATTTTATGGCAGGTACAAGTAACTGGGAGCCCAGGCCTGCTCAGTCTCAAGAAGCAGGGCTGACAATACAAAAATTGCTTTTCCTTTAAAATCCAGACCCTCACAACAGGACCTGGCATAAGCAAAAGTAGGACATAAGGGAAACTTGCTCCCCCACTTCCTCCATTCTGTGTTCTACTTTTTTCCCCTGCCTAGTGCTACTTCATGCATTCTTTAGCTCTAAGCTGCCTGGGTATGTACACCCTGTGCCCCAAAACCATTCCTCCATTTCCCATAAAAATTATCGTTCCCTCGGTAGCCTCCTATCCAACAGCTGCCAGCAGTTGGAGGAAAAAAAAACCCACTAATGTTAATTTTCAATAAGGTACCACAAATAACTGATGTTTCAGGTTTTATCCTATTGTTCCTGCCAGAGGTATTTACACTGTCTAAAAGATACTTGGAAACACAAAGTTTTAACCCAAAGGAATGAATCTCTAATGGCAGAATTTTAGGCAATGTAGCAAGCAAGTATGTTGGGGGTGTTGGGAGAAGGGGGGAGGAGTAACTTGCATGGGAGGCGAAGGGGTAGTCCTAGCAGTGGCAGTGTCCTATGTTTAAACCTAAGTGGAATACAGATGTGATTCCACCTGTGTTCGACAGGCCACCTTTGTGATGTGATGTGATGTGATGGGTGCTACCTCTAGCTAGTCACTCACACACCTGATGGGGTTCATGTCAGGCCTGCTGGGTTTGGACACAGCTTTCACAAACTTCTCAGCAAGCTGAATCCTACAACAAAAAACAGAGTCTCTCACATCCAGCAGAAGGCAGCTGGAAGTCAGAGGATCTAGCCTCAAATTCCAGCTGTGCCACTTATTACCTATGGCCTCTCTGAGTTTCTAGTCTTCTTATCTGTGCTGTAGATAATCTATAATCTCTAAAGTCTCTCCCAGCTCTAAGCCCTAGGAACCTTGACTGCTACTAGTCATTCAGCCAACAAGCATTTAGGAATCACTTACCAAGAGCCAGGCACTGTGCTAAGCCACCAGTGGGGAATGTTAGTTCTGAATCACCAAGGCTACTGTACCCTAGAATCAGCTTATCCCTCTGACTCCCTCCTCAGCTCTAGGCCTGAACTCTATTTGGACAACTTCTTGTGCTGCTTATGTTTTCATGAGGATTTTTAAAAAGTGTTTACTTAAGGCTCTTTTTTTTTTCTTTACATCACTCTTTTCCCTTCCCTACAACAGAACCCTCCATTGAAAACAATTTCTCACTCTCCAATTAGAACATGAAGCTGTCTGAGGGGGCTGTATGGTTCTTTGATCTCCACTGTGCTCCCTCCCCTCTGACACAAAACATGCCTGTTCAACTGTATTAACTAACTGGGTTATACAGTACCATACCTGTACCTATAAGAGTCAGCCCTTCTCAGTTATTATTGAATCTTATCGGTCATATTCAACTCTGCGACCCCATTTGGAATCTTCTTAGCAAAGATACTGGAGTGGTTTGCCATTTCCTTCTCCAGCTCATTTTACAGATAAGGAAACTGAGGCAAACAGATGAAGTGACTTGCCCAGAGTCACACAGCTAGTCGAATTCAGGAAGATGAGTCTTCCTGATCCCAAGTCCAGTGCTCTACCCACTGTGCCACCTGGCACAATACATGTACAATACATTCTCTTCAGATGTACTGTTTACCTGTAAGAGTCACCTCCTCTCAACCCTAGCACAACCATCTCCACTGATCTGAGTGGCCATGGTAACACGTGGAATGAGCTGGTCTCTATAATAGCCAAGACTCAAGCCTCACTCATTAGGCTCTAGCTGAGGAGGAAGCTGGTGCAACATCTAGAGCCCTGCCTCCTACAGGTGGGGAGGTCCCCTAGCACCATTTAATAGTGGAGACAAGAGGTGAGAGGAAGACTGAGGTCAAGAGGCCATTTTTATACTGTGCCAAAGCTTCCACAGGGGTCAAGTGGGAGTCTGGCTTTCCAAGCCCACACCACCACATTATCTTCTCCTCCCAAGGCCCTGGGCCATACCGTTGGTTAAAGTGCTGCTCCCGGATATCGTGGCCATTCAGCACCAGTGCATCAAGGATGTGGATTGCGCTGATTTTCCGCTGAGCCTTGCCCTTAACAAAACATATAAGGCCAAAAGGAGAAGATTTCTGTCTTTTTCTATTTTGCACTATCGACACCAGGCAGGGGTGGGGGAGAGGCGGCATGGATAGAAGGAATACAGTAGAGCAGGACTGCATGAGCACAAATAACTAGGAGCTGCCTGTTTAGAGTTATATGACTTCTTTATTCAAAGAAGTGCTTACTGATAGTGGTTGTTCTATTTGAAGGCTGGGCAGATATAACTCAAGGCAGTATTGGAACCAGGGTCCTTTCTATCCTGCCCACAAAGTATCTACCTGTCATGAGCAAAATGAAAGGGAAGGTGAGGGATGAACAAAGCCAGGCCGGTGACAGCAACGAACTTAAAACCACCTCTAACCTCGCCTTTCAGTTCATGAACAATCTCCACTGAGAGCAGTGTGTCCCGGGGCAGCTCTGTCTTGAGGTCCAGTTTTGTCCAACGGTCTGACTGGCGGCCATCCCATGTGTAGATCTGGGATTTCTGCAAAAAAGAAGGACTAGGTCAGGAGGGCACTAAAGAAGAAACAGGGCCTGGTAAGGCTTAATTCTCAGTTAAGGCTCCTAGTTAAGATTGCACCCCATGTGTTTAAGTGTGTGTTTTCTTCCTAACAGCTGATAGTGTGCTTTGCAGTGGGAAAAGGGGGAATGTGGGGAAAAAAGAAATTTCTTCTAGAAGCTTATTTAAATGACATGGTAGCTCCTCCCTTGACAGCAGCAGAAGAGAAATGAAGATTTTGACTCTGTTTTTTTGGCAGGTGTCCATCCTAGCCAAGTAAAAGCAGTCTGATTAGTGGCCCTAAAGAGAGCTGAGGTTCACATGAAAAGAAAAAGAAGGTGAAGGGAGGGGAAGTGAGGCCCAAAACACAGAGAAAGAGAGAAAAAGGGAATGGAAAGGAAAGATGGGGTATTTAAAACAGAATGAGACAATGAACGAGCTCATGAGAAAAGGACACAAAAGGCAAGAATCTCAGGTGGCTTAGAGAGAAAATACAAGGGAGTGAGGAGGTACAGGAAAGGGGTTAACTGACAGGCAAGATGCCAATCTACAAAGCTGTTCCTTACCCCAGCTCATAGCACAAAAGTGAGAAAGAGGAGCCTTACACAGCTAAGGAAGGAAACAGATGATGACCTTGCATAGGACAAGCCTGGCAACCTCAATGTCCAAAGATCAAACATCTCAGGAAAACTCAAAAGCAAGAGAAAGGTTTCCAAAAGTCAGAGCAGCCCCTTTAGCAGAGATGAGGACAATCATCAGGGTGTTCAAAGAAAAGGTCAAGTTGTCTCACTAGAGTCACGGCATGACTGCCAAAGCAGGCCCAAACCCAGCTCATCTGAATTGTGTGCCTACAGTTTTGTCAGCATGTCACTGGATCACAATTGTTTCTGATAATTTCTCTGTATTTAATTTTCAATTGTTGTGAATTGTCCTTTTTAATTCTTCTATCAATAATTTGGTTTTCTCCTTTTAAAAAAATCAAACTATGTATTTATTTTTTTCTCCCCAAAACACTAGCCCTCGGTTTTATTTATTAATTCAGTGGGGTTTTTTGCTTTTAATTTTGTTAATCTCTTCTTTTTTTCAAAATTTAAAATGTTGGGTTTTTTTTCACATTTTGCTTTTCTAGGTTTTTTTTTCATTGTATGCCCAATTCATTGATCTCTTCTTTCTCTCTTTCACTAGTGAAAGTGTTTAAGGAAATAAACTTCCCCCCTTTTTTGATGCTTTAGCTATATCCCAAGGTTTTGTTATGCATTTTCATTGCTGTAATTTACTTTGATGAAATTTTCTGGTTTTTTAATGATTTGTACTTTAATCCATCAATTCATTAGGAATAAATTATTTGGTCTCCAATTCTAAATTCTTTCTTCAAAGATTTTTTTTTTAATATACCATATTTCACTGCATAAGCGTAGCCACCTCATAATCGTCACATCTTTTTTGTTTTGTTTTGGGTGGGCTTTGGGGGGGAGGCGGTTCCCAGTCCAAAAATTGGTTTATAACCTTTCCTCGAGCAATCATTGCGTGGTATAATTCTATTCGTCACACCGCTTAAAAGGTAAGCAGAGCAGCAATGTATTCACCAGTGGCATATGGATGGATACACACTTATCTCTGATTGTGAGCCCTAAGGCTAGAATTCTCAGCACACAAGCATTGTCAGTAGTCAATTTTAACATATATTCACAAGTATTCCATGCATCCTAATCTTGTACCAAAGACAGTTTAGTAATAAATAATTTTTAAGTAATACCGGCACAATTTTTTATAAAAAAAAAAAACTTCACATAATGGTCACAACCCATTTTGGCAAAATTTTGGCATAAAATCTGCAACAATTATGCAGTGAAATACGGTACTTTTAATTGTACTATGATCAGTAAAGAGTATGTTTAATTTAACCTACTTTTCTGCATTTGTTTATGAAGTTTTCTGCCCTAACTACATGGTCAGTTTTTACAAAGGCACCATACATGGCTGAAAAACATGTATACTCTTTTCTGTTTCCAATCAATAATTACCAGAAATCTATTAAATTTCATTCAGGTATTTAATTTTTTTTCTTATTTACCATCTTGCCATTTTTCTCTACGTCTGAAAAGGCCACATTGAGGTCCTCCTATTATACCCTTACTATTGCTACCTGCAATGTGATTAGCTTTTCCTTTAAGTATTTACATACTATGCATTCAGTGCAGATATGTTAAGTATGGCTATTTATTATCTATGGTGTACTCTTACAACATAAGCAAAATAGAGCTTCTGTGTTTATCTCTTTTAATTGGGTATATTTTTATTGTTGCCTTGTCTGAGATCATGCTTTCTACCTCTGCTTTTTAAAATTCACCTGATTTTGCTCCATCCCCTTATTTTAACCTCATGTGAATCTTTATGTTTCAAGTGTATTGCTAGCAAACAGCATATTGTTAGATTCTGTTTTCTAATTCATTCAGCTGTCTTTGTATTATGGTTAAGTTCAACCCATTCATGTTCACATTTATGACTATCATTTTAAAATTTCTCTCCATCCTATCTTGTACTCCCCCCCCTTCTTTTCAAAGAAGGTGGTGAAGAATGTGCTCTTTTTAATGATCTATTAAATTAGCAATCTATAATAACTGAAGCATTCTATTTCTGCTCTGCACCCCCTTCTTTGCCCCATGACAGGTTTTTACTCTCTTTTTAATCCTTCCTTCATGCTGACATTACTATTTATTTTTCTTACGACTACTCTCTCACCAGTCCTACCCTCCCTCTTAAATATCATTCTCTTATCTTCTCTTGTCTCTCTCTCCCCCTCTGCCTATTTTCCCTACTGAGTTTAATGTATTTCTACATCAAACTCTTTGTGAATGTCTGTACTTGTGTGAGTGTGATCAACCTTCCTTTGATTCAGATCGAAGGTTCATGTAATGCCCATTCTCCCCATGCCTTACTCCATATTTATGTTATTCATTTCATACACCCCTAGTATGTGAAGCAGTAAGTTCCTTCCCCTTCCTCTTTTCCTCTAACATATTCCATTTTTCCTCCTCTTTCTTTTCTTAAGACCATCAAAACAGAACAAAATCACTCCCAGCCCATTTATGCTTAACTCTATGACCCTTGAAGACATTTACATTCTAAAAGGAAACTTCTTTCTTCTCCCTCTATTAAAATGTAGGCACTTCATCACTGTAAAGATACATGGGGATATCCTAAGTGTCAGCACAGTCAAAGTGTAATGCTGAGCCTTGTTCTGGGAAAACTACCTTCCTGATCATGGTACCTCACCGGCCTGGTAAATACAGTGTGTGCTCCAGAGAACAAACATTAAACACTACCAGGAAGCAAAATGATAACCTCTAGAAGCTGTATGAAGCTGCCCTACACAAGGTGCAAAGGAACCAACCTAGGAAACTAAGTACAAATATACCCACCCACTCACCCCTAAGCCAATGAGAAACTTCTGCTCACTCCCTGACACCATGCAGCGGTAGTCCAGAACAGAGCGAATCTTATCCAGGGTTTTGGAGTTAAGTGGAGTAGGCTTATAGCTGAAGATATCAATGTCAGTGCCCTAAAGCAGAATTGAGAGAAAGGTCAGTTAAAGTAGGATGAGCCACCTCACTCAGAACCCTGAACACTGTTCCCCCTGCACCTTCCCCTGACCAAACCACACACTGAATGGGATATATTTCAATTTGTCTGCAGTGTTCCTTTAGGGCCTATTATAAGAGCCTGAGAAAGAAAAGAACAGAGTCCCCAAGTGCATGCAGATCAATTCACAGCAACTATAAGGAAATGTCACTAGAATATAAAAGTCACCCCTTCAATAAAACCAAAGGGAAGAATTTTTCCAGCTGTTTGTTGAGAGCAGTTAAGGCCTCTCCCCTTCCTGCTCATTTTAACAGACAAGGTCAGTCCTTTTAGGGTTTCCATGAGGTCCATTTGTCACACATTCCCACAGAACAAGGGCTACTACACTCTCAGCAATTCAAACAAAACTCAAGAAAAGCACAGGATTGGGAAAGGTCAAGGACAAAGAATTGTTAGTACCAGTTAACTAGGAATGAGACTGAGAGCCTAGGGATTACTGGGAGAACTGTCTGGTGAACCAGGGCCAGGCCAATAAGCCTAATTTTTGCTAGCACTTGCAGAGGAGAGAGCTGTCTCTGTTCCTCTGCCTCATTTCTTCATCTACAAAGCAGAATCCACTTTCCACAGAGATGTTTGTAGGAGTCTGTAATGGTGAATCCCACAGGAGTCAAGTAAGCCGGAAAGCAGTAATAATCACTGTGCTCAGGAGAATGGTGATAATTAACATGGCTACATCTAGAGATGAGAGCCGTCAGCCTATGTGACAGCTTCCCTGGGGATGCTGGGGAGGTGCCAGTGCTAAAGCTTTCACAGAGTGGGGTGTGACAGAATCAAGCCCCTGGGTGTAGGGTGGGGGTGGAGGAGAGTCATACTGGACTATCTCAAGGATTTCTCTCACTTCTCATCTCCATGACCTCAACCTTCTCCCAGATACTAGACACCCCACTCACCTTTATCAATTCAAAGAATTTAGACTTTGGATCTGAAGAAGAGAGAGCAACTCTGGCTTGATCTGGAATCTGAAGGAAGATACACAATTTTGGTTTGGGGAATCGCTGGCTGTCCTATCTCCTCCTGTGTATATCTGGGTGACCAGAACGGCAGGGAGGAGCTGAAAAGATTGCCATTTGGAACCAAGGTGAAGGGATTGAACAGGAATCTAGATACAAATTACCACTGCCCCTTGGGGTTAGCATATTCTTGGTGTCACCTGTTTCCTCTAGTAATCTTTGAGACCAGTCGGTGTGGCTACACAGAAAAATCAATAGCAAAACTCTGCTTCAGCTTCTCACCACCCCTTGACTAACAACTTCCAGATTTGGCCACAGGAAAGCACTTAAGTGAGGGAGCTGAAAGGGAAAGCCCAGAAGACAGTGCCCAAGTGAATGGACAGTAGGGTTCACTAAGGGCTGACCAGTCCCTTTCAACCATTAGCCTGGTCCTTGATGGATGGGGAAGCAATCAGGAAAGCATTAAGGCTCAAAATACTTACTACCCTCCTTTAGGGCAGTCCAGGAAGCAGCCTGCTGGGCTCTGACCTGGATAGATATACTCACCCCCCAGAGCTGAAGGCACCCTTTTCGGATTTCCGCCTGGCGTGGTTCACTAAGAGTCCTGTGGGAAAAGGCAACAACTGATTAACACAGCAATGGTGCTCAAAAGCCTTATCCTATGTGTATAACTAGCCCAGGGGAAAGGCAAGCCTAGGCCTGCTCGAGTGAGCATGCATGCGTACGCGCGCATGTGCACACACACACACACACTCACTCTTCCTCCATTAGCCTAGGATGCCCATGACACTTCTCTGGGGCTCCCTTGTGAAATTAGAGGTTAGTTATCCAGAGAGGCCTATAACCAGGCTGAAAAGGGGGAAGGAAGTTATGGGTTTGCTTACCTTCCTGTCCTGCTAAGAGTTTACCCAAACACCTTCTTTCCATGTCCCCATTAGCACATTTAATTTTTCTCTATTCTAATCAAACCCACACTGATTTCATTTTACTGGCAGGAATCACCAGGCTTCTCTATGTAAAAAAAGCTATGAAAATGGATCAAAACTCACTTCCTCCAGGAAGTCTTTCTATACTAATTTTACTTCATTGATCACTTTTTATACCCCATGTTCCCTTGGCACTCACATATTTAATTTGTATCATTTCACTGAGGGAAGGTTCACATTTTATTTATCGCTGTACCTCCCCTAGTGCCTAACATAGTGCTATGAACCTCACAGGCAACTGATGTGCACTGAATAAACAAATGGGTATCATACTGCACTTGTTAGCACACTGCTTTATAGCTGTCCTCGTGGCATTTATCATGTGTTAGCTTTATCCCTTAAATAGATTGTAATTTCAGTCTTCGACGGTAGGGACCACATCATATATTTCTTTGATTTCTCTCTCAGATCAATGGTGTTGCGCACACTCAACAAAGTGCTTAGCAGATGTTGACTTGAATTAAAAGGTGTTGCGGGTGAAATAGTCCCAGGAATCTTGCTAAACTGGTAGACACAACCCCTTTCCATCCAGGAGGGAAACACTCACAAGTCTTGGACAAAGGCATAAATTTTGGCCAGGGCTTTGATCTGTGAGCTGCAATGGCTGAAAGAGAGAAAACAACTTGGCTTTAGGAGAATTCATGAAAACAAAGACAAAAAGTCAGTGGCTTGAGGAGTTGGAAATGGGAAGAGAGACAAAAGGCCCTTTACCATCAGCCATCCTACCATCTTCTCATGTGCTTTTTTGATTGGGCTTAAAAGTCATTTATTACAATATGGCTAAAGAATTACGAGGCCATTTCTACCATAACTGCCTCATGGTCATTCTAGATTGGAGGTGGTATAGCCAAGAGAAAAATGTACCAAGTTAGACAGGAGAAAACATATTCTAGTTTAGGCTTGCCTACTAAGTAGCTGAGTTACCTTAAAAAAATTACTTAACCTCCCTGGGCTTTATTTGCTTCATGTCATGACAGGATATTAACCTCTGTCCTACCATACCTCCCATGGCATCAATGAAATAATTCATGTGAAGGCACTTTGAAAAAAGTTAGAAGCCTACAAATAGAAGGCTCTTTTTTTATTGGATGGGCTGAATAAAGCAAGAGGAAGACTGACAGTGGGTTAGGGAAAGAGATTCTCCCTTCTCAACCCCCACTAGGAGTCTTTCCAAACATTCCCCAATTAGTTTAAACTTCTCTAGGCAACCTACAAGTCCAGATTTTACCAAGGGCCTTTCAGATGCCTGCCGGTATGTCTCATAAGTTTTCTGACAGAAACAGGGACAAGAACTAGACCTGTGCTTTCATCAGTACAGGAGATTCTCAGGTGAGAAAACACTCTTCTGATCAATGCAGCTTATAGTCTCAGAGCAGGGATTCTTAAGAGTGTGTGAGTGTGTTATGTACCCCTTTGGTGGTCTGGAGAAGGCTATGGTCCCCTTCCCAGAATGTTTTTGAAAAGCATAAAATACATAGTATTGCAAAGGAAATGGATTATGTTGAAATGCAGTTACCCAAAAAACCCTTTTTAAAGTTCACAGACCCTAGATGAGGGAAGCTTCAGCTGAAACTCAACACAGCAGTAGGTTAAAAACCCTCGTTGCCTTGAGTAGTGGAGAAGGTAAGTGACTTGCCAATGTCACACAGACAGAAAGCGTTAAGAGACGGGGCTTTGAGCCTGTCTTCCTCTTCCTGACTCCTAGGCCAACTCTCTATCTACTATACCATGCTGCCTCTCAAGTTATCAGATAAATCAATTAAATTTGTTCTGTGGCCCACCTGCTTAGGAGAACACTACACAAAGCGGAAGACCTATGCCAGTTAAACACCTTTTTAAAAGGCAAGTGATGCTGAGAGCACGTAGAATGCCACCCGTGGATCTGGTCAAGTGGGAAAAACTCTGAAGCTAAGACCTTCTCAAGCAGGCTGAGACTGGACTAAGGCAGCTCAATGATCCAGGAGAAGGAAGCTTCAGCTGAAACAATGCAATGGCCAGTCACACCCAGAAGCAATGAAAAGGAAATCCTTCTGCCTCTTGGGACTTGAAAGAGAAGGATGAAGCTGTCATGGTCCTACTTTCTTGTACACCACAAATGCTTCTATAGAGTAGCTTCCTAAGTTGGGGCATTATCCGCAGTGATGGCACAGAATGGCAGAAGGGGCAGCACTGGGGGCAGGATAAGAGCCTGAAATAAGAATCTAGGCAAAATAGGGAGGCAGAGAAACCAAAGCACTGAGGGAAGGATTTACAATCTGCTGACCAGGGTTCACATGGGGCAGAGAGCTCAGCAGATTCTGAATCTCTCAGCTCCTGGCTGTCCCCTCACCTCTCATTGGATCGGATCATGTAGTCAGTAAATTCAGGATCTAACTTGATCACGTCCAGGGGGACTACAAGGTTGACGTCCATGTCGCTCTTCCGAAGCTGATTGAGCCTATTGTTTACCTTGAAGAGGTATTCCCGCACATCATCGACCCCAGATTTCAAGCTTTTGCATACCACGTATCTGTCAGGGGACATGCATTCCTCAGTGAAAAAGAGCTTCTCCATCACAGACAGCACAGTTCCCCTCTTAACCCACAGCTGGCACTGATCTTTTCCCAAGGCCATCTCAATGTTGATTTCAAGACATTTACTCTCAACAGTTCAGAAGACTCATGCTTCAAGCACTCTTCCTCCTCCATTGATCAGCAAATACTTATTAGGGGCCTACAGCATGCAAAACACTGTGCTAGGTGCAAGAGAGAATGTTAAGTATAAAAAATGCACATTAGTTCCAATTTTTAGTGATGTAACACAGAACTTATGTCACAAAAAACCCTGCAAACCAAGCAGTGTAAGAATTGTTATGCCCACTTTACAGATAAAGAAACTGAGGCTCAAAAAGTTAAGTTACTTGCCCATGGTCACATGACTGATAAATCTTGGAGCCAGGATTTCTATTAAATTACGCTTCATATTACAGACATCTCAGAGCTGGAAGGACTCAGGAGACATCCAACGAGGGAAGTTCCACTGCCCTGGGGCAGGACATTTCATTTTTGCATGGCTTAGTTAGGAAGTTTTTCCTTATATAAAGCATTTATCTTTCTCTGTTTAACTTCTACCCACTGCTCCTAATTCTGACGTCTGGGACCAAGCAGAATCAGCCTAATTCCTCTTCTGTATGACAGGCCTGCAAATACTCAAGGACAGCCAATCATGGCCCAAAGGTGTTCCACGGCCAAATTAGTTTAGGCAATGATGCTGTAAAGATCTCAATGCCCAGTTGGAAAATATTTCACCATCTTTCACTGTCATATCAGGAAAAGGTACCTAGAGGTGCTCCTTGGGCAATATTATTAGAGAGACAGGCCTATGTAGGGGAGGGGGAGGGCTTTACCTCTCTGAGTTGGCAGGCCGGCTGGTGACAGGCTTAAAAAGAGACACGCGTTCAAAGCAGGTGTACAGCAGATAGATGAGTCCCACGCTGAATGGTGTGAACAAATCAAAGGTTTTACAGACAAAGTGGCCTCCTAGATTAGAGAGAAAGAATCAGTCATAATCAGTGGGTTCTCAAGGGAAGGGGCAGGGAGAAGAAAGGATGTCACAGGGAGTCACTGGAAATGGAGAACAGGGAAAGGCAAGCGGAGACAACTAGGCTGCTTGAGAGGATGTGGATGGACCAGGGCATCAGTTATGAAAGGGATTTTCGAAGGTCCCTCTCACCTTCCTTCCCTGAATTCAACCATGTGTCATCATCTGAACAGACAGGTATTTTTGTACTTGCACCTATGACTGCTATAAAGTGCTCCTTCTACCCTCCCACCCCCAAAACAAGCACCCCTTATTCAGTCCCAACACAAGAGTGACTCTGGAGAGGCCCGAGGTGATGAGACAACTGAGAAAGAAAGTGTTACCTGTGCGGATAACAGACAGCCCTGTGAGAAACTGGCATAGCAATAGCTGCTTACTGAGGATTTCCTGCAGATTTTCTTGCTTCTCCACAGAAAAGCCCTGAAAGGAAAACACAAAATTAGGGACCATGAATGGACAATGAAAACTTAGAATAATGCCACATAGACTACAGCACTTTGTATTTTTTTCAAAGTACTCATAATAGCCCTTAATTTCATAGACACAAAATACCTACCTCACCTCCTTCACGGGAGTTGTTACCCCTTCTGAAAGGGAACTCAGACTCCAAGGGTAAATGACTTTGCCCAAACTAGACTCCAGCCCAAGGAGTCCTCAACTTCTAATGCAGTGTTCTTTCCAACACAATGAAAGTCTCAGGGCATACACAGAGCTTCCTTTTACCAGGGAGCAGTCCTTTAAGCTGGAATGGCAGTCCAAGGAGGGAGAGCAGAGAACAGAACTACACTGATGGCCTAGCCAGAAGTGAAGCAAGCATGGCAGGACATGAGACACTACTCCAGGTTCTCCAGCAAAGTCTCACCTAAGACCCAGGGAACAAGTATCCTGGGAATGTTCCTCCACTCAGGACTACTCAACAGTCCCTGTATAGGTGACTCAAAAGATTCCTAAGCATAGTTATGAAAAAGAAGTCGCTAACAGAATAAACAATAGCTTCTCTATGGCATAGTGCTTCCTTTCCCAGGGATCCATTTCCCACTTTATTCTAACTGGCTCACTTGCTGGTCCGAGTCTTGGTCACTAAATATCCTTAATATCTCAAAGTTGTATCCTTCTTCCTGGGCTCCATGAAGGGAATATAGACCCAGCCTTATGAAAGCACAGAGGGAGCTGGTCTCTTCCAAACCTCAATAAAAATCATGCCAGGCAAGGCTGGCTCAGCTCATCTGGGCTAAGAGCCAGGAGAGACAGAACCAAAAATATGTAGGACCTTCCCAATATGAAGATGTGCATGAAAGTAGGACTAAAATGAGTGATGAGTACCTAACAATCCTTTCATACCTACAAAGGAAATTGGTCCTTCAGTTTGTGGCTCCTACCACCATGTGAAGTATCAGTCCCATATCTAGTCAGATCAAAGCCAGTTTCCTAACTACTCAGTGTTCCTCAGGTTAGTCTTACCTGCCAACCACAGTTGTGCCACATCTTTTAAATTAGGCCATCCATGACATGCTACCCTCACTCTTCTGAGGCTCCTAATTATGCCTACACATCACAAAGAAGATGTTTGGAGTACCTGCTAGCATTTATCTTAAAACTAGTCCCTTAAAAGGCTTTCCCATCTCCTCCTAGGAATAAAGGAACTAAGACCAGCATCCTTCGGTCCTGGCCCAGTATAAATGTTGATTCACCCCAAGCAAAGATTCTTTGGAGGGCTGAATTAGCAGTGACTGAATCTTTTTGCTTAAGAAAACTACAATGGATTTCTCTCTCTTCCTTAAAGAGTTGCCCTGGAAACAGGGTCCCTGAGCAATTCACCACAGTTCAACTACTCATAGATTCCCACTACAGATCACCTCTATACCACTACTGTCTTCCTCTCCCAGCAATAAGTGGGGAGGGCTGAAAAGGGGGTGTTAAGTGGATCTCTGCTTGTCAACCTGTCAAACAGTTCTGAGACCAGCTAAATCTGGATAGCATATATCCAAAAAGGGCTGTCAGATGTACTGAAATTGACAAATGATTTATGACTTTTCCTTGTTTGGTTTCTGGCTAGTTTATTTTAGTTATATTTATTCCTTAACCTGCCATGTCTCAGGGCCAAACAAGAAGAGAGTCAAATACACCAACTTGCTCCAAGGAAAACCAGTGCACATAACCCACCCCTAAGCCTTGACCATGGATGGCCTTCACAAAATCATGTATACATAGTAAAATCGCACTACCTTCCCACTCCCTCTCCACCCACCCACCCCTGCCCCTCCCCCACCCACCCCTTAGCTACAACTAAGAGACCAACACCCATCCTAAACAAGGGCTTCGGTCAGAAGACGACATAATCCAATCTTAACTCTCTACTGAGAATGCAACCCAGAGAAGCATTGTGGCAAGAGGTCAACTTTTTATAGTGAGACATCACCTACCCCATCAGCCATCATAAAGTGCACACCCTTTTGATCCGTGTTATCCAAAACAAAATTCCGAAAAGCTGTGATGTTCTCTGGTCGAGTAATATCTCCATCTCCATCAATCCCACCCTCACCTAGTAAGACATGATATGGTTAGTCCACCTACCAAGTGCTTTCCTAGAGAGTAAGAAGCTCTTTTGGGCAGTGCCCTAAAGGTACATAGGCATCCTTTATTCCCTTGGGGAGGGAATTCCTATAGGAGGAAGTTCAACACAAAGATAGAACTATCAATCCAAGGGATGGATAGGATACTTCATTTAAGAGTCATTAAAAATTAGTTTTCAATGAAACAGAAGGTACTTCTTAAGGCAACAGGGTACTAAAATCTTTTATAATCTTATAATCTTAATATAATCTTAACCTCATTTTCAAAGCAGTAACATTTAAATTTAAATCTTTTCCCTAAATTTATGTTGTTTTACTTCCCTCTCTTTATGTAAAGGGCAGGGGGCAGAAGAGCTGTGGGTATGGAATGTTGCATATACTATCAAGAACAATGAGTTGTTGATTTTGCTTAATTTGTCATTCTTGTTGTTACAAAGGCAGGCTTGCTAGGTAGGGGAGGGGCATATTTCAGAGATGACTGTGATACAAAAAATAAAGGTATCAATGAAATCTGAAAAGTGATGTTTCTTTCCAGACTTATTTGCTGGTTTAAGGAAGGTTTCTCTTCCTTTACTACTATTAAATATTAGGTAGGAAGAAGGTTGGACAGATACAGTGGCAAGCCCAGAACAATCAGGATAGATGGGTGCAGGAAGCAGGCTATCCATCACCAAATATATTCCACACTCAGAGGTGGTGAAATAGGATCTGTATTTCTTAATAACATTGCCATCATTCAGCAACGGATTATATGGTTTCATTACTTTCTGTCTCTATAAGCAAAGAGTTCCCTCTGAAAGGGGAGAATGAATAACTTTGACAAGAGTTTGCCATAACTAGTGTTTAAACTATATGCAGCTAGACTGAAGTAGAGAAACCAGAGAAGGAAATAAGCACTTGCTGGTATAGTGAGTTGCTGAATTCAATTCTAGTCTCAGACACTTAGTAGCTGTGTGAACCTGGGCAAGTCACTTAACTTCTATCTGCCTGTGTTGGTAAGCAAAATGGGCTCCTTAGCACTTAGTTCAACAAGTGCCCTTGAAGAGTTTGGCTTTTGTTTGTTTTGAGTAATTCACTATTTCATTGAGTCTTACTAAGTGCTAAGCTCCAGGCCCAAATCCCTATTAGGTGTAAATCCTATGTGGGTGTGGATTGGCAACTAAGGTGGGGCCCAAGGTGGGGCTAACTCCAGGGAGGGCCTAGTTTACATGTCTAGGACAGCAGAGGCTCTTAGACCACGTGGGTTTAGGTCGCCTCTTTGTGTGACGATTTGAGGTCACATGGGTGAGTTGCATGTGTGACTCACCCCTGACACTGAAAAAGATATAAAAACCAGGGGTTGGCCTCCTCTTCCTTGGAGCTCATTCCCACAGCAGTGGTGGTGCGCCTGACTCTGGGCCAGCCCTTGTTCTGAGCTCCTGGGCTGAACCTAGATGGTGGTAACTGAATCTGTATTGGGTCTGTCTGTTGATGTTTGTAATTTGCTCTGAAGTTCAGTGTGCTGGTCTCTACCCCTGAACTAAGTGAATGATATTTGTATGCTGAATTAAAGTAAGCTTGTCAAACCCCTTCACCTTGCTTTCCTTAGTTAAGCGGATCAAAAGAACCTGTGCTGTCGGCAGCTTTCTGGGTGATGGCTGTGGGTAGATCTTTCACCCCCACAGAAGCTGCTAGCCAGATTGTGGAAACACTGCCTTAGTTTCCTCATCTGTAATTGGGCATAAATAATAGCACCTATCTCCCAGGGTTGTTGTAAGGATCAAATGGGATATCTGTAAAGTGCTTTGCAAACCTTACAGCATTATAGAAATGTTATTATTATCATTATTAATTAATTAATTACGTGGACCCCAAGGCAAAGAGAGCCAAACAAGACTGAGACAACTGCCAGGATAGTGTTTCACTTTTACAACAAGGTAATTCCCCTTTCCATAATGCATACCATAGTATGGTTCGAAGAGTTCACTGGAAGCTGCGTAGAAATCCTCCAGCTTGAAGTCATTCGGCCCTTTCAAGGTCATTCCAAAGCCCTTTGCGTGCCACTTCTTCCTCCAAAGGACATATTCAGAGAAGCCGCCAGGGCCTGCACATACATCAGCAAAGTACAAAAGCTCTGGACCCCGGTCCTTCAACAGGGGGTTCTATAAAAGGAGGATGAGAGAGGAGAGGAGAGGAGTTCAGTAAGGATTATTTAAAAGGAAAGAAGGGAAGAATTGTTTTCTTGCTAGATAGACAAGCAGAATTTGGTCCCAGGACCACTGCACCAAGCACATAATCTCTGCAAGGTCCTCTCCCACTAATGGTATAGATTTCCAGCCATAGGCAGGAGATGCTTCCTCTCCAGGCCAGCTTCTCAAGTCTTTTCTATGACTACTAGATCAAACTCCCTAAGAAAAATTATAATGCAATCTGTCATTCCTAGAATTTGGCCTTTTTTTCTTTTCAAAGTTTTTCCCCCCATGTTATTTCACTGTATCTTCATGTACTTCATGAAAAACACATTTATTCCTGGAGAAAATGAGGCACAGAGAGAGTAAATGAGTTATTTGAGGTCAGCCAGATAGTTAATAGGAAACATCTAAAACCCAGACTTTCTGAATCCTGGCCTTTAATCTTTCCATTAAAATAGGAACAAGCAACTAAAGCAGTAGTCACTGGTACTCTCCTCTCTCACTACCACTGTATCTTCTCTCTTCCACTTCTCCTTCCTTCCTCTTGCTCCCATTCCCTCCATCACCTTCCGTTTGCCCTTCTTTTTCCTTCTCCCTTTTCCCCTACTTTTAACAAGCCCATTGCCAAGAGCACCCAGGAGTATTGCTCCATCCTGCAGGACAAGTCAGGCCTAAGCCCTAGATGGGACCACGCAGCCTCTGTTGATGATGCTCCTTTAAAAGAGTGGCAGAAATGTTCTTGTTGGTCACTAGGGCTTTAACAATCACAATGATCGACGTGTCTATCAGGTTAAGGTTTGTAAAGTGCTTTAAGCACACTGGTCCACTTGATCTACAGAGCGACCCAGTGAGGCTTAGCTACAGCTATTCCTATTCCCATTTTGCAGAAAAGGACACTGAGACTGAGGGTGATTAAATGACTTTCTCAGGTTCACACAGCTATTCTCTCTGATCGGCAAAGCAGGAAAAATGTTATCACTGTCTTGATGACTAGAAAATGCTGAGACTGTTATAAATTCTGAAGACTATGGAAGAAGTTTCTGTGGAGTAGAGTAAAAATGAGAGAGATTCTACACTAAGAAATCGAAGGGCTTGGAATAAAATATTCCGGAGGTCAATGGAGCTAGGATTAAAACCAAGAATTACCTACCCAGCAAAACTGAGTATCATGCTCCAAGGCAAAATATGGGTTTTCAATAAAATAGAGGACTTTCAAGCTTTCTCAGTGAAAAGACCAGAGCTGAATAGAAAATTTGACTTTGAAACACAAGAATCAAGAGAAGCATGAAAAGGTAAACAAGAAAAAGAAATTGCAAGGGACTTACTAAAGTTGAACT
>CM053627.1:199752855-199767914 GCA_028646595.1 Phalanger gymnotis
CCAGAAGCTTGGCTGCGAGGAAAGGTGAGCCAAGAGACAACTACAGTGGAAGCGGAAGCTGTGGAAGCAGGAAGCTGCAGAGGCAGGAAGCTGCGGAAGCAGGGCTGACCTGTGTGTAGACCCAGGAGTGCGAGCAGGAACTTGAGGCCAGTAAAAATGATTTGGCTAAATACTATCTTGTTTTTCTGTGGCCTCCTGGTTACTCTTGTGAGGTGGGCTTTCTGGGCCTGGAGTCTTTTTGTCAAGATGTCGGAATGGGGAGGCCAGTTTGCGGATCAGCTGCGGTGGGGCCTAAATAAATTTTTTGTTGTTTTCTACTTAGAGAATCTCTCATACCTTGCGATTTTGAACCATTCAAACATATACATGATTATATTTGAGATTATAAATTCGGCCTTCCTACTACAGGAGGAAAACTAATTTATATTATGGCAACTTGAAAGTTTAGAACAGGCAAAACTAAATGTTCTATTCCTTCCAATCATTAAGAACACAATTAGAGGAGGCTTGCTTTAGCAGACTTGAAATTAAATAGTCAGTTCTAATTCAGTTTTACTGAGGATACCCAGAATCTTTGTGTATTTCCATACAAATGAAGCCAAGGAAAGTATTCTATACTTCTGAGGAGAAAGGCTACATGTAACAACCAATTACAAATATTTACTCAAACCTTCACTGTCACATGCTGGTCTTTTCCCCAGCAGCCACAAGGCAACTCAGCAGGACCACTACCAGAATTCATTAGCTTTCAGCTTTTCAGTGTCTTACAATGAAACCTTATTAGGCTTTTATCATTTTCTATGCTCGCCGGATCTCTCTCCTCCTTGCACCAGAGCATCAGGAACAAACATAAAATATCAACTAATATCACAAGTACAATAAAAGAGGTGTATTTTTTGTTGTTATCAGAGCTAAAACAAACTAGAGTCTAAATTGTGACAAAAAGAATAAACACACTGTAAATATCACATGGGACTAACTGATAAACCAATGGCAATCTGAAATCAAGATACCATAAAATCTTCCAAGTTAAAAAGGCACCTAAGAGGTCATCTAGACCACCTCAGCACCAATACAGAATCCCTTCTATGATACCTCTAACCTAAGATAAGATCATTCAGACTCTGCTTTTAACACTTTCAGTGACAGAAAGCTCATTTATCTCATGGGACAGCTCATTCAACTCTCCTGAAGCTTAAATGGTTATGAGACTTTTTCTTACATTGAACTAAAAGGTCCTAGTTTTGTTTTTCCCTTCCAAGAAACAGAGAATAAGTCTATTCCCCTTTCCACATGAGAGGACTTACAATATTTTAAGCCAATTTTCATGCATCCCCTTAGTCTTCTCCAAACTAAATATTCCCAGCTCTTTCAAACATTCCTCAGACAAAACGGTTTCCAGAACCATCATACCACCTGAGTCCCCTTGCTCTGAGCACACACCAGCGTCCTGACATCCCAACTAAAATGTGGTGCCCAACCCAAAACTAGACAAAATTTGATTTTAGTTACCTCTGGCTCATCTCTCCAGTCTACATCGAGTTCCTGGTCAAAACCTTTTATTGTCAGCCCTAGGCCTCTTCGCCCTTTCTGATTAGAGGCCTCAACAATGTCTTTCCGACCCTGGCTGTGTTTGCCCAGACCTTCACCTTCTCGGAAGCCCATCTTTGCCTGAAAAAGAGAGAAAAATGATGGAGCATCATTAGTGATAATTAGTGATGGTAACTGCATTCAGTTGAATGTATATCTAGGCCAACTGGTAGTTGAATAAATGAGAGAGGACCACGAAGCTGTAATTAAAGCACCAGGAACATTTAATGAATCTCACTGGAGGCTCATAGGACTGCCCTTCTAGCTAATTCCCTTGATTAAGTGAAAAGTAGATCCAGAGCATAGAGGTGATAAAGGGAGTATAATTTAAAATGAAACTGCTCCAAGGAATAACCTCTACATCACTCTGGTTCAGAACAACCACCCTGTAAGGCAAGGGCAACAAGTAGTGCTGTAAGATGCTTAATCATATAATTAATTTAAATCTTTCATCATGTAAAACTGAAGTTTGAATAGCACAATAGAGTCCTGGTATAGAGAAACTGTAACAAAGGTACAATTGCTCACAAAGATGAAACTAAATCCTGGAGGGATTCATCAGCTATACAACCTGAGGGAAGGGGAACTACTCCCCAAATGTGGCATACATCTACCTAATGAGACACAAGGAAGACTTTCAGAAGCTATTAATTTCTGCCAGAGATTCATCCTTTTACATGGACCTCCATCCAGGAGACATAACATCATTGACACACATGAAAGAAGTAACATGAGTTCTTGATCAAGTTCCCGTTATAGCCACAAACTCATTCTCTAAGTTTAAGGGAGCTACCTTTTCCTGTATTACCCTGAGCCACAAACCTAAAACTTCCCATTTTCCCAGATCCAGTATTTATGGCCCAAAATTTGTATTCTGCCTATGAAGCAGCTATTCCCATTACTGTACAAACATAACAGAGACCTGATAAATAAGGTTTTTAAAAGTACCTTGTGACTTCTAATCTGGTTCTAACTGGCAAGTAAGATGACTTTTCCTCCCCCATGCAGAGTGAAATAGGTTGAAATTTGCAGAAAACTAGATTTTCCTGCTTAACTTCCTTCTTGTCATAACATTAATTTTGTGGAGATGATGAAAGTAAAGAGTCTTTCCAAGAAGAAGGAAGTCTTTCCACTGGAAAGATCCTTATCAACTCTGATTGGGAAGGAGAAAGAGAAAGATAATGATATTCCCCATTCATCACAGACTCCAGAAGTTGCTGAGAACCCTGGAAAAGCAGTCATCTTATTAATCAGTGAGGGAGTCTAACTACAATTTCCCTTCATTTATAAACATATACCTGAGAATGCACTTTAATAACAACAGCAGGATATCTGTGTTTTGAGTGCAGGCATCTGAAGAGAAAAATTAATATAACTGAAATACAAAGACTCCTGAGACCAGAAAAGAGTCTTCCTCTGTCTAAATCAAGAGAAATTCATTTGCTTCAGTTGTCCCCAGCATTCATCTCTAACATGTGCTAGTGTGATGTCTCATTAAGTTGAGAAAAATAGCCATATCCTCCCCAGAATCTTTATCTAGAAAGTAGCTAGAAAAATTCTCTCCAATGTAGATTTCTCTTCTCTCATTCCATGGCAAACTTTTCCAAACATAGCCTCTAACATACCATCATCTTTTGGGAAACACTATTGTACATTGAATAACGGGAGGAGGTGCCTTCCACAAGGGAGTCAGCTTTGAAGTCATTGCTGAAGGAGCTAGACACAGGTCTTTTCTCCTCATTCTCACTGTCAGATCCACTTAGGCTTGTGGAAGACTCTGAAAAAGAAAAAAAAAGATATTTAGGAAAGTTATGATAGGCCAGGATTTCATTTATTTGTTGAACAAATATTTAAGAACTACTGACAGAATCAGAGATCTGGAAAGGACCCTAAGAGTTTATTTGATCCAGTCCGCAGACTGAGGAACAGAAAATCAGAAAGGCTAACTACTTGTCAAAGGTCACACAGATTTAAGAGGCAAAAGAGCAATGTGAAAAGGAAAAAGAAAGACTAGAACCCAGGTCATCTATCCTACTATATTCTTTTCTCCTACTGCACCAAGATGTTTCTTAAGATGTATTGTGTTGTTTTTTTAAAACCCCAGTTACCGGGGTAAGGACTCACTATCTGACAAAAACTTCTGAGAAAAGTAGACAGCAATCCAAAAGGATACTTGGTTTAGATATAAAACTTATATCAAGCAAATCAGAGAAGCAAGCAAGAAATTACCTTTCAGAGCTATGCTGAGGAAGAATATGTGACCAAAGAAGAGACAGAAAGATCACAGAAGATAAAGTAGATGATTCTATATAAAATTTAAAAGGCTTTACACAAATTACAGCTAATATTAGAAGAGAAAGTTAACTAGGAAAAAAATCTTTGCAGCTACGCTCTCTCATAAATGTTTCATTTCCAAGATATATAAGGAAATGATTCAAATTTATAAAACTAAGAGTCATTCTCAATTGATAAATGGTCAAAGGATACGAACAAGAAGTTCTCAAGTGAAGAAATCTAAGCCATCTAGAGCTACAGAAATGGAAAAATGGAAAAAATACTCCTAATGACTAATGATTAGAGCGATGAGAATTAAAGGAACTCTTGAGGTTCCACCTCATATCCATCAGATTAGTAAAGCTGATAAAACAGGAAAACTGGAGGGACTTCGGGAAAACAGGCACATTGATGTATCGCTGGAACTGTGAATTGGCCCAACTACTCTGGAAAGCAATTTGAAACTATAACCACACTGTGCATATCCTCTTTGACAGCACTTACTAAGTCTATATCCCTAAGAAAGCAAATTAAGAGGAAAAGGCCCAAAAATATTTATAGCAAGTTTTATTATATTGACAAAGAACTGGAAACTAAGGGGATAGCCAATGACTGGGGTACAGGTGAACAAATTATAATAACAAATGTAATGGAATGACATTGTGCTATAAGAAATGGGTGAAAGAGAAACCCTGGGAAGGCTGGTATGAAATAATACAAAGCGAGGGGCAGAAGAAGGAGAACAACTCATAACAAAAAAAATTTTAAATGAAGTTTTGAGAGACTTAAGAAACCTGATCGATACAATGATCAATTATGATTCCAGAGGACTAATGATATAATGAAACGCACATTTTTGGACATAGCTAATACGGAAATCTGCTTTGCTTAACTATATATATTTATTATAAGGGTTTTGGTTCTCCCAGGGGTGGGAGAGAGTGGCTGGGGAAATTTAAAAAAAAAATGTTTAATAACTGGAAGGAAAAAAAAAAGAGCTAAATGGGTTGAGTGTACCCCAGTAAGGAGTGGTAAAGCAGATAAATATTTCATATTTCATAAGAAATTGCATTTCCCACTAGGTCTACAGTTCACAGCAGGACAAATGCGGTCCTTTTTTTTTTTTAAACCTGTTGCCTCCCCTCAGTGCCTAGCAGAATGATGTAAAGGGAAGGCATCATTCCACCAGGCGGGACCCAAAGCCTAAGAACACACAGGCAATAACTGCTTCTCTCCAGAACTCTCCCTCTTCCCCACTACTGCAGTGCTCCTCCCATTGCTCTTAGATGATGTGCAGGTGCAGGTGCACAGTACTACTCCTAACCCTATAAAGTAATTAAAACAGAAAGAAATGCAATTTTAAAAGAAAGTTTTTCACATATCAAACGTGCTTAAGAAAAAACAGATTTAATTAGAATCGGTGTTAAAGACTAAGATCCTTAAAGGGACCTCTTGGAATTACCAGGGTTTTAGAGAATGACAATGCTGTTTATTATACCCAACTTCACTTTAAAACATAACATTTTCCTCTTCCTTAACTGCCTATAGCTGGAAAGGCCTATCACTACTTTTATAACTTATAAGCCATATGTAAGGATATTGGTCCACAAATGAAAGAAAAGGAAGGAAAAGGAAAGAGTTAGAAAAAAAGGAATTAAAGGGAATGTGTGAAAAAGAAATTGATAAACCTGTGAATGGGAACATCCATTCTGGAAAACAATCTGGAATTATACACAAATTTATTAACCAGTGCATGCCTTTTAATTCAGCTATACCTATACCCAAGAGATCAAAGAAAGAGGACAAAGTCCTAGAAGTACAAAAATATTTAGAGTAGCTCTTTATGTGGAGGCAAAAAACTAGAAAATAAGGAGATGCCCATCCATTTGGGAACGGCTGAACAAACTATGGCACATAAATAAGATGGAATACTATTGCGCTATAAGAAATGAGGAAACAGATGATTTCAAAGAGATGCAGAAAAACTTGTGTAAATGGAAACAGAGTGAAATGAGCAAAATCAAAAGAAAAATCTATAATAAAACATCAATACTATGAAAACATTTTTGAAGACTTTTATAAACTGATGAAAATGATCAGAACTAAGTACAATGTATACAATAACATCATAAGGACAAACGACTTTGAAAGCTGTAAAAGAACTATGATGAACACAGGGATCATTCATAATTTCACAGGATCACCTACTGGCAGATAAGTGATAGGCTCATGGTCCACAATGAGACAAACATGTTTTTTTTAATCTGGCCAATGAAGGAATTTGTTTTTCTTTCTTTTTCAATGGGGTAGAATGTGGGGACGGTAAATAGATTTGTTAACTTAAAAAGCAAAATAATAAAAATTTAAAAATAGATGGCTAAAAAGAAGAAATTGCCTGAGGTGGCATAAGTAGTGTTTAAATCATAAAACTGTATAGAGAGAAGGAGTTGAAAACAAAATATGTATGTATATATGATTCCCTTCAAAGAAAATAAATACAGATGCAGTTAACAGGTGTTTGGTCAACAAATGTCTTGCATTGACCACCAGGTGGCACTACAAACTAAATCAGCTTGGGGGCAAGGTGGAGAGGGCAGAGTCAATCATTGAGCATTTATCAACGACCTAAGGGGTGGAATAGAAGGAAAGGAAGATACAGAATAACCACTACTCTTACAAGCAGGTCTCCCCCACTCCATTATAACTTTGGCAAAGTATGAGTGTCCACATGTGTGGTTTCTCTTTCGTTTCATTTAGTACCAAGAAGTGCCATGACACTCTTAGCTAGAAACACTGCAGAAATGTAAACAGTCATTTAACTTAACTCTGAAACATTTCCCTTTATAATAGCTAGGGTCTTAAGACTCAAGGGGCCAGAGGCCAAAGACTGACAGCTTGAATTCTAGAAACGTGAATGGCACGGATCTTAATGGTACATGGAGTATTTCTGGGACAAGCCAGAAAAGCAGACCAGAAAGAGGACGACGACAACTACTCAGTCAACAACTTTCATCCCCTATTTTCTCCTTCTTTACTCTAGTATCTGATGAAGAAGTGGCCCTTTTCCTAGCCGAGACCAACCCCGCTATTTTTACCCTTGGGCCAGTCCCCTCCCATCTTTCTCCACCAGTCTGTCCATTCAATCATCTCCCCTTTCATGTTCAATTTCTCCCACTCTATTGGCTCCTCTGCTGCCTAGAAAATGTCCAGTATTCCCCAACTTTAACAACTTTAATTTGATCCAACCACCTCCTCAAGCTATCATCCTATATTCTCTATTTTTCAGTCAAACTCCTAAAAATAGAAGTTGCCTATATTTCTGATCTCCACTTCTCCCTTCACTCACTTCTCATCCCTTTGCCACCCAGTTTCTATGCTCAGAAGATTGTAGAGTTGGAACGAGTCTTAGATCATTTAAGTCTAATTCTCTTATTCTCCTGATGAGGAAACTGAGAGAGGTGAAATGCCTTGCCTGAGGTCACCGAGTTATTAAAGTGGCAGAGTTAGTATTGGAACTCAAGTCATCTGACTCCAAAGACAGCACTCATGCTTGAACTGAAACTGCCCTCTCCAAAGTTACCAAAAACATGCATAGAGCTCCTTGAAAATTTAAACTGATTATATAAATGTTGGCTATTATCATCATCTCAATTATCAATCCAGTGAAAGACCTTTTCTTAGCACTCACCCTTCTTGCCCTCTCTATAGCGTCTGACCATCTACAATAAGTACCTTTACGTCCTCTCTTCTCAATCTCTTAACTCCCCACAGTCTGACTTTCAATCTATCATCCAACTGAACCTACTTTGTCTAAAGTTATTAATGATCTCTTAATTTCCAAATGTAATGGCCTGTTCTCAATCCTCATCCTTCCTGACCTCTCTTTGCAGCTCTTCCATCACCCTCTTGATACGCTCTTCTCTCGAGGTTTATGTGATGCTGCTCTCTCCTGGTTCTCTTCCTGTTGGCTCTTCAGCCATATCATACCCAGTAACAGTGGGACTACCCCACGCTCTGCTCTGGACCCTATTCTCTCTATACACTACTTCACTTGGTGATCTTGTCAATTCCTATAATTTCAATTATTCCTATGCAGATGACTCTCAGATCTATTTGTTTAGTCCTGTCTCTAGCTTTACATCTGCAACTGTTCTAGACATCTAGAACTGGATGTCCCATAGACATCTTAAACTCAACATGTCAAGATTTAATTTGCTCTCCTTCTCCCAAAACACTTCCCCTCTTCCTAACTTCTCTATTATGGTTGAGGGTATCACCACCCTCCCAGTCATGCAGGTTCAGAATCTAGGTGTCATCCTCAACTCTTCACTCTCTCTCACTCCCCATTAAGCGATCAAGCCTTGTTGTTTCTACCTTCACATCAACCCTAATATACTCCTCCCTTCTCCTCTGACACTGCTACCATCCAGGTTACAGACCCTCATCACCTCAGACTCGGATTATTCCAATAGCCTGCTGGTTGGTCTCCTTGCTTCACAATCTCTCTCCACTCTAATACCTCCACCACCCAGCTGTCAAACTGACCTTCCTATCAATTGGGGCATGTGATTATGATGGAATATTATTATGCTCTAAGAAATAATGAGCAGGATGCTCTCAGAAAAACCTGGACTTACATGAGCTGATTCAAAGTGAAATGTACAGCGATGTACCTGTGAATGACTTAGCTATTCTCCACAACACAATGATCCAAGACAACTCAGAAGGACTTAGGATGAAGAATGCTATCCATCCCGAGAAAAATACTTTTTTTACTTTATTTTTCTTGAGATTGGTTTTTTTTGGTCTATGTTTTCTTTCACAACATGACTAATATGGAAATGTTTTGCATGACTACATGTGTATAACATATCAAATTGCTTGCGTTCTGAAGGAGGGGATTGGGGAGGAGGAAGGAAGGGAGAGAATTTGGAACTCAAAGTTTTAAGAACAAATGTTAAAAATTGTTTTTACATGTAACTGGGGAAAATAAAACACTAAATAATTTTTTAAAGTGATCTTCCTGAAGCACAAGGATGATTATGTTATCTCCTCTAATTCAATAAACTCCAAGAGGTCCCTACTGCTTCCAGGAAAAATATAAAATATTCTGTTTGGCTTATAAAGTCCTTCATTACTTGGCCCCTTCCTACCTTTCCAGTCTTCTTACACCTAACTTCTCTTATGTACTCTAAAATCCAGTGAAACTGCCCCTTCCTTGGCTATTCCTCAAACAAAACACTCTTATTTCCTGACTCCAAGCATTTTCATTGGCTATTCCCCACACCTCAAATGCTCTCCCTCTTCCTTTCTCATTCCTACCTTCCCTGGCTTCTTTCAAATCTCAGCTAAAGTCTCACCTTCTGCAAGATCTTTTTCCAGTCCTCTTAATCTCAATGTCTTCCCTCTTACATTAGTTTATCTTTATCCACTTTATCCTGTATAGATCTTGTTTGTAAATAGTTGTTTAGACTGTGAGCTTGACAGCAGGGACAGTCTTTTGCTTTTCTTTGTGTCCACAGAATTTAGCGCAATGTCTTACACAAAAAGGTGCCTATATTTCAATATAATAGTTTCCTTTATAATCCCATTTAATGCGCAATCAAAAATATAATTTTAAGAAAGGGTCTATAGGTTTCATCAGCTTGCCAAAAGGGCCATTACCACAAAAACAGTTAATAACACCATCCCCACAATTTTATAGATGAGAGAACTGAAGTCCAGAGAGGTTAAGTGATCTGGCTAAGTTCACTCAGTGAATGGCAGAGCCAGGATTTAGGTTGAAGCTCTCTGACCCCAAAGACAATGCTCTTCCCACCACACCGTGGTGCCCAACTAAAACACACATTCTGTAAGGACAAGCTCTATTTTCTATTTAGCTTTGTGTTCTAAGAGTACCAAACACAAGAGCTGTTTAATACATACTTGTGGACTTGACTCAATGAGCAAAGTACAGTCTAGTAAACACCAATATACATGAACATGCTTGATAGTACACAATCCCTTTATGATGGTAAATGCAGCCAGTCTCTCTCCTCTTCCATCTCCATCCTACCTCAAAAGCAGGCTCTACTTTTACCAGTTCTCTCAGTAAGATTTGGAGAATAGGACTGTAGAGGACCAAAGATGAACTTCCACACGTAGAGGAATACCTGATAGGCTGTCTGCCTCTCAAGAATGGAGCTTAACTGTGAAGAGCTGAACTGAAATAGCGCCACTACAACACCAGGCGAGGAAGCCATTACCATTTACCCCTGGCAAACACACAATGACCAGTAAAGCCAGCCAGACCCCAAAAATTATAGTGGCTGAATACAGAACTCGGCTTTGGAAAAATGACTTGGTAAAAGTGCCGCAACAAATAAAGAAAACTACCTCAAAGCAGGATGTTGCCTTGCCAAGCACAGCAGATGGATGTTCTGGAGTTCCTCAGGGCTAGGCAGGAATTAGCACAATAGGCAAAATAAGCATTTGCAAATCACAGGAATTGAAGGAAAAGAAGAAAAGTGTCATGGCTATAGACAAAACCTAAGATCAGGTTTAGTCCACCAGATCTGAAAAGAATTAAGCAAACTCTTTGAATAGACAATTCTGTAATAAGGATATAAACTAACAGGAGTGATAAGTAAGGTTAGTCTATTAAAATCATTAATTTTGCTAAAAACTTGCCAGAGCTGGTTGGCAGACTCATCTACCTCTCCAAAAGCTTACCTATTATAACTTATCAGAGAATTTTTAAAATTATTTAAGATTTTCATTTAAGATCATTTCTCCTCTACTTGGAAAAAACCATAACTCTTGGGGCTTTAGGGAGAAAGAGACAAGCTCACTTTAAAGGAGAGGCAGAGATCTCCCAGCAAGTTCTTTCAGAGAGCAACAGAGCAAGATGGTAGAAATCCCAGGAATAAAAACTACAGCAACAACTCAAAGAAAAGGCCAACTCCTCCTACAACTAAGAATCACCAAGGTGAACAGCATGCAGATAGAAAAAAGTAAATTATGGATTTTAATAAATGTCATATCCTAGCTTACAATCACCATGGAATAGTCATTTCTGCTCAAAGACTCCATTTCTCCTGCACTCCAGACAAATAGCATCTCATTAAAGCAATTTAAACAGATACCGATAAAGGAAGTTTTTGATTAAGGTCATGAATCTGGGCTGACGGAAAAGCAATAGTTTCAGGGCAAATAACCCACGTAGGAAGGAACTAAATTTCACTGGGGGTGGGGGGTGGGAAAGAAGGAGATTATCAGGTGCAAGTGGCAGATGCCATCATAATGTGAAGTTGCTACAGATGGAACAGACAGAAGCCCATATTCAATGAGTGACATAATGAAAGAGTCAATTGAAAGGATACTGCTAGAAAAGAGCCAGAGTTTCAGAGCTCTTGGTAACAATTTCCTCATATGGAGAAGTATATTGGTCTTATCTTACCCCAGAGGGACTTTATTTCAGAGCAAATTTACAAGAGGTCATACTCTTGAAAATGTCTTAAATGTCCTAGATCTCAAGGGTCTACGAGTTAACACTTCACATAGACAGGACTCTCCCTTTCCATCACTATGTCCTTTACCAGAGAGTAAACTCTAACCTGGAAGCTGCTTCATTATTATCATTATGTAAATAAGTTGATTAATTTTTGGAAACAACAACAAATTATTCTGGACAGGAAAAAAAAATGGCCAAAATCTACACTGCTGTCAGCAAAAAGCATCCCTCAAACACATATATGCCAAAATAGCAGGTCCAGGTGGAGCTAATCGAAGGGCTGTGTTTGATACACGAACTTGTGTTAATGTCCTACATGCACACCTGCATGCATGACCACCACACACACAGATGAGATGTGTGCTTTCTGGAGAGCATTGTGAGGGTGAAGCATGCAATGGAATATAAAAGAAGAGCCTTCAAAGTCTGTAATACAACCTCAAGCCCAGCTTAAAATTGATTTGTGGGGAAAGGTGAGGTATGTTAAACACCTGAGACTTTCTGGAGAAAGGTCTTGCTGTGTTATTTCTTCTCCTGGGAAAGGCCAGGTTACCTCACTCATGTTATTTTCATTTCTCCAAGTGCAACAGCAGGGCACTAGAGCTTCCTCAAGAAATAGAGAGTGCCTGGCATGATGCATTCTGGGACACACCTTTTCTTTGATTCTCATCTCTACAGTAAAAGGATTTTGGCACCTGCCCTGTTTTCTTCAACTGATGCAGCCAACTGGTAGTTCTAGGCCTGCTGGAAAGGGCCTGGCCAGCTGCCCCACTAATTCACCATCAGACCCTTCTATATACACAGAAGGAAGATTCCATTAGGGTCTGCAGGACAAGACATTAATTCCTAGAAGTCTAAATCTACTGAGTAAAACCGAGAAAGAGTAGCTAAGTGGCACAGCAGATAGAGTGCCAGACCTGAAGTCAGGAAGACTAATCTTTCTGAGTTCAAATCCAGCCTCAGACATACTCACTAGCTATGTGACCCATAGGGTCACTATGAGCTAAGTCGATTAACCCTGTTTGTCTCAGTTCCTCATCTGTAAAATGAGCTGGAGAAGGAAATGGCAAACCACTGCAGTATCTTTGCCAAGAAAACCCCAAATGGGGTCATGAAGAGTTGGACATAAGTGAGACAACAACAAAAAAGCTGAGAAAGAAAAAAAATCTTAATTGACAATTACATTTTCAGGATCCTTAAATTTAACAGAGATTCCTTGACTTTATTATAAACAAAAAAATCATGCCTTTTGCATCAAGATGGGAATTGCCACTTTTTTAACAATCATCCATGGTCTATTCAGAATCAGCTTTGCTTCAGCCTGCTGCCAACCTGGATTATGGCTTCTCCTCTCTTCCTTACAAATTCAGTAAGTCTGAATATCATCACTAACTTCTGGGAAAGAGGCAAACTTTCCTTCTCCTAAACTGTCTATAGGACAAACCAAAGAAACACAAAGACTTTTTCTTTCCCCATTTATCAGTGCCTGCTGCAACACATAGAGCGCATCTCACTCATCCTGAAATTATCTTGATAGCACAAATGGCACACATATCTAGCTGATACACATTACAGAGAAAAAAAGAAACGGTCTCTTAGCCTGGACCATGGCCACGCCAACTGCTTTATTATTTTTACCACCTGTGAAGTTTCTCCTCTCTGGACCAGCTTTCTCAGTAACATCTGATGTTAAAGTGCCCCTCAATTGGCCTACCACTTGTTAGTGAACTATATTTTCTACCACCCTCAACTGGTGCGTCACACCCTTTTGGTCACCAATCTGTTACCAAATTTCATTCCAGTTTACCAGTGATTCGGGAGAGGATCCAAAATATGAAGCTATTGGCAAGTGAAATCAAATGCAAATGAATTTCCTAATTTGTTTGGTATTTGAGATATATCCAGACACTAAAATTCACAAACAAAATGGATGCTGTAAATTTCAACAACCCTAAAAATGGACAAAGAAATTCCAACCAGACCAGTGAGATACTTTGCACTAAATGCAAACAATGAATACAGTGCTGCTCCAATACTCTTTACTGCTTTTAAACTGCAGCTACAGGGGAAATGGGTAAGTAAATGTTAAAAGCTGAAAGGAATGATGCCAGATCCCTGAAGCTAACCGTCTCTCTTCCTCTCCTCAGGATCATCAATGACTTCTAAGTCCTGGTTTTACACACAATACTCAATGATCATTCCACCTTGAGGAAGTCCAAGAGAGCAAAAGAGCATCCCAGTTAGAAACTAACTCAACTATCTACAGAAGAGATAATTTTTGGAAAAACCTTTCAACTTAGACCTATAGGTAGTGAGATACTTCAATCAGGGGAATGGCAACAGGAAAAGAAAGTCTACCTCCAGGCTTAAAAAACCAATACTGCTTAAGTCCTTCTTTCTCTAAACAACTGGCCCAGTTTCCCATAAAGAATAACAGGCTGTAGATTTTCCAGCACTCAGTCATCAGCATTCCCAACAGCCAGGCTTCACATTATGTTGGCAGCCTTACCTTGTGGGCCATGATTGCCAAAAGGAGGGGGTTCCTCATCAGATGTGGAACTGAGGGTCAAGCCCAGCTCAGCCACTCTTTTCTTTTGCTTCTTTTGGGGGCTGCTGAACTCTCCTTCACCTCTTCTCTTCATTGTCACTGCAACCACAAACGGCAGTTAATTCCCTCTGGTTCAAAGCCGCATGAACAGGAGGTAATAAAGTTTGGGGGCACAAACACATAAACCATGTAAGGGACAGAATTTGACATTTCTGATCATCTTCCAGAGCCAACACTCCAATGACCTTCCTTTGGAATGAGCCTCAGAAGATGCCAGCCAGGATCTGGTTCTTATTAGTAATTATCAATTTTATGCGTATTTTTAAAAATGCAACACAGACCCAGAGGTGGCCGTAACATCAATGCCAGGTTCTTCACTCAAAAAGTTTCACGTTAATTCTCCATCTCCTAGTGGTCACTATTCACACTGAGAGTTCCTATTTTTTTCATTCTACTGAATGGTACATTAGGATTCAATCTGTTGGGATGGGTGATGAGAAGGACAAATTTACATCTACTAACAGCAAGGGCTCTGCAAAAACAATTGTATAGTCACTGTTACTTTTACTACTGACAAATGATTTTTGGCTTTTTTCCACGTGAGCTTAAGCAGGCAAGAGTTAGGAAACCTGACAATCGCAGCAGCACTCTATCCACTGGTTGGTGCAAGTTCTTTGGACGTGGGGTTGGCACGCAGCCACGGTACACAAATGGCCTAAGCGGACGTCAAGCCCCTATCATTTTACAGTTAGGTACTAAAAAAACATCAGAGAGGCAGAGCAGGCAATGACATCCCAGTATCTTAACAGCACGCTCATCTTCATTGAAGAAGATGCCCAGTCTAATGGATTGTGGTCCACAGCTGCCACATCCCGGGCACATAGGAAAAGGGAAAGTGAAGAAGCAGCCATAAGGCCAAGAAAGCTCCAAACAGCATTGCTAAGGGCAGGGGTCCATGGGGGCTGCGGGTCGTGGTCACAACGGACTGGGGGCAGTGACAGCAGCCAGCGGCTCAGCAGGCCAAGGCTTGGCTGCCATCGCTCTCACCAATGACACCTCCTGGAGCCCTGATTAGTTTACCTTACCGTCTCTCTACCCTTAGCCAGTTACAGTCTCATCCCCTTCCGATGTAAGACAGCTCTGTTCCGCTCCCAT
>CM053627.1:199768014-199785160 GCA_028646595.1 Phalanger gymnotis
GGTCGTGGTCACAACGGACTGGGGGCAGTGACAGCAGCCAGCGGCTCAGCAGGCCAAGGCTTGGCTGCCATCGCTCTCACCAATGACACCTCCTGGAGCCCTGATTAGTTTACCTTACCGTCTCTCTACCCTTAGCCAGTTACAGTCTCATCCCCTTCCGATGTAAGACAGCTCTGTTCCGCTCCCATGGGGGGGGGGGGCCAAGCAGAAACTCCGCCTGAGAGGAGCGATAAGAAGGGTCGATACTGGGGCCTCAGGGGTCCCCCAAAACCCTAAAGGCCGGCGCAGTGGGAAGAGCTCAGTGACTGGGGGTAATCCTGGCAATGGTACTATACCCCCAAAGGATGTCGGGTATCAGGTTAACCCAACCAAGTCTAGGTGTAAGGAGAAAAGCAAAGAGCCGCTTCCCATCTAGATGCGGGGGGGGGGGGGGGGGGACTATAGAAGTGATCCTAAAACTCTAGGATGTCAGAGCTCCAAGGGACCTCGAAGGAGGTCATTTTATCTAATCTTCTCACTTTACAGATAAGGGCCCCGAGGCCCAGAGAGAAAAAGCAAAAGCAAAATGGATGAGCAGATTGTTCTATCCCGGTTTACCTGAGGGGGAAAAGGAGCTATTAATTCCAGCCTCCTTGCCGGAAGGTTCAAAATAACTCCTACGGACTTGGACCCTATTCCCCAACCCCTCTATCCCCACCTACCCGTCCCCAGAAGAACGGGCAAGAGGGAAGGAGGATGCTCTTCCAGAGCAGAGCATCGAATGTGAAGGAGACGGGGGCGCTGGGGGTGAGGAGAGGTGCTGCCAGGAACAGAGGAAGGCCTCTGTAAGAAAGGGAAGGCAGCGTTAAATGAGAAACGCCGGAGAAGAGGAGAGGCGATGGCAGAGGAAATGACGGGGGGAAGAGAAAGAGGAGGAATAAGAAGGTGGGAGGAGGGGGAGAGGGTTACTGGGAGAGGGGGTGGAGGCCGGGAGCAAGGGGAGACAGGAGGGGGAGGGGCTCAGGTGTGCGGAGCGGCTGGAGAGAGGCCCGAGAGGGGGAGGAGGCCTGGAGGAAGAGAAGGACGAGAACCAGAAAGAAAAGCACAAGGCGGGCGCCGTGCCCGGGCCGGCGGAGGCGGGTCGGGGAGCCGGGCCTCTCGGTCGGCCCGCTGTGAGCCAGAAGGCGAAGCCAAGCCCGCCCCGACTCCCTCCCGCCCTGGCCGCGCCCGCGCCCGCGCTCCGACACTCACGCTGCGGGGTGGGGGCGAGCTGCCGGGGAGGGGAGAGGGGGAGGGGGCGTCAGGCCGCCCGATCGCGCCACCGCCGCCGCAGCCGTAGCCGTCGCCGTCAGTCGACCCCAGTTTCGTTTCCTCACAAAAGCCGCCCCCGTCGCGGAGTGACGTCACGCACCCGGCCTGGCTGCGGCGCCTCATGATGACGTTAGGGGAGACCTTGCCGGCCCCTCCCGTCGTAGAACAGAACACCCACTCGCTTCTTCCGCCTCCCCAGCAAGGCCGCTAGGTGGCGCAGTGGTAGAGCTCCACGTGTGGAGCCAGGAACATCTGAGTTCGAATTCAGCTAGGTGATTAAACAAGGCGCTGTAACTGCTGTCTGCCTCAGTATCCTCAAGTGTTAAAAGGGGATCATTTATCATAATACGAGGATCAAATGAAGTCACGTACCGCAACTTTTTCAATGGACCTGCATTTGGTTTCCAGTGCTTTGTTATCACAAAACAAGAGCTACTCTAAATACGTGTACTTGTGGTGTAATCTGAATGGAGAACTTTACCAGTCTTTGTCCATTTCGAGGAAACGTGTCCTGCACTGAAATCTACCGGCTTCCTTCTTATCAAGCCCTAACCAAGGCTAAGTGGAGATGCTCGATCAGCTCAGGAAGCAATCCTCCCGGAAATCAATCAATCAAACAATAGGTGACGCTGTAGTGCAGTGTACAAAGAGTACTGGAGTCGGGAAGATTCATCTCACTCACTAGCAGGGTGACCCTGGGCAAGTTACTTCACCCTGTTTGCCTCAGTTTCCTTATCTGAAAAATGTGCTGGAGAAGGAAATGGCAAACCCCTCCAGTATCTCATTGCCGAGAAAACCCCAAAAAGGGTCACGAAGACTCAGTTACGACTGAAACAAGAAACATTTAAATCTTCATTAAGTACCTACTATGCGCCTGGCATTGTACTAAGTGCCGAGGCTACAAAAGAGGTCAAAGACAATCCCCGGTGGAGGAGTTTACAATCTAATGGAATTAGAGCCACAATGATTAATTCAACTATACTCTTTACCTTTTGGCCCTCAACACTTGACCAGATTGAATGGTTTAGGGAAAAGAAAGTTACTATTTTTCTGTTTGAGGCATCAAAAACTTGTTACCTAAACTTGGCACCCTTGTTAATTCATAACAGAAGAATTCTGTCTTTGTTCTTGAACACAATAAATTGAAAGCAGAGAACTTGGGTCAGATTTTCAAAAGCATGACGGATCTCTATCCCTACAGGTTTCTCATTCGCTAAGCAAAGGTACTTAGAATTTAATTAATAAGTCCTTTTATTTGTGAGAGATGTGCAAAAACACAATAGTACTGAATTTTTCTTTCACAAACTTAATGTTTTTCAAAGTGCTTTCATGTATATTGTCCCGTTAGTCTTCACAAAGCACAGAAGTAACCAGGTAGTGTCGGGTCAAGGGCAAATTCCAAGACTTCAAAAGATTTTAGAAAGAAGAGCCAGAAAAACTTGTGCCCCCCTCTTGAAATTGTTAATTGTTGAGTCTGCACAATATATAGAATATAATTGTTAAGTCTTACAATACATAGAGTTCAAACCAGGGCGTAAGGACAAGCAGCTGGGTAGCTAGCCAGCGTGGAAGCAGTTAGGCACTTCCAGAAAAGGGTAAGTTTTCTTGAGATGCACATCAGCAGGTAAATGCAAACATTCAATATAATTTTGTGGTCATTTTCAGTCATGTCCGACTCTTTGTGACTCCTCTTTGGCTTTTTGGGTTTTTTTGTTGTTTTATTATGTTTGTTTTTTGGCAAAGACACTGAAATGGTTTGCCATTTTCTTCTCTAGCTCATTTTATAGATAAGGAAACTGAGACAAACAGGGTTAAGTGACTTGCCCAGGGTCACACACAGCTAGTAAGCAATATAATTTGGGTGAAGCTAAAATGCAAGCTATTAGGGAAGCCATGACCTCAGTTTCCTAGAGTGTCACAGCATGCCGTATTATTTCAGGTTAGGCAATTTTCTAGCCATATAAAGTTGGGTTCAAACAATATTAATAATTAATAAAGTATTCCTCCCAGTAGTAATCTAACAGCAACTCAGGAAAAATGGTGCAGTTTTTCATCATTTGCAGTCTATCCTTTTGCAATTTCAGAATATACGGAATGGCTTTTAAAATAAGTGTAAATAGTCATTAGTTACTAGAAATTTGGAAATTACACCTTTGCTATAGAATTTAACAGGTCGTATAGCACAATGTCCACTTCTGATAATCTTAGCATATTTGATAGAAAACAATAAAAAATTTTATTCTACTAATACAGGGATTCTTAGCCTGGGGTCCATGTATTTGTTGCTTTTATATTTTGATAACTATATTTCAGTATAATTTATTTCCCTTGTACTCTTATGTATTTTATTTTATACATTTTGAAACATTCAGACAAGGGGTCCATAGTCTTTGCCAGATTGTCAGTGGGGTCTATGGCACACACACAAAAAAAGTTAAGAAACCCTACATTCATAGGATAAAGGTAACCAGGAAGAATAAAAGGAACAAGAAAAGGTCTCTTTCCATCGTCTCAACAATTCACATCCATCTTCCTCCCTCTGTCACTAAATGTACTATAACTGCTCAGTCACAGAAGCCAAGGACAAAATTATACTAATGAATAATGCCTAAATCTGATTCAAATGTTTTCTTTTCTTGGCTGCTAGATGACTTTTATGTCAAGACAATAAACCAAAGTTTATGGTGGGATCTAAATGTTCTGTTTCATAGGAATTAATGTAGACCAGGGGTTCTTAACCTGGGGTCTATAAATTTTTTTAAAATAATTTTATAACTATTTCAATATAATTGCTTTTACTCTGCAATCTTACATATTTTATTTTATGCCTTATTTTTTATTCTTAAATATATATTAAGTAAATATCCTTAAATATATATTTTTATTTCATTATTCTAAGGAGTTTTTTTAATAAGTCTTACCAAACTGCCAGAGCGATCCATGGCACACAGACAAAAAAACCCAGCAATAATAATAATAGCATTTATATAGCTCCCACTATGCACCAGGCACTAAGGTACTAAGAATGCAAAATATCCTCAAACACTTTATAAATATTATCTCATTTGATCCTTACAATAACCTTGGGAGGAAGGTACCACTATCTCCATTTTAGAGCTGAGGAAACTGAGGCAAACAAAAGTTAAGTGACTTGCCTAATGTCAAACAGCTACTAAGTACCTGAGTGCAGATTTGAACTCTTTCCTTTCTACCTCCAGGACTGGGGAAATCTTTCCACTGCTCCATCTAGCTCTGTACTAAAGTCTGTGACTATTCCCTCTTCATAACATATGGAGTGTTTTCCCCCTGGGAAAGTCACTGCTAGATTATATGAATGATGAATGAGGATGGAGGGGAAGGGTAACATTCTTTTTTTTAATTTTTTAATTAATGTGTTATTATTTAATATTTTTAGTTTTCAACATTGATTTCTGCAAGATTTTGAGTTACAAATTTTCTCCCCACTTCTACCCTTCCCCCCATCCCCAGATGGTATATATTCTGATTGCCTCTTTCCCCAGTCTGCCCTCCCTTCTGTCACCCCACTCCCCCTCCTTATCCCCTTTACCCTTATTTTCTTGTAGGGCAAGATAGATTTGTATAGAAGGATAGCAATCTTAATGGAAGATTGAAGTGGACAAAAAAAAAATAGATCATTTACCTATTTTGACTTTATCTTGGTATAAGGTATAAGATTTTGGTCTATACCTAAGTTTCTGCCATACTGTTTTCCAGTTTTTCCACCAGTTTTTGTCAAATAATGAGTTTTTGTCCCAAAAGCTTGGATCTTTGGGTTTATCAAACACTAGATTAGGATGGTTGCTGACTACGATGTATTGTGTTCCTAATGTATTCCACTGATCTCCCACTCTGTTTCTTAACCAGTACCAGATTGTTTTGATGATTACTGTTTAACTATACAGATTCAATCTCAAACATTCTTAAATGATATCAACTCCTGGGTGTAAGAGCTAAATGTCATTTAGTAAAAGCTAAATGAATTTATGGTAGAAGCAACATCTACTTGCTCCCTAAAAAGTGAAGGAAACATCTTCAAGACTCAATTGGTCTTGGCAACTAAAGCTTGAAACATTGACCTAGCTTCCTCATTTTCTGTATCCTGCCAACCCGACATTCCATTATAGATAATGTAGAGACGGGAGATGCACCCCATGAATGCTATGGCTAAGTAGATCTCCTTTTGTGAAATGTTGCATGGCGTGCAAGTGTCTCATTTCATTCCAGTCCTGACCCTATTCCACTGGACTGGCCCGAGTCAGGCCGGGTGAGAACAGAAGTTATGTTGGGTACTGAGGTATCAGGAAGAGAGTTCTGGGAATATCTGAGGCTGGCTTAGGGTTTTGTCCCAGTGAATATCCCAAGATCCTTGACCTCTGCTTCTCCTTTCTCCATCTAGAATGCCTTTCTTACAGTCCCCGCCCCTCCCCCTATACTTCCTAAATCCTATCCATTCTTCAAAACCCTGCTCATGTCTCAGATTCTGCAAGTCCCTTTGCCTGAGTTCTTCCTTCTCTGAATTCCTACAGAATTCATTCAAACCATACAATCTGTAACTCACTTATATGAAGTTTCACATTGTTTGCTGTCTCACGCGTCCTTGTGGGCAGGGATCCTGTCTTCCATGTGGGCAATTATGTAGGAAGCAGTAGAACTGGAATCAGAGTTTGAGTTGCAGTTCATTGTGGGACTTTGGGCAAATCATTTAACTTCTATCATCCTCAGTTTCTTTGCACACAAACTGGGTATAAAGTGTTACAATATAGTTATTAGGTATGTTAATAATACCAAAAGCATTTTTTAAAAAAGTAAGAGACACGGGGCAGCTAGGTGGCCCTGGAGTCAGGAGGACCTGAATTCAAATCCAACCTCAGACACCTGACACATATACTAGCTGTGTGACCTTGGGCAAGTCACTTAACCCTAACTGCCCTGCCCCCCCCAAAAAAGTAAGAGACACCGAGGAAAGTTGGGTCAATCTCCTAGGGATATGGAAGAACAGGGACAAGAATGGTACTAAATTAGAAGACTGTAGCTAATTGGCGCAGTAATAGAACACGGCTTGGAGACAGATACTTACTGCTTGTGTGACCCTGCATAAGTCACTTAACTTTTGTTTGCCTCAGTTTCCACAACTATGAAACACAGTTAATAATAGCACCTGACTCCCAGGGTCATTGCAAAGATCAAATAAGGTGATATTTGTAAAATGCTTTGCAAATCTTAAAATGGTATATAAATGCTAGCTATCGTTATTATTATTATTATTATTTTAATTTCTGTTAGCAGAGGATTCCACGCCAGTGAAATCTCATAGGTACCAAAGTAGCATCTTCATGAAATAATAAGGGTCAAATGAGATAATATATGAAAAATACTTTGTGAACCATAAAGCAACATATAAATGTGAAGAATTAATCTATTTATATGTTCTGGGAACAAAATCAGCACTCAATAAATAACTGCTGAGATGGTTTCAGAAAAGAACCAGGAGAACATTGTAACATATAATGGCAATATTGTATGATCATCAACTGTGAAAGACTTGGCTATTCTCAGCAATGATCCAAGGCAATTCCAAAGGACTTGTGATGAAAAAGTGCTAGCCATGTCCATGGAAAGAAATGATGGAATCTGAGTGAAGATCACAGCATACTTTTTTATGCTTTATTTTTCTTGTATTGTTTTTATTTTTGGTGTTTTTTCAGAACAGGACTAATACGAAAATATTTTGCATGACTGCACATGTATAATCTATATAAAATTGCTTGCCTTCTCAAGGAGGGGGGAGGGGAAGGAGGGAAAGAGAGAATTTGGAATTCCAAATTTTTAAAAAAGAATATTAAAATTGTTTTTACATGTAATTGGAAAAAAATACAAAAATTTACTATGTAAATAAACAAACAACTGAATGGACTCAAGATGAAGCATGTTATCTACTTAGAGGCACTAGGTGGCACCATGAGTAGAACTCTGGTCCTGGAAGTCGGGAAAATCTGAATTCAAATCTAGCATCAGACACTAGCTTTGTGACTTGCACACGCAAGTCACCTCTGCCTGCCTCAGTTTTCATAACTGTAAAATGGGGATAATAACAGCACCTAACTCTCAGGGTCATGAGGATCAAATGAGATATTTTTAAAGCTCCTGGCACATGGTAGGTGCCATATAAATGCTTATTCCCCCACCCTTCCCCTCCTCAACTTCAAGACAGAGAGGTTACGGACTCAGAGTGAAGACTGAAACATATTTATTTTGGTACATGGCTAATGGAGGAATTTCTTTTGCCTGACTTTACATATTTGCAATGAGTTTTATTTTTCTTTCTCAGTAGGGAGGAAAAAAGGGGAGTAAGAGAGCAAGAATTTGGCACTGAAAATAAAATAAAAATTGAACGAAAAATAACTGATGATTGATGACTTATTTAGGGTTTTAAATAGTAATTTTGGAACTAGGGCAAATTCAACTAAAGGGGTAGTGCCTAAAGTGTCACCACTTCTATGCATGCTTGAGGTAGACTGGAGATGGAGGTCAAGAGAGTCGAGGACATTAAGGAGTAGAGGGAGGGTCTGGAGTTGTTCACGAGCTAGGTCCTGACCCTACTGGGGAGGAGGAAGAAGTGATAAAGTGATATGATAAATGTATGTCATTTTTATTTCCTGGTTCCTTCTCTGTAAATTAGTCTATAAATGAGGGCCAGCTCAATTCCCTACACATTCAGTTCATTTGTCTACCAATTGGACTCTTAATCTTGATTTCCAAGATTCTTGCTCCAGGCTATCTTTCCAGTCTTATCTCATACTAATTTTTTAATCATACTAGTTTTCTTCAAAAACTCTATATTCCAACTAAACCGAATTAATTTCCATACTCTGTTCTGATTCTGCCTTCTCACATTTTTTATTTGCACTTTCTTCCATGCCTAGAAATCCCCAGCTCCAATCACCATCTTTTAAAGACCTTCCCCTCCTTAGAAGGAGAATCCAAGTGCCAACTCCTCCATAAATTTGTCTCATCCCTTCTCAAATTTCTCATGGTACTTTGCCTGAATCTTTCCTTTTTAGGTACAAATCTCACTTTCTCTTATGTGCGTTATTGGTATACTTGTTTGAACCTGGACAACAAAGGCCTGGCTAGGATGAAGCGAACTTTAGAAGAGAAGTGGTTGCTAAGTGATAGTGGCAAAGGAGGGACTTCAAAGTGGCACTGGATTGAAAGAAGTATGCCAATTCTTGCCCCTGGCCCCATGTATAAGGGAGCATGACAGAAGGAGCAGCCAGCCTAGGAGAGGAAGCCCAGAAATGTTGATGTCTTCAGAAGAGCTAGATTTCACTGGGCACTAGAAGATGGAAGGATGTGAAAGGAAAAGATCAAAGATGAAAGTGAGCCTGTTAGCAATAGAAGAGGGTTTCTGAGGGCACTGTGAAAAGGGGGACAAAAGAACACAGAGTCTAAGAAGGATTAGGACTGAGTTTACTAGGGGAGTAGAGGCAGACACCATACCATGTCTTGAATCCTGATTCCCATCCTTCCTCTTCACACTCCAAGATGATCCATACTTATTCCAGCTCTGGTCATAATTTGTATGGTAAATATCTTATGTATGTAGGAATTTAATAAATGCTTGTTGAATTGATTTGAACTGAATTAGAAACTTTACTGGCTCTGATTGTCTTACTCACATTCTACTTGGTCCCAAAGTTTAGAACTAGGACCAATGGGTAAGAGGTTACAGAGAAGCCACGTCAAGAACTTCCCTCAGTTTTGGGCTGCCCAAAAGTGCAATGGGCTGCCTTGGGAGGTGGTGAATTCCCTGTCACTCAAGCTCTTCAAAACTAGCTCACCTTTCTAGGAAATGTAAAGGTGGTTCCTGTTCAAGTATGGATTAGACTAAATGACCTCTAAGGTCTCTTTCAAGTCCAAGATTCTGTGATACTTTGTAGCAACAATTCGGCTAGCAGCTATTGTGGGGGTGAAAGACCAACACAAGCCCAACAAGAGCTGCCGGTGCAGGTTCTTTTGATCTGCTTTATTAAGGAAAGCAACATTATTAAGGGGTTAACAATCTTACTTTAATCCAACGTATAAATGTCATTCACTTAGTTCAGGAGGAAAAGCCAGCAACCTGAACTTCGGAGCAAATACAAACAAATTACAAACGCACACAATATAAACAGACCAAATCATAATTTATAGTTACCAAAAAGCATCAACATCTGGGTTCACAGGTTGGGGCGGGGAGGGTAGCTTGAGGTAGCTGCCCAGAGTCCCATGCCACTCTTCCAGTGGCTAAAAGCCCCACAAGTCAAAGGCCAACCTTGGATCTTATATACCAGTGTCAGGGCCCGAAGGATTCATACCTAATCAGCAAAAGGGTGTGGGCCTGGGGTTTAGCATCTAGTTTGCAAAAGGGTGTGGGCCTGAGGCTTTGTACCTAGTAAGGCTTAATCAAAGGCATTTGATCACTTTAGCATTTCTAAACAAGAAAACTGCAAAAAAAAAAGTCCCACTTTAATTACCAATACATACTTCTAGGCCTCTTCCTACTCCTCAACCTCAAAATATTAAAGGAATTAATTTTTCAGCCATTTCACAGTTGTTCTAATAATTTAGAGGTTATTGTTGTTACTTGTCCTTCATTCTCAAAGAGGACCAATGACATCATGAAGGTGATATCTTGACTTGCACCTGAATTGGATTTAAGTGAGGCAGGGCTGCACAAAGTCAACATTTACCCTGTCTCCTCCAGAGTCACTGGAGTCTAGTGGCAAGACAAAAGGTCAAGATGACTGACGATGACCCAGGATGCAATAGGTGACCTCAGCCTTTCTAAATTGAGGCCTTTTTCAGTTTAGAGGTAAGGTGTAGGCCACTGATGGAAAGAGGATGAGAAACTGAAGAAGAGTCTGAGACTACTAACCTATTGACCCAGGAGAAGGCTGTTATCTTTCTTCCTTTAGAGAGGGAGGCACTGGTCTTGTTTGCCCATTCTTAGAAAGGGAATAGGTATGGGGAAAGGGAATGGAAGGAGAATAGAGAAAGAGCAGCAGTAGCCTTGACCGTGGACACTCTCCAGTGGCCTGGCCTCCTGGAAGTATGGAAAGATAGGAGCCCTGAAGTTTCCTCTTCATCCCCACTTGGATCTTCAGAGTCCTAAAGGCAAGCTTTGCATGGGTGGTTGAATGGGGGTGGGTCAAAGAAAGACTGGGTTGTGAACTGGGACCATTACAGTCTAAGAAACTAGCCTTCTCCCGGCTTCCTATCCTCTATTAGGGTCAGCTAAATTGTGACCATTCTGTAGTCTCTACTTTGTGGCTGCTATAAATCTTTTTATAATGTATATAAGGAATGTGTTTGTTACTTGGGATTTTTGCAGCTGCAAATATTACCCTTCTTTTGTTAATGAATTTACATTCCTTGCTGGAAAATGTATCAAGGGAAAGCCCTAAATTGCTTGAGTAAAGGCTCCATTTATTGTCTCTTTACCAAAGAGCATGCCTCGAGGCTGTTTCTCTTGGCAATGGTCCAGTTATTTGGAGATAAATTAATTCCATTAGGACACCATTAGGATACACCTACAGTTGTTTGCTTGCCCATACCTACTACTTTCTAGTATATTCCTTTACATCCCTAAATTAATGAGAAGAGCTTTCCCTTTTCCTCCCACATTATATAACATGTTCATGAAACAGTGTTCATGAAGCAAAGAGTCAACCTCAGGAAGTCCTGGGTTCAAGTCACACCTCTAACACACACTGATTGTGTGACCCTGAACAGGTCACTTTAGTGCCCCTGGTGTAAGACTATAAGTTGCAGAACAGGTGCCAAAAAGTTTCATACTGCTGGTGAAATTACAATCTGATTCAAAAAAAAAATAATCCTTGAAGGTGTGTTTGTATCACCCTTCCTCCTAGGATTATAAATATTTCATATTTCAGCATCCTCTCATTAAGAAGTTTTGCTGTCTTAAAACTGCCATGATATTTAGCCAATCCCTGTCATAGAATCTCTGGAAAAAATGCCAAAGATTGAAACTTTTCTATATAAAAACTAAACATCGCTGAACTGTCTCTGGTGCTACTCTATCTGAGGTGCTGCCTGGTAGTGTTGCAAGCCCCACTGGGAAGCTGCCACCTTCCATAAGCTGATCTGAGACCTAGGGACCTCAGCTGGAGACAAACGCCTTAGGAACCACAATGTTCTATTTCCAGCCCCTTTGAGACCTCTGCTGGCTGTGAAGAATATCCTTCAATAAATCTTGTTAGGATACAAAAGTTCTTAGCTAGTTTACCACAAAATCATTAAGAATTGCTTGCTAAGTGGTAGGGAAGAGTGGATGAGAGAATTTGAGTGCTCAGAATATGTACTAAAAAATAGCATTAATTCATATTCACACGGGGAAACTACTTAGAGATATAATATTCTTAAAGGAGTCAGAGGAGAATTGGAGGTCACAGCTCCAATTCCAATGTCCAAGACACTGAAACATGACTGGCCATGCATCCAGAGCAGCATTGAGATGGTGGATGCCTAGAAGCTAACTCACTGTGTTACCTTGGAGAAATCACTATCCCTCTCTGGTCTCTTCATTTTGTGCAATGAAGGGATGGGGAGGATTAAATGGCTTTTATGAGTCTTTTCCAGCTCTCGGTCTGTGATCCTATGATCCAATGACCACATCATCTCTCATGTCTCTTCTCTCTTCTCTTCCTAAGACTATGAGTCAGAATCAAGAACAGTCCAACTGACACAAGTTCTCATATTTCACATCGTTCTGCATGCCTCCTGTTTCCCTGCCAAGGCAGGCAGTGCAATTAGCACTGAGGGGAGGCAGCTTCCCATTCAAAGTCTGAGGAAGAAAGATGCTTTGAGAAGGTGCAGGTGTAGAAAAAAATACATTTCTACTGCATAAACAGAACAAGATTTATCTGAGCCTGGGTGGAGGGAGAACCTCAAGAATCTCACAGGATGGTGATCTATTTGGGAGAGAGACACAGATTTAGTATGAGGCATTTCACCTTTTCTCCTGAACATTCCACCTTAGTGTAGGAGGGAAACCTAATCCTGAATTCAGGTTCCAAAAGCTCAGAAATGCCCTAGAATTCTGAGATGAGTAAGGTACATTTAATTCTAGTCTAGTCACCTGAAGAATCAGTTGGGGGAGGGGAGGGAGGAAGAGTGATGGTTTAGAGGTAGAAAACTTGGGCTCCCCAGCTGGTTCAATAACACCTGTAAGGGCTTCTCAAAGGAGTTTATAGTAGTAAACCTAAGGAGGAAAGGGAGACAGGAGTTATCACTCCAAACCCTGGTGAGTTGGAATTTGATGAAACTTCCAACCAGGGTAAGGGAAGACAAAGGCAGTCTTGGGGTCAAGGGAGTGACATCAAACTCTGGAAATGGCTTTGCACAGCTTATGGTCTCAAAAATCTGCCCAGCCACCACCAGACTCTGTATCTGGATCAGGGATGGGCCCAGATTTAGAATTTTCCCACAAATGCACACCCTTGTAATGGTAATGTAAATTTGAAGATCTTTCCCACCCATTAATAGGCCCACGTAATCTGCTTATGTCACAGGAAGCCTAAGTCACATGTGGTGGGAGGAGCTTGCTAAACAAGTGGAACTGGAAGGGTAGAACAGGAAATGCTGAGTGTGAGTTAGAACCATGGAAGGAGCAGGACACAGGCAAGGAGTGAGCTAGGATTTGTGATTGTGGGAAGGCCTCAGCAGAGGGGAAGGCTAATGGGATGGTGAGGCTCCATGCTGTGATACTGTGTTTTAAGTCCCTTGCTGCTATGATGAAGTGGGCTTACTGGTTTGAGGATTTGCTTGCTGCTTGGTTGGGTTGGACTTACTGGTTTGGGGATTTGGTTCTTGGTGTCTGAATAAATGTTTTACTTCTACCTTCTATATGGAGAGTCTCATATTTTGTGATACATAACTATACAGGCATATTCACAATTATCATTGATGTTATGACTATTGCCTTGCTGATACAACTCTCTTGGAACAGTTGACTTGGAAATTCTTCACCAGGTCCTGTCTTGTCCTATCAGCTGCTTCCCAGTAGCAACTCAAGGTGCTGATTGCTTTCCAAGTTTCTGCAAGACACTCCGGGAGGTTGATGAGACAGGGCAGATAGGCTAGAGTCACTACTCAAAAGAGAAGCACCAAGCACCTGTGGCCAGTAGGCTTCATGACCATATATGGTCATCATAAGTACAGATGTGGTCCAAGCATCTGCATCTTGGAGTTGTTGGTATAGCTCTGTCTGCATGGCCAAGCCTGTTCCTTGACCTGCCCAGTTTTCGATGTGCACTGTGGTCCCTCTCAATGTACCAGTCTTGCCACTGCCGGACCACACACACTCTTTGCCAGTGTTGCCCAGCCTCAGCATCTGGAACCTGAGACAAGCTCAATTTCGCGGCTCTGTCAGTTGGCCCAGCAGCACCTGAGAGTCCAACAGCAAATATCCAGCATCCTCAGATAAGAAGAACACCCAGCCTTTGTAGTCTCAAAGTTCCTGCACTTTCTCCCACACAAAGTGCTGCTGCCAGGCCCACTGGTGCTTGCTCTGAACCTTCCTGGCATCCCAATAGGGTCCTCAGGAGTCAGGGAAAGCAGCATTGGCATACTTCCTTTTCAGTGTTTGCTCAAAGGAAATGTTCAGAGGGCAGTTGGCAGGGTGGTGATTAGGGAAGTCCTTGGGGTAGAGAGCCTGGCCAAAAGGTCTGAGAAGGGTCCTGAAGAAGTTCACTGTGCCCAGAAGCGAGGCAGCCTAGGGGCCTGGGGGCTGTTGCAAGCTGATAATGAGGAGCAGGCTGCTAAGATCCTTAGGCTCAGCCCTACTTAGTGAAGAAAGCAGCAGACTCAGCCTGGAGGGATCTCCAGGTGTGTTGAGCCTGCAGCATCAGCACAGAGCTCAGGGGCCCCTGAAGAGGTTCACGTTCAGCTGCATCTGCAGGTAGTTCACTTTGTATACCTCCCAGCAGAGCTGGACCTCGTCCTGCGTATCTAGTAGAGGCTGCAGCAGCTGCAGCAGCTTCCAGCTGCCTGAGAAGACCAAGCTCTGAGGGCGATTGGGTTTGAGTGCAGTTGTCCCCACCTCTGGGGGCCATCAGCCAACATGTGACACATAGCAAGAGCAGCTGGGCAGCAACAGTGGCCCCCCTACTCTTCAAAACCTGGCAATACAGCCACATGGGCAGCTGCACCTGGTGAAGTGACCCTCTAAGAACCACAAGCTCAGGGCACTCTTTTCCTTGCTCTTGTCCACACCTGACATGTGAAGTCTGCAGGAGTTGCTTCAGATACGACTCTACCACTGAAAGAGCCATTATCAAGGCATCTCAGGGCACAAACCAAGTGCAAACTTCAGAACTTGGAACTTTGGCCACCCCCCTCCCACTCTGAGGTGGCATTCATTGGCCCTGGTGCCAATGACTACAAACAAGGAGAAGAGCCTCTTTGTGGCAGCATCAGCACCAGCTGAGCTCTTCTCTGACCCATTGATTGGATTAAAGGCATGTATGTTCCAAGTTTGACATTATACTTGTCAAGTTTCTGGAGAATAGGGACTGTCTTTTGCCTTTCTTTGTATCCCCAGCTAGCCTCTAAGTAGGTATTCAATAAATGCTTATTGACTGATGGATTCCTGTGGCCCATAGGAACAAATTTAAGAAGACCCACAAAATTAGTACCCACAGCCTGATGGGATTGTCAGGCAGCCGAAATAATGGATATTGAACAAATCCTGCTCCTTCAAAAATGTGTGTGTACTGCAGAATCTATGAAGAGCCAGATGCTTCTATATACATAGTAAGGTGAGAACAGTGGGCAGTGGAAAGTATGGCTGGGTAAAAAAAAAAAAAAAGAATGACATAAGTGAAGACCTGGTAGTACACATTGTATTAACAAGCCTTAGCTAAAGTGTTAGAGAAAAATCTGAAAATACCTCAGAAGTAGGACCATGGTCAAGTATAATGTCAAACTTGGAACATACATGCCTTTAATCCAATCAATGGGCAAGGTAGCATCTTACATCATTGATATTTTCAGGAGCACTGGACTTGTCGTTAAACCGAGTTCAAGTTTCAGCTCTGCCACCTTAGGACCTAGGTCACCATTACCTCTTCTTGGTTTTCTCACTTGTAAAATGAGGGAGTTGGACCTTTTCTGTTCTAATATTTTGCTGTCCTATTCTGCTAGGAAACCCTGTCATGAGAAAACTAATCTGGATTAAGAATATGGTCTGTGAAAATCTGGAAAGATTTACATGAACTGATATGAAGTGAAGTGAGCAGAACCAGGAGAACATACATAGTAACAACAACATTATGCAATGATCAATTATGATTGACTAATTCTTCTCAGCAATACAGTGATACAAGACAATTCCAAAAGACTCATGATGGAAAATGCTACCCACATCCAGAGAAAGAACAGCTGGTGCCTGAATGCATGTGGGAGCATAGTATTTTCATTTGCTTCATTTTTTCTTAGCTTTTTATCCTTTTGTTCTGTTTCTTCTTTCACAACATGACTAATTATGGAAATATGTTTTACATGATTGCACATATATAACCTATATCAAATTGTTTACCATCTTAGGGAAGGTGGGGGGAGAAAATTTGGAACTCAAAATTTTATTTAAAAATGAATGTTAGAGGCAGCTAGGTGGCACAGTGAGTACAGCACCAGTCCTGGAGTCAGGAGGACCTGAGTTCAAATCTGACCTTAGATACTTGACACACTTACTAGCTGTGTGACCTTGGGCAAGTCACTTAACCCCAATTGCCCTGACTTCCTCCCTCCAAAAAAAAAATATTAACGTTAAAAATTGTCAGGAGAAGATTCTGGGAAGATGGTGGAGTAGGTCAGAAAACTTTTGGCTCTCCAAATTTCCTCCACAAAAAAAAAGACAGAACATCACTTCAGAGCAGCAGAATTAAATATGGGTTAAAGCAGTTGTCTTTCTAAGACAATTTGAGAAGACCCCAGGAAAGACCCAACCTCAAGGGGTGGAGGTTTGGCCTGAGTGAAGTGCAAACACCACTAGGCTAACTCTGCAGAATCAACAAACAACAAACCCTGGGTACAGCTGGGTTGAGAGGCAGCCTCAGCCTTAGAAACTTTCATCTTGTAGACAGTGGGGGGTCTGACAGCTGAGTAGGAGAAGACTGAGGACCTTCCAATGTTGAGAGATGCCAAGCACAGCTGTGCTGACCAGACCAGACTGGGAAGAAGGAGCTAGTACACACTTGGCAAGTGCAATAGTGAGGACCAGGGACCCTGTTGGCTGCAGGCACTGCAGGAGAGCAGAGTCCCTGGTTTTAGTTCTGGGGCAGAGAGGACAGCTGTAGTGTGCAGAGGGACTGCAGGAAGCAAGATCATTTGTGGGACAGTGGAGCTGGAGGCCCTGGTTGTGGCATAGGAGTGGAGAGGAGAGCCCAAGGTTGGGCCTCTGTTTCCACAATATGGCTAGCAGCTTCTGTGAGGGGTCCAGATCCACCCACAGCCAGCACCCAGAAAGCTGCTGGACAGCCAGAAAGCCCAGGTTCTTTTAATCTGCCTTAATAAGGAGAGCAAGGTTAAGGGGTTGGCAAACTTACTTTAATTCAGCACACAAATATCATTCACTTAGTTCAGGGGAAAAAGCCAGCACCCTGAACTTCAAAACAAAATCCAAACAAATTACAAACATCAACAGACAGATCTTGTCTGATTCAAATCCCAATACATAGTTACCAGAGTTCAACAAAGTCTCAGCATCCGGGTTTACAAGCTGGAGGGCTCCTTAGCTACAGCTGCCCAGAGTTTCCTCATCAACACCATCTCA
>CM053627.1:199785660-199860396 GCA_028646595.1 Phalanger gymnotis
AGAGTCACGTGCCACTCCTGCTGCGTCTCAGAGCTCCAAGGAAGAAGAGGCCAACCCCTGGCTTTTATATCTTTGTCAGCGTCAGGGGTGAGTCACACATGCGACTCACCCACACGACCCAAAATCGCCACAAAGAGGCAGACTTAAACCCACGTGGTCTAAGAGTCTCTGCTGTCCCAGACATGTCACTCAAACTCATGTCTAAACTAAGCCCTCCCCTGAGGCAAGGAGGTACCAAGGACACCCAAATCTTGGGCCTGGGGCTTAGCACTTAACAAGATTCAATGAAATAGCTGAATCACTCAAAGCAAACAAAAGCCAAACTCTTCAAGGGCACTTGTTGAACTAAGTGCTAAGGAGTCCATTTTGCCTAACTGATACAGCCTTTAGACAGACTTCAGAATACAACAGTAAGAAGGACCTGAGGCTTGGGGCATCATTCCCCATACCTCAAGGCTACAACTTTATTATACTAATAGCTTCTAAAAACAAAATAAAATTAAAAATAAATAAATAAAAAATGAGTAAGCAAAGGAGAAAGAACCCTGCCATAGATAGTTACTATAGGGATAGAGAACATCTGGTTTCATATTCAGAGGAGCTAAAAAAGCAACTCCTTTTTTTGTTTGTTTTTGTTTTGTTTTTTTGGAGGGGGGAAGGCAGGGCCATTGGGGTTAAGTGACTTGCCCGAGGTCACACAGCTAGTAAGTATGTCAGGTATCTGAGGCTGGATTTGAACTCAGGTCCTCCTGACTCCAGGGCCAGTGCTCTACTCACTGCACCACCTAGCTGCCCGAAACTCCTTTTTCAATGAGAAACATCAAATGGTTCCAAGCACAAAAAGAATTCTTGGAAGAACTTAAAAAGGACTTTAAAAATCAAATAAGAGATACTGAGGGAAAATTAGAAAAAAAATAAGAACAATCCAAGAAAACAAGAAAATTATGAAAAGAAAGTCAACCAGCTAGAAATAGAGAATCAAAAATTTAAGGAAGAAAATAATTCCTTGTAAACCAGAATTGGGCAAGGTGAAGCCGATGACATTTTAAGACACCAAGAAACCAAAAAACAAAATCAAAAGAATGAAAAAAATTATAAAGTGAAACATCTCATCAGAAAAACAACTGATTGGGAGAACAGATGGAGGAGAAATAACATAAAAATAGTTGGACTCCCTGAAAATTATGATAAATAAAAATAATCTTGATACGATATTACAAGAAATTATTGAGGAAAATTGCCCTGAGGTTCTAGAACAAGAAGGCAAAGTAGAAATAGGAAAAAAAATCCATTGATCACCACCTGAAAGAGATCTCAGGAAGAAAACTTACAGGAATATCATAGCCAAGTTTCAAAGATCTCAGATTAGGAGAAAATATTAGAAGCAACAAGGAAAAAAACAACCTATACATCATGGAGCTATGTACAAAAATATTTATAGCGGCTCTTTTTGTAGTAGCTAAGAATTGGAAATCAAGGGGGTGCCCATCAATTGGGGAATGGCTGAACAAGCTGTGGTATATGAAGGTAATGGAATACTATTGTGCTATAAGAAATGGGGATGATACAGACTTCATTACAACCTGGAAAAACCTACATGATATAATGCTGAGTGAGTGGAGCAGAACCAGAAGAACATTATACACAACCACAGATTTATGGATTCTGTGAGGACTAACCCTGATAGACTTTGATCTTGTCAGCAACACAAGGTGCAAAGACAACTCCAAAGGACTCACGATGGAGAATGCTATCTACATCCAGAGAAAGAACTATGAAGCATGAATGCAGATTGAGGCACACTTTATGCTAGCCTTTTTTTCCCCTTTTTTTCTCTCTTTTGTTTTTGTTTTTGTGGTTTTTTTTGGCGGGGGGGTTCTGTTTCTTCTTCTCATGATTCATTCCATTGGTCACAATTCTTCACAACTTGACTAGTGTGCAAATAAGTTCAATGCAAAGTTATATGTAGAAGATATATCGGATTCCATGCTGTCTTGGGGAGGGAGGTGGGGAAGGAGGGAAGAAAATTTGGAACTCAAAATTATGTAGAACCTAATGTTGTAAACTAAAAATAAAAAACATTTAAAAATAAAAAAAATTCTCCACGACAGGCATGGTGCAAGGGTGGCTGAAGGAACAGCAAGTTGTCTGAATTAAATTGCTCTAAAGCTCAATAAATAAATAGACAAATAAATGAATGAATGAATAAATAAATAAATATCATGGAGCTACAAGGATTATACAAGACCTAGCAGCTACTATGTTGAAGAACTGCAGGTCTTGGAATACTATATTCTGTAAAGCAAAAGAGCTAGGGTTATGACCCAGAGTAACTAACCCAGCAAAGTTAAGTATAATCCTAAATAACTTTTTTTTTAAATGGATATTTAATGAACTCAAAGACTTTCAGATATTTGTGACAAGAACCCCAGAATTTAAGGGAAAATTTGACAACTAGGTGAAATAAAAGGTAAACATTAAAGACCAATTATAAGGGACTCAATAAGGTCAAATCGTTTATTTCATATATGTGAAAACATTAACAATACTCTTACAATTGTCATCATTATTTGGGTAGTTTGAAGGAAAGGCATAGGTTGAGCTGAATATGATGGGGTGATTCTAAAAAAACCAAAACTGTAGGGAGAGATAAAAAGGAGTAATCTCATACAAGTGAGGTATAAAAAGAAAAAGTGATACAGAAACTTGTAGGAGAAAGGGCACTGCTGGAACTTTTCTCTCATCGGGAATGGGTTAAAGAGAGAACAACATATATATCTAGAGGGGCATAAAAGTCTTCTAAATTCAGAAACAAATAAGAAGGCAAGGGTATAGGGTGGGGGTAGAGGATAAGGGAGGGACTCATGGGGTGGGTAGGTTAAGGAATAGGAGGGCAAGTTAGCAGGTAAAGTAAAGCACAGGAGTGAGGAGAAATAGGGTAAATAGAGTAAGAAGGATGGTGAGGAAACATAGGAAGGAAGAAAATACACAATAAATAATTTTAGCCTAGAATGTGAATGGGACAAATTTACCTATCAAATGGAAACAGAGAAGATTAAAAATTTGAATTCAACAATATGTCGTTGTCATGAAATACTACAAAAATGAGAGATACACATAAAGATAAAATAAAGGGCAGGAGTAAAATTTAGTATGTAAAAAAAACCCCAAGGATCGTAATCATGATCTCAAACAAAGTTAAAGTTAAAATAGATTTAATCAAAAGTGAAAAATAGAGAAACTATATTATGTGTCAGCAATATTATTCAATATTGTTTTCAACCATCTAAAATACCTAAAAGGTATAAAATACCTGAGCGTATACCTGCCAAAACAGACCCAGGAACTATGTGAACATAGACATAAAACACTTTTTATACAAATAAACCCAGATCTAAATAACTGAAGTAATATTTATTGTTCATGGGTAGGTAAAGCCAATATAATTTTTAAAATGACAATTTTACCTAACTAATCTATTCAATATCATCCCAATTAAATTATTAAAAACTAATTTACTGTTAGAAAAGATAACAAAGTTCATTTGGAAGAACAAAAGATCAGGAACTTCAAAGAAACCATGGGGAAAAGATGTAAAGTAAGTAGATTCATTAATATCAGACCTTAAGCTATATTATGAGGCAAGAACATTGTCGAAGTGTAAAAAAGATATCGATTATTTTGAATTTAAAATTTCTCGTATAAATAAAACCTATGTAGCCAAGAATAGAAAGAATGTGGAAAATTGAGGGAAAAACTTTCATAGACAATCTCCCAGACAGGATGTGATTGGGTTGGAATATTACTGTGGTGTAGGAAATGATCTAGTTGATTTAGAAAAACATGGAAAGCCTTGAACTAGGAAGGAAGACGTTATCCACCTTCAGAGAAACAGCTGATAGGAAGAAATAAGCATAGTATGTTCAAATATATATATATGTATATATATGTGTATATATGTGTATGTTTATAGATATCTATGTATATGTATGTGTATATATATATCCATGCTTAATTGTAGCCTTCTTTAGGGTGATGGGGGAAGGGAGGGAAAAAAATAAAGTAAAAAGTCCACAGCAGAGAACAAAAGAAAACCAACAAGGAAGCAAAGAAAAGCTGGGCTATTTTGAAAACAACGTTTAGTATTTATTATGTAGGTTTTCTTGAAATGGAAATTTATTGTTATATTGAACCCACTTTTATGGTCTGCTGTGTACATGGCATTGTTTTTTTTTTCTTTTTTAATTTTGTATTTAAGTTTAAAATAAAAAAATTTACCAAAAATTATCTTTACAAGTAATTGGAAAAAATAAAATACTATTTAAAAGAAAAAAAGAATATGGTCTGTAACTATGAAAACTTTTCACTTTGTGAAACTAAAGATTTCAGGAAGATAAAGCCCATGATTCAGTTAGTACATTAGCTTCAAATGAGCTAACAAGCCCAACCAGGGATCTGACCAATGCATATCAAAGTTAGACTGTGGTCTGGCCAGGAACTTACCGATAATCTTGGGTGACTATTTTACACATCCTTACTTTACATCAATTTCTTTGCCAAATGGAGACGATAATTATAATTCAACAGCAGCCTGGGAGAAGAATTATTATTGAGACAGTATACTTCTGTGGCACTCTAGCTCTTTTGGGGTTATTTTCAGATTGACTTGGAGAAATATACCCACAGAGCCAGTATGTGAAAACCTTTGGCACCATTGGTGAGATTTGCCCTGGTTAGTCCGGATATTCAACCCAACCACTTCTTGGGTGACAATCTGCAAGGACCACCAATGACAGTCCTTAGAGAAGGAAAATCAGTGCACAAAAGTGATAAGGACAAGGGCTTTCTTCTTTCAGTAGGAGCTGAAGCACCTGGGGAAAGGAACAAAAACAACCCTATTATAAAAGGTGAAAATATTACATGTTAACATACAGCAGAATTGGAGTATTTAGCCACACACTGGTCTTGATAGAATCTGATTGCTGGGATGAACTGTGCCAGGAGCTGTAGAAAGCAAGCCCTTTCTGGGTTAACATAATCAGATGAATGTAGGACGCCTGCCAGTCACTGCAAAGCAGACTATAGCTGGTTGAATTCATTTGCTTTAATAATAAACCCCAAACCTCAAACAAACCTCCCCTGCTCAGTCTCTCAGAGCATCAACATACAGAGAATATATTCCTAATTAGAGCACAGCACATCAGTGGGGTTCTGCTAGGGTAGTTCAGTGCCTGAAGGCAGAAAAAGTTTTATTTTCCCAGGCAAGCAAAATGTAGATGATTTGTTTAATGTCAGATGTCCCTCCAGGGAACAGTCACTCAGGAGCTCCTGGAAACAAGATGAGGGCCTTTGGGTTTTGTTTGTTTCTGTTTTTATAATGTGACATACAAGTTCCTGTTCATGAACAGTGCAGTCATATTTGGGCTGTAGGAAAGAGAGGGAGACTATTTTGAACAGAAGGATTGCAAGTCACCTGTGTCTCAGTGCTCTAAGAGGACGGTGAAAGCCTTTGAGAGTTTCAAGCAAGAGTTCCATGCCCATCCTTAGCACCCCCAAGGAGAGGGAAAGGGTATATTACACAGGATGGCCTCATTGGCCGATACTCAGGGGTCATCTTCCAGCAATTGGAGAGGTCAATAGATGTCTTATTCTTAACCGTTACCAGAGGATCACAAATCGAAGATTCAGAGCTGGAAGGTTCCTTAGAGATGACTTTCTCATTTTATGTCAATCAGTTTAAAAGAACCCACACAGAAACTGAATGCGGGAGAATCCAAGTCATTACAATGTTCCCATGCAGAGATCAATCAAATCCTACTTCCATGGTGGTGCTCTAGCCCCTAGAACAAAGAAGATGGAAGCAGCTACCCTTTTCGCATTAAGACATTGCTACGGGAAGCAAAAGGTCAAATACAAGGGACTGATTCTGATCTCATATGTATCATTGGGACTTGGTGAGATGAGACTCATGACTAGAATATGGCACTGAAAGAGTATAGTATGGGGCAGTTAGGTAGCACAGTGAGTACAGCACTGGCCCTGGAGTCAGGAGAACCTTGAGTTCAAATCCAGCCTCAGAGACTTGACACACTTACTAGCTGCGTGACCTTGGGCAAGTCACTTAAGCCTTCCCCCCTCCAAAAAAAAAAAGGTATACTAGTCAAAAGAAACATGATAGGTAAAAGGGTATAATGGGGTAGCATTATATATTAAGAAGACATACCCATTTGAAAAAAAAAATCAGGAATCTGGAGGGAGAAAGGATCATAGCAGAAAACATTTTGGTAAAGATTAAAGGATGCAGAAACAGAAGTGATACCGTCATCTGAGAATACCACACAGATAAATAGTTCTGGAAAGAGATTACAAGCCTGGCATGATTTATCAGTGAAGGAGGATCTAAATTATCTGGACATCTGCAGGAATTCTAAAGCCAAAAGTAGAGCAAGTTAATTTCTTGACCTGCCCTAATAATTTCATTCTTTAAAATGGGTAGAGGAACCAACAAAAGGCCATTTTGTTCTGCATCATAACATCCCTACTGCTAATAATAATATCCTTACAGTGTCTGGCACATAGTAGGAACATGATTATCTTGTTAACTGACAAGTAGGATGATCGTTGGGGCAGAAGCAATGGGCACTTGAGGCAAAGGAGAAGTGACCTCTCTATCTTAGAATTTGAGACAAAAGAGAGAAAAGTCAAAAAAGAGCCTTGGTGTTTAGGTTCAGAGAAAATACAGTTAAGGTCCCATAGCCAGTACTTCTTAAACTATGAATCGAGTGGAAAAAGTTTAAGAAGCCCTGTTTAGACTAAAATTCTACATGGAAAGTTGTTGAGGTAGAATGGAGAGACTTCAAGATTGAAATTCTTAAGGCTCAGAGAGAAAGAAATACAAGAAAAAAGAGGAGTTGGTAACAGAATGCACAGGGAACCCACTAAACCATTTGGATTTTAAAAGAGATTGTACAGAAGATGAAAGTAGGGACAGCAAACAGGATGAATACAAAAGTTTAGCATGATCCTGTAAGAATGTCAGGAATGTTAAAATTGACGATGACTTGAAGCTGGCTAGGAAAGCTAAGGATAACACACAGGATTTGCTTTGAGTCATACTGAGGAAAAGAAAAGGATCAAAAAAAGGAAAGAGGTGTTTGGTATGCATGGGACAATGACAACGTGACAATTATTGACAGAGAGTCTGCTTAAGCCTTACTTTGCTTCTGTTTTCTCTGCCAAAAATGATCGTTATATTGGAAAGGCCAAAACCAAAATGGCTAATACATAGTTGATACCCGAGATAAGAGACCTTGAGAGTCACCTGGTCCAGATGAACTACAACCATTGGTATTGAGAGAACAGGCAAATACAATTGCTAAGTCATTGTCAGTGATATTTGAAAGATAACAGTCACTTAACCCTGATTGCCTAGCCAAATATATGTATATATATATATATATATATATATAATAAAGGATGGGAGATGTACTATAGGATCTGAGAAAAATGAATGTCCAGAATCTGGGTCCTCAAATGCAGCCCTTCAACTGAATCCAAATTTCACAGAACAAATCCTCTTAATGAAAGGATTTGTTCTATAAAACCTGGACTCAGTCAGAAGGCTGCACCCGAGGACCTAAAAGACCATACATGGCCTTGAGGCAGCAGGTTGCCCAATCCTGGTCCAGATTGTCAAAAAAGAGAGAAAAAGAAAGGGGAAAGAGGAGTGAGGGTGGGAGGAGAGAATAGAGTCTGGAAATCATAGGCCAAGGAACTCAACTTTTGATTCCTAGTAAACTTCTAGAATATATTGGTAGAGAGATGGATAAAATCCAAAAGATGAGACAGTGATCATAAAGAGATAAGTGGCTTCATCAAAAAAAAAAAAAACCAGGTCCTGCAACTCGCTTCATTTTCTTTCTTTTTTTTTTTGGCAAGGTTACTAAGCTGGTACTTGAGACAAACATAGTAGATGTAGTTCACCTAGAGTTTAGTAAAGTCTCTCATGTACTTCTTTTTTGGGGGGAAAATTGGAAATGTGAGTTTAAAAATACTATAATTAAGTAAGTAGGTTTGATCTGGTCCAATGGCTAGGACCAAAATGTGGTCATTGATAGTTCAATATTAGCTTGGAAGGTCTCCAGTGGAGTTCCAAAGGGATTTGTACCATTTAACTTTCTTTTTCCTTTTTTTTAAAAAATGATTTGGATAAAGACTGAGTTGCTATGTTTTGAGTTTGCAGATGGCGCAAAGCAGGGAGGGAGAGCTAACAAGCCTGGATGGCAGTCAGGATTCCAAAAAGGTTTGGATAGGCTAGAGCATTGAGACAAACCTAAGAGGAAATCTAATAGAGGCAAATGGCTTTTACTTGGCTTCAACAAGGTTTGCCTGAAAGACATGGATTTTGGTAGGACAGGGAAGGGAATAAGCATTTAAATAGCCCCTCCTTTGTGTCTCTGTGGTAGGTGCTATTATTATCCCTATTTTACAGTTGAAGAAACTGAGGCAAATCCTTGTCCTCAATAGTTAGTACTTTTGGCTGCCCAATCTGTTACTGAGCTTCCAGGTAACTATATACTACCATCCCTATCCAGGCTGCCTCTGCCCCTACCCACACACCAAACTTGTTTTCCTATGAATTGCTGTCTAGTCATATTTCTCCAATTCTGTACTTGTGCAAATTTTTTGAACCCAAATTTAGACCTTTATTTTTCTTAGTCAGACAATAAACACTAGTGCCTACTATATGCTAGGCACTATGGATACAAAAAGAGGCAAAAGACAATTCTCGCCCACAAAGAGCTCACAATCTAGTGGAGAGACAACCAAATAAATATGTACAAACAAGCCACAAACAGAATAAATAGGAAATAAGAGAAGGAAAACATTAGAATTAAGAGGAGGTGGGAATGGCTTTGTGTAGAGATGGGATTTTAGTTGGGAATTCAAGGAAGCCAGGACAGACAGTAGGTGATTACTGTTCTTTCTTAGTTCTCAAAGAGGAGCAATGACAAAGTTATCAGCCTCACTGTCTCCTCCAGAGTCATGGCTGTCCAGTGGCAAGACAAAGGTTGACTGGTGAAAGCTCAGGATGCAGTGGTTAATTTTGGCCTTTCTACAGTAAGTTCTTTCCCAGTCCTCAGTTTGTCTGAAGCTAGGCCCATTCAATGACTAAGAGGTAAAAAGTGAGAAAAAATACAGTCTAATTTGCCATCTCAAAGATACTAATCTGGGAGGGGAAGACCCTCAGTTTCCGGCCAGTACAGAAAACAATTACTATTTAAACGTATTCTAAACCATCAGTACCTAAACAATGAGCCATAGAGGATTGGGCTGGGTGTATTATTGGCCATTCAAAGAAAACTGAATAAATTGGGTTTAAAGGCATAGTTAGGTAGCTCCATTTCTGTTCCAGTTGGACATCCATTTCAACATGTCTGAAAGACAGCTGGAAATGTGAGACTGGAAGTCAGCATAGGCAGAGTTGAAATTAAATTTCATTTGAGGAAGATGATCACCTTCCACGAAGACAGATCAATATAACATCAATAATCCATCTGAGTAACTTCTCACCTTTATTTTCATCCTTGAAAATGGGAATGGGGGGGGGGGGCAGAGCCAACACAGCTGAGTAAAAGCAGGGACTTGCTTGAGTTCTCCCCCAAACTGCTCAAATACCTTTGAAAATGACTGTAAGCAAATCCTAGAGCTACAGAACCCACAAAATGACAGAGTGAAATGAATTCCCAGCCAAGAAGATCCAGAAGATGGGCAGGAAAGGTCTACTGCACCAGGCTGAGAGAGGAGTGCAGTTCAGCATGGGCCATGACAGCAGACTGGGCCCTCAACAAACCCAGAGCAGACCTCGGAGTGCTGAATCACTGGCAGCTGTGGTGGTTTCCATTCTTCTCAACCCACAAATGTCAAAGACAACTTAGAAGGTCAATGGGAAAGGTCTGTTGGACCTGGGTGAGAGAGGAGCGCAGTATAGCCCCAGCCCCAGAGTGGCAGTGGTGGCTGCTTCCTGAGCTCTTGGCCCACAGACGGTGGGGAGATCCAGCAGCTGATCAGAGGGGGGGATTGCAGAGATCTTGTTGCTGGCCCCGAGGCAGAATTCTCTTGCTTTGCCTGTGCGTGGATCTGGGTCACAGTCTTGGGTAGCAGTCTTGGGTTGAGGAATGATGGCCTGTCCAAGCTTGTGGCAGTGGTGGAGAGGGAATCCTCATAGTTCCAAGGCAGAAAAGAGTGCTTTTAGTCACTCAAAGACCAGAGCACAGGCCAGGAGAGGAGTAAACACCTCTCCTTTGATCATACTACCGTGGAAGAACTGAAAATTTACAGGTCCCTAGAAGTATCTCTGAACACAGCTGTACAAAACCCCTGAAGCCAGGGACAGTATACCCAACACACTAGAAACAGAGTCGTATTTTAACAAAGAGTTAAAAAGTCAAGTAATTGGCTGGGAAAATGGACAAAGAGCAGAAAAAAACTCAGACTATAGAATCTTACTTTGTTGACAAAGAAGATCAAAGCATACAACCAGAAGAAGACAACAAAGTCAAAGCTCCTACATCCAAGGCCTCCAAAAAAAAATGAATTGGTTGCAAGCCATGAAAAAGCCCAAAAAGGATGTTGCAAATCAAGTAAGAGAAGTAGAGGAAAAATTGGGAAGAGAAATGAGAGTCATACAAGAAAATCATTAAAAACGAGTAAACGGCTTGCTAAAGGAGACCCCAAAAATGCTGAAGAAAGTTACACCTTAAAAATAGACTAACCCAAATGGCAAAAGAGATTCAAAAGCTCACTGAAGAAAATAATTCCTTAAAAATTAGAATGGAGTGGGACAGAAACAAGATGGCTGCTCGAAAACAGGGACTCACTTAAGCTTTCCCCCAAACCCCTCCAAATACCTGTAAAAAATGACTCTAAGGGGCAGCTAGGTGGCACAGTGAGTAGAGTCAGGAGGACCTGAGTTAAAATCCAGCCTTAGACACCTGACACACTTATTAGCTGTGTGATGTTGGGCAAGTCACTTAACCCCAATTGCTCTGCCTTTCCCCCTCAAAAATGACTCTAAACAAATTCTAGAGCTACAGAACCCATGAAATAACAGACGGAAACAAGTCTCCAGCCCAAGACTGCCTGGATGGTCGCTGGGAACGGTCTACCACACCATGCTGGGAACAGAGCACAGTCCAGCATGGGCCATGCCAGAACAGACCAGAAAGCAGTAGACCAGGCAGAGCAGGGCTCAGGGCCCTGAATCACTGAGCTGTGGCAGTTACCAGACTTCTCAACCCACAAATGCCAAAGACAACTTAGCAGGTCCGTGGGAAACTGCTGGATCAGGTTGAGAGAAGTGTGAGGTCAGCCCCAGTTCCAGGGGCAGCAAAGGTGGTGTGGAGGGAAGGCAGCAGCAACAGGAAGCTCTTGCAACTGCTTCCAGAGCTCCAGCTGGTGTTGCTTCAGGTCCCAGGCCCAGAAGTTGGGAGGAATCAAATGGCAGATCAGAGCAGGAGGGCAGGGAGTACTTTGCTAGCACTGAGGCAAAGTTCTCTTGCTTTGCCCTGCTTGTATTTGGGTTGAGGTCCTAGTTGGCAGTTCCTGGGGGAGGAGGAGCACTGATGTGGCAGAGCTTGCTGTGTAGAAGTAGCTCTGAAAACGACAGCACAACACCCCTGAAGCTTGGGACAAAGCACTCACCATTTTGAAGGTAGTCATACCCTAACAAAAAGCTCAAAGGTCAAGTAGTTGGCTGGGAACATGAGCAAGCAGTGAAAGACTCAGACTACTGAATCTTTTTTCGGTGACAAAGAAGATCAAAACATACATCCAGAAGAAGTCAAAGTCAAAGAGCCCACACCAAAAGCCTCCAAGAAAAATACGAATTGGTCTCAGGCCATTGAAGAGCTCAAAAAGGATTTGGAAAGGCATGTAAGAGAAGCAAAGGAAAAATTGGGAAGAGAAATAAGAGTGATGCAAGAAAATAATGAAAAACAAGTCAATGATTTGCTAAAGGTGACCCCCCCCCAAAAAAATTACTGAAGAAAATAACACCTTAAAAAGCAGACTATCCCAAACGGCAAAAGAGCTCCAAAAAGCCAATGAGGAGAATGCCTTAAAAGGCAGAATTAGCCAAATGGAAAATGAGGTCTAAAATTCCTTAAAAGTTAGAATGGAGCAAGTAGAAGCTAGTGACTTTATGAAAAATCAAGAAAAATTATAAAACAGAACCAAAAGAATGAAAAAATGGAAGACAATGTGAAATATCTCATTGGAAAAAACCACTGAGCTGGAGAATAGATCCAGGAGAGGTAATTTAAAAATTATTGGACTACCTGAAAGCCATGATCAAAAAGAGCCTAGACATCATCTTTTAAGAAATTATCAAGGAAAACTGCCCTGATATTCTAGAACCAGAAGGTAAAACAGAAATTATAAGAATCCACCAATCACCTCGTGAAGGAGATCCCAAAAGAAAAACTCCTAGGAATATTGTAGCCAAATTCCAGTGTTCCCAAGTCAAGGAGAAAATATTGCAAGCAACCAGAAAGAAATAATTCAAGTATGGTGGAGCCACAGTCAGGACAACACAAGATTTACCAGCTTCTACATTAAGGGATCAGAGGGCTTAGAATGACATTTCAAAGGTCAAAGGAGCTAGGATTAAAACCAAGAATCACCTACCCAGCAAAAATGAGTATAATCCTTTAGGGGGAAAAAAATGGTCAATTAATGAAAAGAGGACTTTCCATCATTCTTGATGAAAAGACCAGAGCTGAACAGAAAATCTGACTTTCAAATACAAGAATCAAGAGAAGTATGAAAAGGTAAACAGGAAAGAGAAATCGTAAGGGACATTAAAGTTGAACTGTTTACATTCCTACATGGAAAGATATTATTTGTAACTCGTGAGACTATTCTCAGTATTAGGATAGTTAGAGGGAATACACACACACACACACACACACATATGGAGAGAGAGCAAGCAAGCACAGGGTCAGTTGAATATGAAAGAATATCTAAAAAATAAAAAGAGGAATGTGCTGGGAAGAGAAGAAAGGTAGAAGTAGAATGGGGTAAATTGTCTCACATAAAAGCAGCAAGAAAAAACTTTTGCAGTGGAGGGGGGAGAGGTGAGAGGGAATGAGTGAACATTACTCTCATCAGATTTGGCTTAAGGAGGGAATAACATACACACTCAATTGGGTACGGAAATCTTACCCTACAGGAAAGAAGGGGAGAAGAGGGTGGGGATGATAGAAGTGAGGGCAGATCAGAGGGAGTAATCAGAAGCAAACACTTTTGATGAGAGACAGGGTCAAAGGAGAGAATAGAACTAATGGGGGGAGGCAGGATAGGATGGAGGGAAATACAGTTAGTCTTTCACATTACTATTATGGAAGTGTTTTGCATGACTACACATGTATAACCTATATGGAACTGCTTACCTTCTCAATGAGGATGGGTGGGTGGAGAATTTGGAACTCAAAAGTTTAAAAAAACAATGTTAACAATTTGTTTTTACAAGCAACTGGGAAATAAGATATAGAGGCAATGGGGTATAGAAAGTATCCTGCCCCACAGGAAAATAGAAGGGAAAAGGGAGAGAAGGCACAGGAGTGATAGAAGGGAGGGCAGATTGGGGAAAGGAGTAATCAGAATGCAAGCCATCTTGGGGTTGGGTGAGGAGAGAGATGGCGAGAAAATTTGGAACTCAAAATCAAGGGAAATGAATGTTGAAAACTAAAAATAAATTAGTATCTATAAAAAATAAAGAAAATGGGAATGGAACAGGGAGTCTTTTGCAAACAATATTCTGAAAGGTAGAGGGAACATAAAATCACACTTTTTTTTATTATAATAACAGCTTTTAATTCAGTAGAACATTATGTATTTTTAAAGGATATCTTCCAATACAGTGTTTCCCATGAATATGTTATGGTAATATAAAATCTCCTGATAGAAATGACCAAGGTAACTTTGTTGACCCTCTCATTATTACCATGCAGACAACAAGCAGATATATTCACCAGTCATTGGAGGATGTCTTGGGAGGTTCAAATGGAAGAGGGTTTCCCTACAGATGGTGAGTTCTGACTGATGCTTGTTTGTTGATGATGAACTGAATGCACTTTTTCACAATACTGGAATACGGCCTAAATGAAGTACTGCACAATTACCCAGGTCAACCTAACAATCCAAATAGGTAAAAATAGGTGAAAGAAAAACTATTGTCCAGATTATGATAGGCAGTCAGATGATTAAACCACTGAACAGTTTCCTCTAGGACCAATATTTTAGATATTAAACACTGAAGAGGTAGGTCTTTCCCTATTCCCTTAATTCTGGTGCCCTTTTCTCTGCTGATCATCTTGAATTTATCCTGAATATAGTTTATTTGTACATAATTTTTTTGTATGTTGTCTCCATTAGACTGTTAGGTCCTAGAGCAGGGACTGTCTTTTGCCTTTCTTTGTATTCCTAAAGCTTAGGACAGTGTTTGGAACATACCAAGTAGACCCTTAATAAGTGCTTACTGACTGAGGTAAAAAGGTGTAAGACAGTGGGCATTTGGGAAGTGAGACAGTGCTTCCGACGACTGCAATCTCTGAATTTAAACCTTAATACTAATATTCTTCCAGCAATACTCTGTAACTGCACCATAATCTCCATAGAACCAAAATTGCGTGTCAACCAAAAGGCAATTGGGGGGCACATGGTGGACGTAAATATGCTACAGATATTACCAATTCTGAATTATGTGCAAGAAGCAATATATCAAAAGGCATCACAAAGATAAATGCCTGGGAAAGATGGGTCAATTAGGACAGCAAGAAATAATGGACTGTCTGTAAGCTGCACTAGTAGCCATGTAAAAAGGCAGCACTCTGGATAGAACCTGGTGGAGAATTTATGGGAAGATATGGACGAGAATCAGGACGAGGCCACAAAGGGACTGTGGTCTATACCAACGGAGAAGCGTTGACATGTATGAGGTGATCCACTGAACACAATACTTGTACTGAGCAGTGCAACATATGCAGAGAATGTTAACTGCTCTTGCTCTAGACAATTTTTTTAATTGATGTGACTTTATTAACGTGGCTTAGGATCCCATTAGATCCTTTTGGATTCTCATTCTGTCAACATAGTAGCCATCTTTTCTAGGTTTGTGAATTTGGTTAAGTATGACATAATTATAATAACTCACATCTGCAAAGCACTTTGTTTACATAGCATTTTTTTTACAATAATCCTGTGAGGTAGACAGAACAAATATCATTATTACCATTTTAATAAATGCCATCAATGTCTTTACCCAAATCACTGGCACTGTGGCATGTCATGACAAATCTCCATGCAGGTTCACAACAAATCATTAATTGACATTTTTTGAATATAGCTGTTCGGCCAGTTCCAAATGCATCTAAATGTATCAAGAACAGATCAGGATACAAATCACATGAATGACAACAATTGAACAAAGAGTTTGACCATCCTAGGAGGGCCCCCAGCAGTAAGAATTTCTCTTCCTGATTTTTATACCTGTCTTTCCTCATTCTTGTCATCAGCAGCTAAGGATCCCATTACTAGTCATAGAGGCTGCTGCCTCCCACCAGACACAGACACATTATTTTTATTTCATAGAAAAAAAAGGAGTCACATAAAAAACTAAGTTTTAATTAAATACATATACATATATATACACACACAGTTCTTAAAAAGATCATATCTCTATGACATTTGGTAAAATGTATTGACAGCTCCAGCTATACAGCTGAAGGAAGACAAACCCCTTAACAGGACTGCAGCAGGGTAGAACAAGAGGTCCAGTTACCACATATTGGAGCAAAAAGGAAAACATGATTGTGTGAGGCCTTAACCAAGCACATCTGCTCTGAGGCCATGAGATCTGACTTGGCCTCCTAGATACAGCTGCAGTCAATGAGCTGCCAGTGTCTGCTTGTGAAGCTATCTTGGAGCTAAAAGGGAAGGAAAGTAAACATTCCAAAGCCCAGCCAAGCAGGCTATACTTTTTATTACTAGGAAATGACATCTTGTTTGGGGGGGGACATTTACATCCACTTAAGAGAGGTATACCTGTCTTCCTCCTGCTGCAAGGCACCTTAGCCTTCCCAGGGCATTTGGGTAATTCATAGCTTCCTCAAAAAGTCAATGTGGATGCTTTAATGATAAAATGGAAAGAAAATAATTCCCAACCCCCAAAACCCCAAATCCCATTTGATGTGATGAAGCACTTATGATAAAGCATCTTCCACAAAGTGACAAGTAGAAACAATATCCAAAATTGGGGAGCCGCTCTGGTACACAAACGATAATGCAGACAGTGATAGAGGCAGGAGTTCGGTGTATCATGACCGGGTCTCTGTCCCAAAGGCAGGAAGGAGCTACTTCTGAACAATGTCCCTCCAGATCCAGGTCAAAGTCTCCTTGTATCTTAGTCACACTTATCACAGGAAGCTTGGTCTTTGGATAGGCTCTTTGCTTTGGAGGGACAAGAGACAAGAATTAAAGATGAATTTACATTGCTTTTTGACAGTATAAACTGAGATCCAGAGAAAGAACTAGGGAGTCTGAATGCAGATTGAAGCAGACTATTTTCTCTCTCTTTTTTTCTTTCTCGTGGTTTTTCCCTTTTGTTCTGATTCTTCTTTAACAACATGACTTATATGGAAACGTGATTATACATGTATATCCTATTTCAGATTGCCAGTTGTCTTCGGGAGGGGAAAGGAAAGGGGAGAAAAAAATTTAGAATTCAAAATCTTATAAAAGTGAATGTTGAAAACTATCTTTACATGTAATTAGAAAAAATAAAATACTATTTAAAAAAAAACAGTGTAAATTGAGAAGCGGAACAGTGAGAGAGAAGGGGATAGAAGAGGAAGTGTGTATGTACGTACATGTGTGAGCACACACGTGGTGGGAAAAAGTCAACAACTTCCCCCTTCCTCTGAAGGCGATGGAGGATGTATCCAGGGGTCTGAAGGAGTGACTACAATCAAGAAGGAGGACATGTTGTGAACTTCCTCGACTCCTTTCCTTCAGTGTACTCCACACTCCCATTTCTGTCAGAGAGGCTGCCACTCTATCAGTCTCTCAGGTTCACAGCCTTAGAGTCGTTCTTGTTTCTTCATTCTTTCTCACCCCATATATCCATCACTTGTCTATCTCTGTAACATGTCTAGCATCTGACTCCTCTCTACCAAAATAGCCCCCCCCCCACCCACCCAGCTCAGGCCCTCATCACCTCTCGTCTAGGTTACTGGAACAATGTCCCTGTCTCAAATCTTTCCCCAGCCCAGTCTACTCCAAATAGCACTTAAAGTGACTCTACAAATTTGATATCACTCTCCTACTCAATAAAGTTTAGTGGCTCCCTATTGCTTCTAGATTCAAATATAAAGTTTTTAAAGTCCTTTACAACCCGGGGGGCAGCTAGGTGGTGCAGTGGATTGGGTGCTGGGCCTAGAGTCAGGAAGACACATCTTTCTGAATTTAAATCTGGCCTCGGACACTTACTAACTGTGTGACCCTGAGCAAGTCACTTAACCCTGTTCGACTCAGTTCCTTTTTCATCTTTAAAATGAACTGGAGAAGAAAATGGTAAACCACTCCAGTATCTCTACCAAGAAAAATCCAAATGGGGTCACAGAGAGTTGGATACAATGCAAAACAACAAAACTACAAACTAGCTCCAACCTATCTTTATTGTACATGCCTTCCCTCCACTCTCTCTCATGATCTGTGATTCAGACAAATTAGCACTCAAGAAACCAAAAATCCTTCCCCTTGACCTTGCTACCTTTCTAAGCTATTATCCCTTCTGTTCCTCATTGCCAAACACCTATATAAAGAGAAGTACAAATACTAGCTGTTCCTAGAGTGTAGAATACCACTTTCTCTCTTCAAGACAAAACTACAAAATAAGTACTTATTTGAATTGTCTCCTCTATGTTTATTCTATATATGACTAAATACACAGTCCAACAGAATGTAAGCTCCTTATGAGTAGGGATTGTTTCATTCTTTTTTTAGTCCTAGCAAGGAACACAATCTCTGTCACATAGTAGGCGCTTAATAAATGAGTGTTGATTGATTGACTGATTAGCCCTCTCAGTGTCCCTAATACATTCTGTTTCCCTACCTTCCTCCTGGTCTCAGAGGAAGACATGGTCATCCTTGTCCTTACTAAGGAAGGTTGCCCTCTGCACCTGTCTTCTCCCTCCTGTCCCTTCCCCAACTCCCCTTCTCTCTCATTTGTAATCTCATGCACAGAGGCGGTAAGGAAGTGGATTCTCCAGAATACAGTGGAAAGAACACTGGCTCTGGAGTCATGTGTCCCGGGTTCCAATCTTATTTCACTTTGGGCAAGTTATTTGGCCTCCTCAGGCCTTTGTTTCCTCCTATATAAAACGAATGAGTTAGACAGAATGGCTTCTAAAGGTCCCTCAACCCCAACTGCAAATCTATAAGCCCTCTGTTGATAAAACAGAAAGCTACTTCCACTGACCTGGCGTTTCCTGAAGCTATGCTCCTTTCTCTCCTTCACTGCCCAACACCCACATACATAGTAATCTACATGTAGTGGCCCTTGCTTCCTTCACTACCTACTTGCTACTACTCAACCTTTGACAATAGTTTCTCTTTCAACCACTTCAAGGAAACAGCTTGTTCCCAAAGACCACTAATGATACCTTTATTACCAAACCTAACGGTCCTTTTTCTGTCCTGTCTTTCCAGGGCTTGTGATTTTTGTCTTTTTTGGCTGGTTCCTTATCCTCCTCCAGCTCCTTCAACATAGATGTTCTCCAAGGTCCTTTTCTCTCTTATCCTAAGACTCTACTTTCAACCTCTCCTCAGAACTCTGAGAACCTCTTTTTAGTATTATATTATAATACAAGTCTGTACTTCCTTCTAGCTATCTCTACCTGGAGTCCTATCTGTATCACAAATTCAACACATCTAAAACTGAAGTCACCATCTTAGTCATCTCTAAAAATTCCTCCTACTTCATTTCTGTTGATGACACCATCAGTCCCCTTAAAAGTCTAAAACTCATCAAACTGTAGTTCAAAACTCATCTTTGACCCTTCTCTTTTCCTTAACCCACATGGCAAACCAGTTGTCAAGTTTTTGGTCACTTCTACCTTTATGATGACCCTGGCATTTGGTCATTACTTTTCACACTCCCTGCAACCATTCAGATTCAAGTTCTCATGCTCTGCCACCTAGACTATTTTAACATCCTAACCAGTCTCCTACTAGTCTATATCCAGTCTATTCCTTCTCCAAGCCAATAACATCCACCACTGACTGGGCAATGCTCCTCATGCACTACTCTGACCGTTTTCACTTCTGTATTCTTCTTGGAGGGGTCTCCGTTGTCTAAACAAAAAAATTACAAATTCCTGAATCTGGTATTCAAGATATTTCCTCAATTTGGCTCCAAAACACTTATCAAACCAGTAGTCCTTTTCACGTATTGCACATTCCAGTCAATCTGGACTATTTTCTGTCCCCATCCCTCTTATGCTGTCCCTGAAACTTAAAAGGAACTGCACATCTCCATTAGTTCACACATTGCTCTCTTGCTTCAAGGCCCAAAAAAGATGTCCATTCTTCCATGAAGTCCTTCCTACCTCTCTTCCCTGCTTCAGCTCAAAGTGAGCTTTCTCACCTCCAATTTCTCCTCCCCCTTTATCTATGCCTCTGCTTTATCCTGACCTTACTCGAGCTTATTTTGTAGTTATTCGTATACTTGTCATTTGGCTGATCAGATTGTTAAAGCTCTCAAGAGACAGACCCATCACTCATCTTTTATCCTCAGAGCCTGGCATGGTACACCCTGCACAAAATAAACATGAATATTTGTTTGCCTGAACTGACCATGCTGTTCTTGGAGGAGGGGGAAGAAGCAGGAACCTGAACCACTCTGCTTATGTTTTCAGATCTTAAGGACAGGCTCATCCACCCTTAGGAATACTGCCTCACTATTTACCTTATGATGATTGTCTAAAGTTACTCTAGTAACTCTTCTCAGAGTCACTTAACAAAAACTGCTTTGTCAAGATTAGTCCAAACAGTACTGAACGGTTAGTAGTATGTATCTATACTCCTAGGTTCGTGACTTCTGAAAATGTCAGCTAAAACTATATCGTCCACATATTTCTACATCTTCTCTATACATCATGTATAGAAGGCTTTTAAGGAGATCACTGATCTTGGGATTCTGGCTTTGCCAAGCTGGACCCATTTCATCCCCCAATTTCTCAAAAAGGAAAATTTGTCTCTCACAAATTCTCTCAAGGTACAAATTAAATCGTGTTACTCAATTACTTGTTTTATTTCTTTTTGAGTGTTATTCAAAGAGATTGCTATAGAAAGCAAAGAGGTCCAAGCAACTGATCTTTATTCAGAGCCTACTAATTTAAAGATTACTTAAAAAACAGAAGAGAAATATATATCTGATAGAAAATACTCTGTTCTCTAATTCTACTAACACAGGGGAAAAGTGTTTGTCTAAAACAAAAAATCCTCCCTTTCAGCAAAACCTTCTAGCAGTGTTTCAGATATCCAAAACCAAACTTCAACAAACATTTAATGAGCAATGCACCAACCCTACCCCCACTTTCTTTCTGGTACCCAGGGCTGTATTGCTTTTTCCAAACCTGTCATCAGGAAAGGAGCTGAAATAACCTTAGACACACTAAGAGATAACCAACTAATAAAGTTTAAAAGTGTTATCTTCCTGGGGCATTAAGATAAATGAAGGAAGAGCTAGCTGTGGAAAGGCAAAGCATCAGGTAGTCAGTGTGTGAGTTGGGTGAGTGAGTTTGAGTGAGTGTGTGTGTGTGTGTGTGTGTGTGTGTGTGTGTGTGTGTGTGTGTGTGTTGGTAGTGAAAAAGTAAAATTTTAGGGCAATAGGGCCTTTTGATCCTCTGAAATTAACTCCAACAAATATTTAATAAGTATTTATGTTCACAAACAAAACCTATGCAACCAAGATTAGAAGGAAAACAAAGTTGGGAAACAATTGTTACAGCAAGCATCTCCGATAAAGACCTCATTTCTCAAATATATGTAGAACTGAATCAAATTTAAAAGAATACAAATCATTCTCCAGTTAATAACTGGTCAAAGGATATGAACAAGTAGTTTTCAGATGAAGAAATCAAAGCTATCGACAGGCATACGAAATCTAAATCACTACTAATTAGAGAAATACAAATTAAAACAATTCTGAAGTACCACCTATAAGATTAGCTAATATGACAGAAAAAGAAAATGATAAATTCTGGAGAGGATGTGGGAAAACTGGAACACTAATACATTGTTGGTGGAGTTGTGAATTGAACCAACTATACTGGAGAGCAATTTGGAACTATGCCCAAAGGGCTATCAAACTGTGCACATCTTTTGGCCCAGAAATACCACTACTAGGTCTGTATCCCAAAGAGACCATAAAAAAGGGAAAAGGATCTAAACGTACAAAAATATTCACAGGAGTTTTTTCTATGGTGGCTAAGAATTGGAAATTGAAGGGATACCCGTCATGTGGGGAACGGCTGAGCAAAGTTGTGCTAAATGAACATAAGGGAATACTATTGTGCTATAAGAAATGATGAACAGGCAGATTTCAAAAAAATCTGGAAAGATTCACATGAACTGATGCAAAGTAAAGTGGGCAGAACCAGAAAATTCTACAGAGTAAAAATACCAAGTGATGATCAAATATGATTGACTTAGCTCTTCTCAGCAATGCAATGATCCAAGACATTTCCAAAAGCCTCATGATGCCATCCACATCCAGAGAAAGAACTGATGGAGTACAAATGCAAATGGAAGCAGACTATCTTCACTTTATTTATTTTCCTAGTTTTTTCCTTTTGTTCTGTTTCTTCTTTCATGGCATGACTGACATGGAAATGTTTTACATGACTGTACATATATGATGACCTATGTCAAATAGCTTACCGTCTTGGGAAGGAGGAAGGACAGGGAGAAAATCTGGAACTCAAAATTTTATTTAAAAAAGAATGTTAAAAATTGTCTTGGGGCAGAGTCAAGATGGCAGCTTGAAAACAGGGACTAGCTTAAGCTCTCCCCCAAATCCCTCTAAACAGCTGTAAAAAAAATGGCTTTGGACAAATTCTAGAGCTACAGAACCTATGAAATAACAGAGGAGGCAGGTCTCCAGCCCAAGACTGCCTGGATGGTCGCTGGGAAGGGTCTATCATACCATGCTGGGAACAGAGCACAGTCCAGCATGGGCCATGCCAGAACAGACCAGAAAGCAGTAGACCAGGCAGAGCAGGGCTCAGGGCCCTGAATCACTGAGCTGTGGCAGTTACCAGACTTCTCAACCCACAAATGCCAAAGACAACTTAGCAGGTCCGCGGGAAACTGCTGGATCAGGTTGAGAGAAGTGAGAGGTCAGCTCCAGTTCCAGGAGCGGCAGAGGTGGTGTGGAGGGGAGGCAGCAGCAACAGGAAGCTCCTGCAGCTGCTTCCAGAGCTCCAGCTGGTGTTGCTTCAGGTCCCAGGCCCAGAAGTTGGGAGGAATCAAGTGGCAGATCAGAGCAGGAGGGCAGGGAGTACTTTGCTAGCACTGAGGCAAGGTTCTCTTGCTTTGCCCTGCTTGTATTTGGGTTGAGGTCCTAGCTGGCAGTTCTTGGGGGAGGAGGAGCACTGGTGTGGCAGAGCTTGCTGTGTAGAAGTAGCTCTGAAAACAACAGCACGACACCCCTGAAGCTTGGGACAAAGCACTCACCATTTTGAAGGTAGTCATACCCTAACAAAAAGCTCAAAGGTCAAGTAGTTGGCTGGGAACATGAGCAAGCAGTGAAAGACTCAGACTACTGAATCTTTTTTCGGTGACAAAGAAGATCAAAACATACATCCAGAAGAAGTCAACAAAGTCAAAGAGCCCACACCAAAAGCCTCCAAGAAAAATACGAATTGGTCTCAGGCCATTGAAGAGCTCAAAAAGGATCTGGAAAGGCAAGTAAGAGAAGTAAAGGAAAAATTGGGAAGAGAAATAAGAGTGATGCAAGAAAATCATGAAAAACAAGTCAATGACTTGTTAAAGGAGACCCAAAAACTACTGAAGAAAATAACACCTTAAAAAGCAGACTATCTCAAATGGCAAAAGAGCTCCAAAAAGCCAATGAGAAGAATGCCTTAAAAGGCAGAACTGGCGAAATGGAAAAGGAGGTCCAATGGACCACTGAAGAAAATACTACCTTAATAATCAAAATGGAGCAAGTGGAAGCTAGTGACTTTATGATAAATCAAGATATTATAAAACAGAACCGAAAAGAGTGAAAAAATGGAAGACAATGTGAAATATCTCATTAGAAAAACCACTGACCTGGAGAATAGATCCAGGAGAGGTAATTTAAAAATTACTGGACTACCTGAAAGCCATGATCAAAAAAAGAGCCTAGATATCATCTTTCAAGAAATTATTAAGGAAAATTGCCCTGATATTCTAGAACCAGACGGTAAAATAGAAACTGAAAGAATCCACTGATTGTCTCTTGAAAAAGATCCCAAAAAGAAAAACTCTAGCAATATGGCAGCCAAACTCCAGAGTTCCCACCTCAAGGAGAAAATATTGCAAGCAGCCAGAAAGAAACAATTTGAGTATTGTGGAAACACAATCAGGATAACAAAGATCTAGCAGCTTCTACATTAAGGGATTGAAGGGCTTGGAATATGATATTCCAGAGGTCAGTGAGCTAGGATTAAAACCAAGAATCACCTAACCAGCCAAACTGAGTATAATACTCCAGGACAAAATATGGATTTTCAAAAAAATAGAGGACTTTCAAGCATTCTCGAAGAAAAGAACAGAGCTCAATAGAAAATTTGACTTCAAATACATGTATCAAGAGAAGCATGAAAAGGTAAACAGGAAAGAGAAATCATAAGGGACTTACTAAAGCTGAACTGTTTTGTTTACATTCCTACATGGAAAGATGATATTTTTTCATGAAACCTTTCTAAATGTTAGGGTAGTTGAAGGGAATATACATCTATGTAGACAAAGGGCACAGGGTGAGATGAATATGAAGAGATGATACCTAAAAATAAATAAATAAATACAATTAAGGGGTGAGAAAGAAATATTGGGAGGAGAAAAGGAGAGAGAGAATGGGGTAAATTATCTCACATAAAAGTGGCAAGAAAAAGCAGTTCTATTGGAAGGGAAGACGGGACAGGTAAAAGTGGATGAGTGAATCTTGCTCTCATCATATTTGACTTGAGAGAATAACATACACACTCAATTGGGTATCTTACCCTACAGGAAAGTAGGGGGGAAAGGGATAAGAGAGGAGGGATGATAGAAGGGAGGGCAGATGGGGGGGGGGGAAGTAATCAAAAGCAAACACTTTTGAAAAGGGACAGGATCAAGGGAAAAAACTGAATAAAGGTGGACAGGATAGGATAGAGGAAAATACAGTTAGTTTTTCACAACATAACTCTTATGGAAGTGTTTGCATAATGATACATGTGTGGCCTATGTTGAATTGCTTGCCTTCTCAAGGCGGGTGGGTGAGGAGGGAAGAAGGGAGAAAATTTGGAACTCAAAGTTCTAAAAACAAATGCTCAAAAAAAAAGTTGTTTTTTTTTTTTACATGCAACTGGGAAATAAGATATATAGGCAATGGGGTATAGAAATCTTATCTTGCCCTACAAGAAAGTAAGGGGAAAGGCGGGGGAGAGGGGGGTGACAGAAGGGAGGGCAGACTGGGGAAAGGGGCGATTAGAATATAGGCCATTACAAGGTGGGGTGAGGGTAGAAATGGGGAGAAAATTTGTAACTCAAAATCTTGTGGAAATCAATGTTGAAAACTAAAAAACATTAAATAAAGAAATAAGGAAAAAAATTTTTTTATATTGTCTTTATATGAAATTGGGAAAAATAAAATACTATTTAGAAGGGGACAAAAGATAAGTGCTTGAGTCCAGAACACTGCCATGGGAAGATCCATACTTAATTATCTAACACACTGCTCCTGCTCTCATGGAGCTTACAGCCTAATAGGGGCATAAGACACAGAGATAACTCTAAAAATACATGAGAAGTTGGTTATATAAGTGTCTAACAAAGAGGAAGGCTCTTTTTCTTTAAGAGGAACTAGGAAGTGTCATTTGACTTGGATGTTAAAAGATGGTTAACTATCCTTAGTAACATAGTGTTGCCCACAGCTACATATCTAGGTTTTAAACCTTGATTTCAGAGAGCCAATCTTCTGGGAATGATCAACTGGAAGAGGGATGGAATTGGTGCAACTTCAGAAGGATGACAACTACAGCCATGCCAATCTCAGTTCCTGGACCTAAAGTTGAGTCTTTATTTAAACTACTTTGCACTGGGGATTTGGTTAACATAAGCTTCCAACTGGCCCTGAAACCAGTATTTCCTCTTTTCACAAGAGGGTAGTGTATGAACCAAAAATTTCTCTAACTCCAACACTGTAGAACAGTAAGACTGCTGATGACTCCAACCTATCAATCTCTGAATGAGGGCTCAGCAGCCTTTTGTCAGGCTCTGGGGAAATTCTCAAATGCTACACTTGCTTCAATAACTGCAAAAACAAAGAAACGTGCCAACATGGCTTTCAACCATTTGTGTGCAGCAGGGATAGGGTTTTTTGTTTAATATGTTGGCTCTAATGCTGCCAAATGGGAAGAGGGAGGAGCTTTCTTTTTCTCTAGCTTTTAAAAAGAAAGGAATTAAGGCAGGCTTCTGGTAAGATGGCTAAGTGATTGGGTCTAAGACTCTAAGCTCAGCCATTCCTCATCATACCAAAGAATGCACTAAATAAGGTGAGAATACAACCACCAAAAAGAAGGGAAAGGGGGAAAAGGAGTAAAGATTAAGAAGCAGTCTATTCTTTTGAATAAAATGTATTTAACAGGGCAGAAGAGAAGTATGGAGAAAAGAGTTTCCTCCTTTTCTTTCCCTTAATTCATGAAAGAAAGAGTAATTTACCCTCCAACATGGATCAGGAAGAAATTAACTCAGAGGATTAACTACTTGTTTCAACAATCTGGCTAGCAGCTGTTGTGGGGATAAAAGATCAACACAAGCCCAACAACAAAAATGCTACCAGCACACTGCAAAAGCACAGGTTCTTCTGATCTGCTTTAGTAAGGAAAGCAACGTTAAGGGGTTGACAAGCTTATTTTAATTCAGCATACAAATACCATTCACTTAGTTCAGGGGAAAAAGCTAGCACCCTGAACTTCAGAACAAAATACAAAGTACAAACATCGACAGACAGACCTTGTCTGATTCAAATCCCAATACAGAGTTACCAGAGTTTAACAAAGTTTCAGCATCCAGGTTTACGAGCTGGAGGGCTTCTTAGCTACAGCTGCCTGGAGTCTCCACACGCCACCAAGAGTGAGAGCCTTAAATTACAAACATTGACAGACAAACCAAATACAGATTCATAGTTACCAACATCTAGGTTCAGCTCGGGAGCTCAAAACAAGGGTTGGCTCAGAGTCACTCTAGCCACCACTGCTGTGGATTAGAGCTCCAAGGAAGAGAAAGCCAACCCCTGGTTTTATAGCTTTTTCAGGGTCAGGGGTGACCTAGAATTGTCACAAAGAGGTGACTTAAACCCACGTGGTCTAAAAGCCTCTGCTGTCCCAGACATGTCACTCAAACTCATGTGTAAACTAGGCCCTCCCCTGAGGCAAAGAGGCACCAAGGACACCCAAATCTAATCAAGGAAACAAAGACCAAACTCTCCAAGGGCACTTAGTTGAACTGAGTGCTAAGAGCTTACCAACACACTTAAGAGCTTACCAACACATTGCTTACCAACACACTACTGTAAAGTACACAGTGCACTTCCTCTAGACTTCAGCTTTAGCTGCTTCCTCAAGTGTTGGAAATGGGTACAAGGCAAAGCTACCCTGACCCCAAACAACTCTGATCAGAGGGGAAAGAAAAAGAAAACTTTCTGGTGGCTGATTCTTGGCCTACCATGCCACTAGTTCCCTAGAGCGAAAAAGAGGGTGATTTTTAAAACGATTAGAATTAAAAAATATTGTTCTCACAGTGGATTTAAAAAGCTCTTCTATATATAGTAGATTTCACTATCTATATATAAAAGTAAAGAAGGACACACATCTATAGGTGACCAGAGGCCTGAGATATTCCTAAAAGTTAAGAAAAGATCTCTGCTATGCACTAGTGCCCTCTGCTGTAGAGACTGTCATCAGCCTTGTAGCCTGAGCTAGCTAAGCAGGAGACAGACCCTTTTCACTTACTCAGCTAGGGGAATTGGGATGCTGGCTGGGGCCTAGTTCACAGGTTATAGTGATAATATCTCTTAACATTTTTAATCTGGCCAAACACTGATTCCAAGGCCATCTATGTTTTCCAGTAGGGACGATTTACACCAACCCTCATCAAATCTGTCTGCTGTAGGTTACAACATGAAGGTAATCTGTCAATTTTACTGGTAGTTGGTATGTCACTCCTAAGAGGATCTTTTACCCAGGTTTGGAGGTAGAGTGCCAACTTCTCCAGGGTCACCGTCTAGATATCATTCATATATGTAGTTCACAAAGCCCAGAAAATCAGGAAGGGTGCTACAAGTTGAGCACTGGTAGCAATTAATGAACAAATATTTATTAAATGTATGCACTACGTACAAGTACTGAGAAGGGAGGCAGGATGTCAGAAGGAAAAAAATTCTGGATGCTCAATGTTGAGAACAATAATCCAATTATGTGAAATAAATAATATATACAAAATCATGAAGAAAATTAGCAAGTATGTTGGTTACAAATCAAAGATATTTCCACCTTCCCACATGTCAGAAATGTTGTCCACGGGTTTTACAAGAATAACTTGCTTAGCACTCATACTCCTTGGCTCTGAGACAGACTGGCTGCCTCCAAATGTCCAGATGCATGAGCTACTGTGGTGGTTGTCTCAGGCAAGCTGTGGCCAGCCCAATCAGGATGGGTTCACTAGGCAGCTGTTTGCTACTCATTATCAGAGTCAGAAAACTCCTCAAAGTCCCTAGAGTCAAAAGTGCTTAGGAACAGGAGGCAGCTAGTTGAAGAGAATATTCTTACCAGCTGTGGCTAGGATAGTAAGGCCTTCTGCTTCTCTGGCATATCCATAGACACAAATGTACACGGCTTAGCTAACACCCAGATGGTGGACAGCACCTGGTGGGGAAACTAGCTGTTGGTATTTTCCTTTGAACTGCCATGCTTTGCCCCAGCAAATAACATTCTAGTAATTTGGCTCTGAGGTTTCCCCTGAAGGCAGAGTTTTATTGGATTACTGTGGGGACTGTACATATCATCCCATAATCATCAGATACTCCTTGCTTTTATGTGGTCTGTCCTCCCTCAGGAGAAACACTATGATCTTACCAATTCTTTCCAACCATATGTGTTTTGCCCAAAGATACAAAGACTGACAGTATAAGGATATCCAAATGTTAGGCAAGCAGTGAGGAATCTAGCAGTGTAGATGAAAGTAGTTCTCACTAGCCCCCAGCAGGTCCCAAAAGCAGCCAAATCATTTGGCTCAATAGGAAAGCTATCCATCACTGGGACCTGGTACAGAGCTCTTAACTCCCAAGAAAAAGAGAGCGATATCAGCAACCTCCTTCTAAATTCCTTTTCCACTACTGGAAGGCCTTGCAGTAACTTCTCTGTGATCTGCAAACACAACATTTGGGATAGGGTCCCATGCCTATTTTACACTGACATGTCTTGACTAACAAAGCTCAAACTGTGAACACCCTAGTATGATATAACAAAAGCTGATTATGTGTATGTGGTTCCTAAATTCTCTAGGCTTCAGTGTTTCATCTGCAAAATGAGGGAGTCGCAACTCCCTCTCTAAGGTACTCTAACTCTAAATCCTTTTATTCTATGACCTAAGCACTTCAGTGACTCTTCCTCAGGGTCCTGAGGAAGGACTGTGTAGAGGTAATCAGGGCAGGGTTTTTTGCTGTTCTTCTCTTGTCTTGGAACACTCAGCACTAAGAACACTCTGTCTCAGTGCTAAGACAATTGTTGATTTGTATATGATGTGGTGCTGGTGGTCGGAGCTTTCCCACATTCTAAATGCTAACTTGGCCCCAGCCCTCAGGGTCCTGAGCAGGGTATATGTGTTGGAAGGTTAGCGTTTCACTTTTGGGGGTACACTCATTGAAAGAGTGACAAGACTCTGGGCAAGCCGTTGAAATCGCCCCTCCGGCTTTGTAACCCAGACAGATAGATGTTGGTGTTTCTCTGGTAACCATGGATTGCTATGGACAGACTGGTTTGTGTTATTTGCTGCTTATAATGTATGCTTGTAATTTTTGTTTGTATTTGTTCTGAAGTTCAGGGGGCTGATCTTTTGATCTTTTCTCCCTGAACTAAGTGAATGATATATGTATGTTTAATTAATCTGAGACTGTTAACCCCTTAATGTTGCTTTCCTTAGAAAAGCAGTTCAAAGAATCTGTGTTGGCAGCCCTTCTGCATGCTGGTGTTACTGGTCTTACACAGCCACAGTAGCTGCTAAGCCACCCTGTTGTTACGAGGACCAACCAAAAGGTCCTGAGCAAAATACTGACAATGCTTTCTTCTCAGAGGGATGGTGCTTCCCACCATGGTTCTCCTTGTCTATTTCACTGCTAAAAAACTAGTTAATTCCATTTTAGATAATCTCTAAAGCATACTTTCTTTCTACCATTGTACCCTTGTTTTTCAAATCTTGTTCAGTCATTTCAGCAAGATTCCTCTCCCTTAGTGATAGATTCTCTGTCTCCTTTCTAATCCTATTTGGGAATCAGAAAACAACTCTAGGCAAAGGCAGTAAGTTGAGGAGTAGTGCAAGTGATATCTGCTGTCCCTTATGCAAGCCGTAAGTTTTAAAGCGAAACTAGATGCAACAGAGCTGGTGAAATCAGCATAACAGATCTTGAGAATTCCCACAGATACTCTTCAGAATCTTGACCAAAGTCTTCTCATCTTTCTCTTGTTAAAGGCGTTATTTCTCAAGTAACTTATTACAACTGTCCTTTTCAGTTTTAAGTTATTTTTTTGTTTGTTTGTTTGTTTTTTTTTTTACTATTTTTCATGTAAAATTTTAATTACATTATAGGGATAAACGAGCTTTTAGTACTGGGCCCACAGGAGCTATATGAATACCACTACAAAATAGTCTTTATAAAATAAAGACAGATGTAAATAACCTGAGAAAAATTAAGTGTTCACAGGTAGACCAAGGCAATATAAAGAAATGACAATACTAGCGAAATTAATTTACTTACTCAAATAAGGAAACTGAGATACAGAGAGGTTAAGGTCCAGGAAGCAGTAGGTGCTTAGTAAATGTTTGATAAATTGAATTAAATCCACAGTCCCGTCATCAAAAGATAAAAGGAGGATTGTTGGTTCCAGGTCTGGGCCGGGAATTATGTCAACAGATAGGAAGAATAAGAAAAGTCACACAGTAGAAGGCAGAAGGGGTACTGAGAATGATAAGAAGCTGCTCTGAGTCCCCTCAAAAGATGTATTTCTCATTTTCCTGCACCCCACATATCCAACCAGCTGCTAGATCTGGTTTATTCTACCTCCATCCTCCTTTACTCCGCTCCCAAAACTTTTACTCTAGTTTGAGATCTTATTTTCCCTTGTCCAGCCTACTGCAATACCTGCCTCACTGGTTTCCCTGCCTAAAAGTCTCTCTCCTCCACACAGCTGTCAGACCAATATTCTTAGACCACAGTCCTGACCAAATTATTATCCCCTTGCAATAGTAACCTATCACCTCTAAGATCAAATATAAATTCTTTTTTTAATTAATTTTTAGTTTTAGTTTACAACATTCAGTAGCTCAAGTTTTTGAGTTTCAAATTTTCTCCGCCCCCACCCAAGACAGCATGCAATCCAATATAAGTTCTACATATACCTTCACACTAAACATATTTTCACAATAGTCAAGTTGTAAAGAAGAATCATAATCAACGGAACGAACTACGAGAAAGAAGAAACAAAACAGAAACAAAAACAAACAAACAAAAAAAAAGAGAGCATATAGTTTGCCTCAATCTGCATTCAGACTCCGTAATTTTTTCTCTGGATATGAATCGCTTTTTCTATCGTGAGTCTTTTGGAGCTGTTTTTGAACCTTGCATTGATGAGAAGAGCCAAGTCTATCAAAGTTAGTCATCACGGATACCGCATGTCTGTAATCCTGTATAATGTTCTCCTGCTTCTGCTCCCCTCACTCAGCATCAGATCACGTAGGTCTTTCCAGGTTATTATGAAGTCTGCCTGCTCATCATTTCTTATAGCACAATAGTATTCCATTACATTCATACACCACAACTTGTTCAGCCATTCCCCATTTGATGGGCAACACCTTGATTTCTAATTCTTTGCCACCACAAAAAGAGTTGCTATAAATATTTTTGTACATATGGGTCCCTCTCCCACTAGTGTGATCTCTTTGGGATACAGCCCTAGAAGTGGTATTGCTGGGTCAAAGGGTATGCACATTTTTATAGCCCTTTGGGCATAGTTCCAAATTGCTCTCCAGAATGGTTGGATCAGTTCACAACTCCACCAACAACGTATTAGTGTTTCAATTTTCCCACATCCTCTCCAGCATTTATCATTTTCTTGTTTTGTCATGTTAGCCAATCTGACAGGTGAGATGTGGTACCTAAGAGTTGTTTTTGATTTGCATTTCTCTAATCAGTAGTAATTTAGAGCACTTTTTCATATGACTATAGGTATCTTTAATTTCTTCCTCTGAAAACTGCCTGTTCATATCCTTTGACCATTTCTCAATTGGGGAATGACTTGTATTCTTAAAAATTTGATTCAGTTCTCTTTATTTTAGAAATGAAGCCTTAATCAGAGACACTGGTTATAAAAATTCTTTCCCAATTTTCTGCTTCCCTCCTAATCTTGGTTGCATTGGCTTTGTACCAAAACTTTTCAATTTAATGTAATCAAAATTATCCATTTTGCATTTCATAATGCTCTCTCTCGTTTGGTCATAAATTCTTCCCTTCTACATAAATCTGACAGGTGAACTATTCCTTGCTCTCCCAGACTGCTTATAGTATCAGCCTTTCAATCTATATTGTGAACTCATTTTGACCTTATTTTGGTATATGGTGTGAGATATTGGTCTAGGCCTAGTTTCTGCCATACTATTTTCCAGTTTTCCCAGCAGTTTTTGTCAAATAGTGAGTTTTTATCCAAATATAAATTCTTTCCATTGGTATTTAAAGGCTCTTACAATCTGGTTCCAATCTATCCTTTTAACCTTCACTCTATGGTCCAGCCTAACTGGCTTTCTTCTGCTCCTCATTCTATATCTCCTGCCTCTAGGCTTTTGCACACATTGTGGTTCTGCCCCCCCACCCTCAACCCAGTACATCTTGAGTATACATCCTCACCTCTGCCTCCCTAAGAATGACTAGCTTCCTGTAAACCTCAGCTCAAGTACCAGTTCCTACATGAGACTTTTCCTGATTCAAACCATTTGTGATAGTACAAAAATCATATATGCGTGTGTGTGTGTGTGTTTGTACATATAGACATAAAGATATAGTATGCATTTAACAAATGCTTGCTGACAGGTTAATACATATAAGCCAAGGAGAGGGACAGGTATTTCTTGACTTTTCTTTCAGGTGACAAAATATATTCTAATCCCACCTCCAATTTCTTGAAATACCATTAATTAAATCCCAGGGAATAAGCATCATTTAAAAAATGCCTCTGGGAGGGCTGGTAGGATATCAGATACTGTGAATTAGTTTAATCAGATTTGCTTTTCTCTTAACATCTAGCTGAAATTATTCCATGGCCCTAAGACGTATTTTTATTGGGGACAGAGGCATGTAGGTAGCACAGGGAAGACAAATAGGAAAAAAGAAGAAATGATGTTGGAGCAAGGTACATTGCTGGGAGTAGGGAAAAGCCCATGTGAGATGACATTGTACAGGGATTTGGGCAGCCAGAAGGAAATGAGATGAAGAAAATATCAGGAAATAGAAAGACATCAAAGGCAGGCTTCTCCTATTTTAAAATGTCGCTTAAGGGCATCACTGTTCCCTACTCCCTCCCTTCAGAATATATAACCCAAAAGGGAAGGAAGCTCTTTTGACAACTGGTAACAGACTGAGTGTGGGTTTCCTCACTGGCAAAGTGAGGATCATTAGGTACCCCAGTACCTCACAGAATGGTTATTAGAACCAAATTATATAATGTTACCTATAACTTTAAGTGCTTTACTAATCAGTTTTTCTTCTACATATACACATGCACATATATGTAAATATACATTAATAAACAAAGTAGATGAAAATTGCATTAATGCAGACAGGCTGTCATTTGCATCTAAGTGGGAACCCCAAATATGAATGTACATATTTGTCACTAATAAATAAATTTATATATTTGTATATAATGTATAAACTTGACAGTGATACATATTGTTGAATACAAAACAGGACAGGAAGTGATGTGTGTGTGCCTGTGTTTGTGTGTGCATGTGCACTTAAGAGAAATTTAATCCTAAATCTAACTTGGAAACTAGCCAACAACAGAAGACTAGAATCCAGCCTCCAACTCTTGTAGAAAAAGGTTAAATTATATGCAACTTAAAAGTGGGGACTTTGTCTTAGATATTTATGGTATGTCTACACAGATAAGCAATTTAATAAAGGTTTGTTGAATGAATAAAATGAACCATCTTCCCATGTGTGCTATGTTATTTAATTACTGAATGCACTGTGATGTGGGATCAGGCTTCCGAAACCTCATGCATTCAGAAGCTTCCTCTTCCCTCCTTACCTCTTCTTTCACTAATGAGAATTTCTCGTCGTTCTTTCATTTCAGAGCTGAGTTTCTCAACCATCTTGCTGATGCAGTTGTCCAGCACTAGGGAGCGAGTTTTAGATTCAATATCTTGTCGACAGATGGGACATTCCATTTTTCGCTTCATCCACTCACTGATACAGTAGGAACAAAAACTGTGGGCACAGTTCAAGGTAACAGCCTAAAAAGGGCAAGAAGAGGAATCCATCAGGGATCTCACTCTTGGATGCTTTTTCAATAGCAAAAGCAACAATACGATGAATAAACCTCTCAAGTAAATCAGAACATGATCTACAATGATCTATTAAGTTGTTACTGCCCAACTAGCTCAGCCAGGATTTTGTAGGAAAATAAGAATCAATCTCAAGATTGTGTTCAAATATCATCTTGAACCATTTTCTTTTTCTGTGGTTAATCAGAGCACTTGCAACAATTAAGGTCATAGACTCACAAGAGTTATAGACTAGAGGTGCAGAAGGATATATGCATTTTCTGAAATTCCCAACGTGTGGATTTATTTTGGTTGATTATACTTATTTACTTCAAGTCAGGGCTTTTATTTTGGGAGAAGAGAGAGATTTTTTGGTTACAGCAAAAATAGGTAGTGATAGTGATACCAAAACAAAAAAAGAAGAAAAGAAAGAAGAGTGTCAGTGAAACATTTTTTTAAATGCAGACAAAAAAGCGAGTTACAGAAAAAGAAAAAAAGGAAAAAGGAAATTTAGAGGAAGACAGGGATAAGCAAGACAGCTTTGGAACTTCCATGCAACATTTATTATATACTTAAAAAAAGAACTAAGTTGTATGTAATGGAGATTCACGGATACATATACAATCTCTTTTTCTTTTGAATAGGGAAAAAATTGTGTTTGTTGTTTTTCGAGTTTATAATAACAATAAAGGAAAAAAATTCAGCCTAGGTGGGAGCCATATAGTAGAAAACTTAAAAGGGCAATTTAGTATTTTCTGCTAGAGGCAATAGGGAGCCATTTTTGATTTTTCAGTAGGAGAGCAATTGTTTTGAGAAGGGAGATCTATGTTTTAGGAATATTAATTTGGCAGCTTAAGACAAGGATGGATTGAAGAGGGGAGACAGTAAATAGAAGCAAAATGAGGGAAACTACTGCAACAGCATCTAAGTGATAGGTGATTAGGGACTGAGAGTGGGAATGGGAGGAGAAAGTTTAAGAGATAATCTGGAGATAGGACAGATAGAACTTGGAGTATTTGGATACAGAATTTGAGGGAGAGGGAAAAGCCAAGAGGGCAGCTAGGCAGCACAGTGGAGACAGTGCTGGGCCTGAAATCAGGAAGACTCATCTTTCCTAAGTTCAAATCCAGCCTCAGACACTTACTAGCTGTGTGACCCTAGGCAAGTCACTTAATCTTGTTTGCCTCAGTTTCCTCATTTACAAAATGAGCTAGAGAAAGAAATGGCAAAACATTCCAGTATCTTTGCCAAGAAAACCCCAAATGGTGTCACAAAGAGTCATACACAACTGAAACAACTAAATTACAACTACAAAAACCCAAGAATGATTCTCTAAGGCTAGTGAGTTTGATATTGATTACTGGGAAGATTCTAGAATAGATAATTAAAGAAAGAGTTGGCAAATGCCTGAAAAGGTGTGATTGATTACAAAGACCCAACATGGCTTCATCAAGTGCAAATCATGCTGTACTAACTTCATATTCTTTTTGGACAGGATTATTAAACTAGTAGATGAGGGGAATGCTCTATGTATACTTTACCTAGAGCTTAGTAAAGCTTTTGATGATATGGAGTCTTCAGTAGGGTACTAGGGATCTATACTCTGGTATTATGAAACTTGACTGGACTGGGAAATAGGATGAAAAAAAGATATCGAGAAGCTAGAATACTGGATTTACAATAATAAGATGAATTCAATAGGAATAAATGTAAAGTTTTACTTCTAGGTAAAAAAACTCCAATTTTAACAGTGCAAAATGGAGGAGGCATTGGGTAGGCGGTGGTTGTTCTCAAGAGGATTTGGTGGTTTTAGTGGGCCACAAACTCAATGAGTCAAGAACCTGAGGTGAAAGCCAAAAATTTAATGCAATCTTGGGCTGCATTAGAGAGGCATATCCCAAGAATAGAAGAAAAAAAAAGTAAAACAATCCACGTGCACATATAGCAGCATTTTTTTTTTCGTTATAGCAAACTAGAAAACTATAGAACACTAAGAGAGTGGCCATCAATTGAAGAAAGGTCAAACAAATTTATGGCATATAAAGGTAAAGAGAAAATATTACAATGTAAGAAACAACGGAAGGAGGAAACTAGGGAAGATTTGTAAGACTTGCTGCAGGTTCAAATGAGTAGACAGAAGAAAACAACTTGTCTGATCAATGTAATAACCAACCATGATTCCACAGGGCAGGTGATAAAGCATACGACTCACTTTCTAGTGGACTCAAGGGACAGAATGAAACATATATTTTTCGACATGGCCAATGTGGGACTTTGTTTTGCTTGACTATGAATATTTGTTACAAGAGATTTTCTTTTCTTTTTTTAAATCTGAAGGGGGTGGAGGTGAAAGGAAAAGGTAGAATAGCAAAAGGGTTGCCCAAAAAAATGAAATCAGTCTAGCTTTGAAGATACATCAAGTTTATTATATACTTAGAAAGAAAAACCAAATGTGTGTGTTAGAGGTTTGCAGTTTCATATACAATTTCATTCTTTTATTCTACCTTGTATACATAAATGCTCATTTTATTTGGCATTTGTTAGATTCACAAATTAAAAACAAACAAACACAAAAGCAAAATGTATAGCCCAGATGAGGATTTGCCAGGGGATGGGGTGGAAGGGTGAAGAGTCCTTATCCCTTGTTATTACCTCAATGAAGTGTTCTGAGCAAATGATGCATTGAAGCTCATTTTCTAGCACATCATTCATCTGGTTTAGAACCTCTTCCTTCTGCGCTCTCACTTTCTCTTTTTCTTCCTGCAAAGGTATAAAACCCTATTTATCACTAGAAGAATTATTGATTGGTTACTGATTAAACAAGACACGAAGTGGACTTAAAAAGCTAAAATTATTCAAATGGAACAGCGCACTTCTAAGAATTACTGCTTTTCAAAACTCATACTAAATGTAAGCCTTCCTTGCAAGTTTCTTTTTTAAAATTTCTTTCCAGTTTTTTTCCTTTTTAAATACAACTTTAATTTTTCTTCTCCATGCAAAATTGAAAAGGTAGGAAACTTTTGTAGGCTGATACTACTATTCATTAGAAATCTGAGATGGTACTTTAACACTGCAGACACTAAAGCAAGACAATAAGCATACTTACTCCAAATTTAGAATTAGTGAAAATCTTGGTTTTAAAAGAAACATACTTGGTTCCTGAACAATGATAAAACACTACACCAGAAGCAAGTTATTAAAGATCTACTATCTACACGGTAGAATCTTTACCAAGAACACTGTACTAGAAGGCAGAAGACCTGGGGTCTATTCTGTCTTCTACCACTTATGGGTATGTCATCTTGGGTGGGTTATTAAACCTCCCTGGACTTCAGTTGTCTCACCCATTAGATTAAAATAATTCTGTATCTCTACCTGAAAGAAGAGATCTGAGCCAACTGCATTTAACAAAAATTTACCAAGTCCTGCTAGATTCAAAGGAAAATTCTATCATGCTTTTAAAGAACAATTAGTGTCAATAATATAAAAACTATTCTCAAAAATTGAGAAAGCTACTAGATTCCCTTAATAAGACAAATAACTAAACCAGAGAAGGAAAAAAAAAACATAGAACTATAGACCAACATCAGTAATGAATATTAGTTCAAAAGTTTTAAATAAAATCCTGTCAAACAGACTACAGTGATTCATCCATGAAATCATTCATTATAACCACATTGGATTTACCAGGGAGCCACAAATGGTTTAACAGTAGGAAAATAATATAATTATATTAAAACAAAAACACCCAAAACCATATGATTTTCTCAAAAGATGTGGGAAAAGCCTCTGAGAAAGCACAATATTCATCTATGTTAAAAATCTTTTTAAGTATAAGCACAGAGGGATCTTTTTTTTTGAACATCATAAAAAGTATCTACCTAAAATCAAAAGTAAGCATCATATGTAATGGAGTACACTAGAATCTTTCCCAATAAATATGAAGGAAAGCGAGGATGACCTCTCTCTCTATTATTATTTGACACAGTTCCGGAAATGCTAGCAATAAGAATAAGAGAAGAGATGGAAATTAAAGGCATAAAGATAGGTAAATGAGTTGACAAAACTATGTGTATTTGCTGATGACGCTATGGTTTACTTAGAAAATCATAGAGAACCAGCAGAGATATTGACTGAGACAAAAACTTTAGCAAAGCTTTTGCAGGCTACAATATAAGCCCTTCATAATAAATAGTATTTCTACATAATAATAACAAAACACAAGAGGCAATAACAGAAAAGGAAATCTTATTCCAAAAAATTACAAAATTCATAAAATACCTGGAGATCAATCTAACAAACCACACGAAATATTCACATATTCAATTACAAAATGGTCCTTAAAGAAATAAAAAACAACATAAACAACTGGAAGAATATTCAGTGCTCAAAGCTGGACCATGACAATATCATAAAAATGACAACACTACCAAAGTTAATTTACTGCTTTACTGCTAATGTCAAATTTTTAAAGGGCTATTTAGCATAATTTGATAAAATAGTAACAAAATTCATTTGGAAAAAAAAAAACTAGAACAGTAAGGGAAATAAAGAAAGGAGGAACAGACAGAGGGGGACTAGCTCTTCCAGAGCTCACACTATATTATGAAGTAACACTCATCAAAACCATCTGGTTTTAATTAAAAAAGAGAGGTAAAATGATGGAATAGACTATACAAGGGGGAATCAGAAACAAAGGAACTCAACTACTAAGGAAAGAACATCCTATTCAATAAAAACCTTCCAGGAAAACTGGAAAGCTGTTTGGCAGAAATTAGGCTTACACCAACACCTTCCACCATGTTCCATAATACATTCTGTTTAATAAAAAAATTAAAGAGAAACACCACATAACTGTCACAGCTATGGGTAGGAGATGTATTCTTAATTAAACAAGTGACAGAAACAATTACAAAAGATAAAAAAGATAACTTTAAGTATATGAAATTGAAAAGCTTCTGCACAAACAAAATGAGTATACCTAGGATAAGAATGGAAGTAGTTGAAAGGGAAAAACTTTTCCTGTATCAAATTTTTCTGATAAAGACTTAATATGCAAGATACAGAAACAATTAACATACATATATGTATATGTGCATATATATACATGAGTATAGGTATAAGCACATGCAACCATATTTTTTAATAAGACCAAAAGAAGTGTTCAAACGATATGAACAGTTCTCAAAAGAAATGCAGATTATCGACAATCAGATGAGAAAATACTCCATATCATTAGTAAGAGAAATGAAAATCAAAACAACTCTGGTTTTATCTCATACCCTGCAAATGAGCAAAGATGACAAAAGAAGGGAACAGTCAATGCAGGTGGAATTGTGGGAAGTGAGCCATCCATAAGTGAATTGTTTGTGGAGCTGTGAATCAATACAAACATTCTGTAAAGGAATTAGGAATTATGCAAATAAAGTGACAAAATATCCGTAGGCTTGTTCCAAAGATTCCATCACTAAACTTAGGCTCCAAAGAGGCCAATGATAAGAAAGTTTCTATATAAAGCATTTTTTTGTGATAGCAAAGAATTGGAAATAAAGCAGACACCCATTGAATGGGGAATGGCTAAATAAACTGGGGTTCATGAATGTAAGAAATGGCAAATGTGACAAATACAGAAAAATATGGGAAGACCTACAGAAACTAATGCTGCAAAATAACAAAGAGTATATATGGCTCAAAAAGAAGAGATACAAGAAGACATCTCCACTGTTTTGCAGAGTAGTAAGTCCACGAGTATTTTATAGTGCATATATATTCTTCTTTTGTTTTTATATAAAAATTATTTGTTATATGAGATGACTCTCTGGGAAGAAGTGCATGAATATTAGGTGAAATTATGGTGCTATAAAAAAATCAATAAAAATTCATTAAAAATAAACAGACTGGAGTATATGTTGTGAGATACAGGTGGATAATGAATTGCTTCATTTTATTTGTTACAATGGAGAGTTCAATTGGGAAGTGACTGATATGAAAAAAAGATTCAGTAAGAAATTCATTTTTTTAAAGTGTAAAAAAAAGTTATTAATAACCTAGGATACATAGATATTCTTTTAGGCACTAAAGATACCAAGACAGAGGACATAAACCCTGATCTCAAGGTACTAACAACGTAACAGGAGAACAGGCGTATTTGGAAATAGTCACAGAAATCAGAGTTTTGGAACTGGAAGGCTTTTCAGCATACATTTAATTCAACCTATACCTTAAAATGGATCCTTACTACAACATATCTGACAAACGATCATTTGATTTCTGCTTGAAAACTTTCAATGAGGAAGAATCCAACACTTCCTAAGGGAGCTTATTCCACTTTAAGAAAATTCTAGTTGCCAGAAAGTTTTTTCTGACATCAAACATAAACTGACTTCTTTTCAACTACCATCCACGGCTCCTAACTCTGCCTTCCAGGGCCAAGCACAAGTCTAACCCTCTTCCATATCATACCTTTTCAAATACTGTGCCCCCCACCCATAGCTACCCATCTCTCATCCCCAATTATTCTCTTTTCCAGGGTAAACATCCCCCATTTCTTCGACTAATTGTCATATAGTATGGAATGAAGGCCCTTTCACTATCCTGACTACTGTTCTCTGGATACTCCATTCTATCATCATCCTAAACTGTGGCACCCAGAAGAGAACACAATACTCCAGACATGCCTTGCAGGGAAGAGTACAGTGGAACTACTGCCTACGCACTTCTTCAAGCTATTGTCTTCAATGTAATCCAAGACCACGTGAGCTTGTTTTGGCTGTCATATCTCTATTTTTTTTGACTCATACTGAGCTTTCAGTCACTAAAAACTCCCAGGTCCTTTTCCAGACAAACTGCTTTATAACTATGCCTTAATCATCTTGCACTTGTAAAGCTGAATTTTTTAAACCTGAAAGGCTCTATATTTATCATACTTAAATTTCATCTTCTAAGATTCAATCCAATGTTTTAGCCTGTTCAGAGATCTTTTTGGAACTTGATTCTCTCATACCTTCTAGCTTTCTGTTATTTGGAAATCTAAGTATGGTATCTCTGCCATTATCCCAATCATCAACAACAGGGTTATTAACAACACAAAGCCACACACAAATCCCTGAGGTATTCCACTGGAGACTTCCTGCCAAGCTCATATTAACTACTTTTGGGTCTGAACAATTAGTTCTGAAGCCATCTAACTATTATTACCATCTATCTTACATTTCTCCAACTTTTCCCCAAGAACAAGAACATTGCTAGAATCTAGGTTAAAGTATCTACAGGATTCTCCAGATCTACTTGCTTAGTAACTCTGGACAAAAAAAAAAAAAAAAGGAAACAGGCTATTGTGGCACTGCGTGGCACTATGTGGCACTGCGCAGCACTATGTGGCACTGTGACCTATTTCCTAGAAAACCATGCTTCTATATGATCAGAAATTGAACAGGCTATGGTAGCACTGCTTCTCTCCTACAACGTACCACCTCCCTTTCATTTTATAGACCCTCAGAAACAGAGGCTCAGAGACTTGCCCAAAGTTACAGAGTCAATAAGGAGTAGAGTTGGGATTGGATGATTCTGATTCACAATCCAGCACTCTTTTAAACTATGATGTTCCCACCATAACCACCTCTTTATCTCTTTAATAATCCATTCAAGATAATGGCTAAGTTTGGCCTCAAGAAAAGCTTCAGAAAACATACCTTCCTTCCTTCACTACAGAGGTGGGAGACTAGAGAAGTTGAGAATACCTTCAGGGATAGCTCACTGGGTAGGGGAGAGGGACAGACACATTCAGAAACAAATGTGACTTAAAAATAAAAGTTATCAATAAAACAGATAAAATTTAATAATTAAAAAACATCAATTTTGTAACTGCCATAAATTGAAGTCGAGGTCACTGGCCTATGATATACAGATTCTATTGTCAACATCATCTTCTTTTTTTTTTTTTTTAAATCAAGACATTTGCCCTTCTTCAGGTTTTCAGAACTATCTTTTACCTTTCTCTGTATCTCCAGCAATAAGCCCAGTTCCTAGCCCATAAGAGGCACTAATTAAATGCATACTGACTAAGTGCTGTCAATTATTATCATTCCATCCACACTGAACAGTGATTATATCCATTTCTTTGATTCTCAACTTTTCCTCAATATACCTTTAAGATAACAACAAAAGTCCTTTTCAGAGAATTTAGCTTTCCTTGCCAGAATCAAGTACATAGAGGCCTTTCATCATGAGCTCCTCCTTCTCTCCTACTGGCACACCTCAGAATTGTACCACACCATTTCTCATTCTCTTCTTTGCTATGGTCCCTCAGAAGAGGTTGCCCTTCTCTCCTTGCCCAGACCAAGGTTAGGCAAACCATGACTCACAGGCCATATCTGGCCTGCTGCCTATCTTCGTAAAATCTATGACCTAAGAATGGTTTTTACATTTTTAAATGGCTGGAAAAAAAAAGAACATCTCATGACACATGAAAATTATATGAAATTGAAATTTCAGTGTCCATTAATAAAGTTTTATTGGAATGTGGCCACATCCATTTGTTTACATATTGTCTACTGCTGTTTTCACATTACAATGGCAGGGTTGAGAAGTTGTGATAGAGCCCATATGTGGCGCTCCTGCTGCTTTGAAATGCTGTTTGGCACACTTTACATCACAGTGACGTAGTTATAAAATGACAGTATTTCAAGTACCATGTGTATCACCACACTATGATGTTTTTATTTCTATTTTACTACCAGGGTATACTCATCATGTTAATAAGAAAAGAGGGGAAAAAAAGTGTTATGATGGCTTTTTGAGCTCAGGACTGAGACTGAATTTTTCTGAATGAGAACCACCCTAAACCACTATTATTGAACACTGAATGGCTTTTGCTGCAGACTTGATCATTTTTCCTAGTGAACTCAACCTAAAATTACAAGGCAAAACAGTGCTTACATGTGAAATATGCTGCAATAAAACTAATTTGACAAGTTATGTTGTTTGAATTACAGATAATGACAAGTTCCTTTATATACTTCCCAGGATGTCAAAAGTTAAAACAAGAATTGAGATCTACAATTCCACACAAATTTGCAATGAATTGATTTTCTGACTCAAACTACAGTTCCGGCTGTGTTCTGATGCCAAGGCAAATGCCAAAGACATTTCCATATTTCAGAACCATCTAACTGTGAAATTGAGGAGCTTCCACCTAACCTTCAATTGGAAGTTATGTAATGACACTCTAAAAGGCAAAAATCGAGAGAATATAACCAAGTGATAAAATGCTCAACTTAAATCATATGCTCATGGATTGTTCTCAGTTTGGGCACTACCTGTGTGAAAAGCCATTTTCAAAGATGAAATACATAAAACCTAATTAGAGATCAGCATTAACAGATGACAATAGGGAACACTAATTTTGAAGTAAAAACTTACCCCCAAAAAAGAATTCCCTTCTCATTAGGTGGTCTATATTTCAAAAAAATTGTACTCAATTTTTTTATTTTGAATTTCATCAATAAAAAGTCTGTAGAAATGTGTTTTCTCTCACACCTAAGTACCTACGAAATAACCTCAATTTTGCCTCTTGGCCTGCAAGGCCTAAAATATTACAGAAATTTTGCACTCTAGCTGTCCTCTTCATCTCATCCCTTCCTGTATCCACTGGGAACCTGTGCTATCCTTTTTCTTTCATCTTCAATCCCTCCCAATCCGCTAGCTCCTTGCATAACCAGGTCTCCTCTGTTCTTAAGAAAACGTTCACCCGAGGAGGACGACTTCTATTTGGGGTGAAACAAGGGGCAGTGGAGTTGATAGTGGTAGTGATACCAAAAAAAAAAAAAAAAAAAAGAAAAATAGGATGGTGTGGACTGTCATGTTAAATATAAGTTTTAAAAATAAAAAAGTAAATTGGACATAACAGAAACCCAGTTTCACATACAATCCTTTTTTTGTTCTTTAAATATTAAAATGTTTGTTGATGTTAGTCAAGTTCATAATAAAAAAAATTAAAACAAAAATTTACACCTGTTATTTCTTAAACCAGGGGTGGGGAACCTGAGGCCTTGAGCCACATGTGGCCTTCTAGGACCTCAAGGACAGCCCTTTGACTGACTCCAAACTTCACGGAACAAATTCTTTTAATAAAAGGGATTTGTTCTGTAAAACTTGGACTCAGTCAAAAGGCTGCACCCAAGGACCTAGAAGGCCATGTAGCCTGGAGGCTGCAGGTTTCTCACCCCCATCTTAAACTATTCTCCTCCCTCTCACAGCCAGATTTAAAGGGGGAAAAAATCTGTCTATACTCACTGCTTCAACTTCCTTATTTCTCACTCGGTAATCTGGCTATTGATGCCACCACAAAAGTACAACTGTTTTCTCCAAGGTTTCCAATGATCTCTTCACCTTTAAGTTCGATGGCCTTTTCTTACTCATCACTGTAGCTGAATCGAACTCTGCAGCTGTTGACCACCTCTGGCTCCTGGAGCTTCCCTCCTCTCTGGTATTAGGCATGCTATTCTACATTGGTTCTTCTCTCTCCAATACCTCATTCATTGCCTTTGAATTATCATCCATTTCCCATCCACTAAGTGCAGGTGTTGCCTAGGGCTCTATCCTGGGCCCCTTTCCTCTCAGTTATCTTAGTTCCCATGGTTGCAACTAGCATCTCTATGTGACTGTCCATACTGTATATCCAGAATCAATATCGCTGAAGCAGCTGAATAACTAACCACTTGAGACAAAAGTACCAAACAGAGTGTAAGCATCAACATTCTGGCAGTTTGCCTTTTGGTGGAAAAATAAAAAATCAATGTTCTCTCATGTTCAAGATATTCCTGGGACCCATACAACTGACATTTCCCCTCCACTGAGAAGAAACCAAAGTATGTGCTCTAATAACCGTTCCATTGTAGGGTGCTGGGATGCTGCTAAAAACAAATTATGTGCCTTCGTTTCCTCTCCTCTCACTGATAACTCCCTACAGTCTAGCTTCCAACTTCACCATTTTACTAAAACTGCTCTCTACAAAGTTACCAACGATCTCATAATTGTCCCAACGGCCTTTTCTCAATCTTCATTCCTCTTGACAGCTCTGAAATCTTTAACACCATCAATTACTCTCTTGCCCTTGATATTCTCTTCTCTGTACAGGTTTTTAGGCCATCCCTCTCTCCTAGTTCTCCTGTCTGATGGCTCCTTTCCTGAATGTTCATCCAGTTCTTATCCACTAACCATGGGAGTCCCACAGGGCTGTGACCTGGCCCCTCTTCTCTTTTCCCTCTATACTATTTCACTTGGCAATTTCATCAGCTTCCCTGGATTAAATTATCATCTCTGCACTGAAGATCCTCCAATCTACTTATCTAGCCCTAACCTCTGTCAACCTCTAATCTCACATTTCCAACAACATATTAGGTAACTGAACCAGATGTCCTATACAGCTTAAACTCAGTACGTATAAAATGGAATTCATTATCTTTTCCCCTAAACTCTACCCTACCCCAAACTCTCAACTTCTCTCAAACTTCCCTATTACTGTCAAGGAAGCCACCATCTTCTGAGTCACTAGGCTCAAAACCTAGGCATCATCCCCTACTTCTCAAAATCTCTCAGCCTCCCAAATCCAAAGCCTGTTGATTTTACCTTTGCAACATTTCTTGAATATGATACCTTCTCTCCTCTGGTACTATCACCACCCTAGTGCAGGTCCCCACCCAGCAAGTCCCATTTCCTAACACCTGGACTATTGCAATAGCCTGCTGGTGGGCTGGGCTGCCTCAAGTCTCTCTTCATTCCAGTCCTTCTATTCAGCTACCGAAATGACTTTCCTAAAGCACAGGTCTAATGATGTCACCCCCTGCCCCCAACACACACACACACACCCCACCAGTGCCTCCCTATTTTCTCCAGGATAAAAGATAGAATCTTGTTTGGCATTTACAGCCTTTCGTTACCTAGCTTCTCTTCCAATCTTTTTAGACTTTGCACTCCCATTACATACTTTTTGACCCAGTGATACTGGCCTCCTTGCTGTTCCTTGAACAAGACACTGTATCTCCTGACTCTGGCAATTCCATGCTTGGAATGTTCTCCCCTTCTCACCTACTGGCTTCCCTCAAGTCCTAAGACGAATCCCACCTTCTTTAGGAAGAGATCCTTTCATCCATCTTAATTCTAATGCCTTTCCTCAGTTGAATATTTACTATTTTTCCTACATATTACCTTGTTTGTACATAATTGTTCACGTGTTGTCTGAGGGCAGGGACTGTCAAGCCTTTCTTTGTATCCCTAGTGCTTAGCATAGTGTCTGGCACATAGTATGCAATTAATAAATGCATTTATATAAAATAAATTTACTGACATTGAAATCACAATTTCCTTTGAGTACCTTGGTCAGTTCCAGCTCTTTATTCTTGGCTTGAATGATTGCTTCAAAGTCTTTCTTGCTCCGACTTAACTCCTCCATTAGAATGTTATGCTGCAGAAATACATCCAGATAATACATTTAACGCAGCCTTTACTGTATCCTCCTCTCTCTAAAATAGTCACATATTAGCAGCTTTCAATCCCACCACTGTATGTTTTCTGTTCTACAGTTCACTGAAAATGCAAATTTTATTTAAATCCTTCCTTTCTTGGATTCTAATCTCTCCCCACATTTTTTTTTGAAGAGGAATAGGAAAGAAAGAAAAGAGAACAATAAGAGATCCCACAACCAGTAAAGAAATAAATCTTATATTTGTATACTGTTTTGCAGTTTCCAAAGCATTTTGTATGCTGATTTAATCTTCACAACACTTCTGCACTATTTGCCAGGCAGGTATTTTTATCCCTATTTTATATATGAGAAACTGAGATTAAACAAGTTTATGTCACTGGGTCTGGGTCACAGTTAATAAGAGACAGAAGCTGGGGCCAGAACACCTTTTCTGTTTGGGTTTTTTTTTTTGAGGGGGTAAGGCAGGGCAATTAGGGTTAAGTGACTTGCCCAAGGTCACACAGCTAGTAAGTGTGTCAAGTGTCTGACGCTGGATTTGAACTCAGGTGCTCCTGACTCCAGGGCCGGTGCTCTACTCACTGTGCCACCTAGCTGCCCCCAGAGCACCTTTTGTAACTGAGTCCACTGCAGAATGAGGAGATGCAAGCTGCAGAAAGGCAGGCTTTGGCTTAGTGTAAGGAAAAGCTTTCTGGAAATTACAAATATCCCCAATGTGCCTTACAAGGTAGTGGGTACACCTTATCATATGAAGTTTTCAAATAGGGTGAAGAACAATTCATTCTCTCGTTGAGAAAATTCCTGTTAAGGAATTCACTGATCTTTGAGGAACTCTCACTAATGATAGCAGATATCACTATGAATCTAGATACCAACTATTTGGCTTTTAGAAAACATTAAAGGGAACTGAGGATCCAGAAAGTCCAAGTAAGCACATTGGTTGAAATAGAAAACCATCCCAAATAAACTACTTTAGCCGATGCCATCCTGGCTACTCCCTCAATCCATATGATGCCAGAAAGCTGAATACCACTAGTATCTTCTAGAAGTAAAGAAGGGAGCAGCAACCGGAAGCTTCCATTTCATTTCTCAAACCTGCCATGCTATACATTAGAGGGTGACTTATGGTTTGCACTAGGCATGAATCTGCAGTTGTAAATGCAATTTAAAAATTAAAAATTCACAAATTCAACACAATTTATATCAAAGTTATGACCATTAACTAGGTAAAATGGACACCATTCAATAAAGAACACTAGGCTGTCGTCTGGACTTTGCCACTCTACCTATGTATAAACCTCAGTTTCCTTATTTGGAAAGTGGGGAAATACCTGCCTGACCCACCTCACAGGGCAGATGTGGAAATAAAGACAGGTTACAGCTGCAAAAGCACTCCAACAGTTTTTCCTCCTTTAAAAGAACTATATAAATTTAAATTATGATATCTTTAAGTCTGGTCTCAAGAATGGTAAAAAACTTAGGCTGCTTCTCACCACTGGTGCCTGGGAAGTGGCTAGAATTTGTTAAATTGTAAGCTGAGAAGTATCCATGAGCCAAGTACTCAAGCACACAGCAGTTGTTCTGTGTTCCAACATAAGGTAATAAAGGGAGTTGTGTATTTCTCAAGAGGGAGTAAAAATATATGAAGGGAGATCAGATATTCCTACAGTATCTTCAATAGTGGAACTTGACTTTTTTTTTTTCCCCCAATCAACCTCAACACCTCAATGAGATTTTCAGCAAATGTGATCATACTAGAGAAACCTGCAATAGGGAATATGTAAATAAATAACTTTTGAAGACATGAAAGTCTTCTCCTGAAAAGAAAACTAAGCCAGCACTGATTCTTTCACCATTCTTTTCCCTCATGGCATTTATATGTTCTATTTGGGGAGTCCTGGGTGCCTTCTGGTGTGGATGACAACTGCTTCTCTAAAATGACTGGTCCATAGGTCTAAGAGAGAAGAACATGGAGTTAAACCTTTTGGGAGCTCTACTCTCAGAACAAATTCTTATTCTGACGCTCATCTTTGCTAATAGGACTGAAGCCATTTTCTTATTACCCTATGCCCTGACTGTAAATTTACATCTGACTTGTATTCAGGATGAAAAAAGGAAAGATGAGGCAAGTTTTCAAAGATTCAACAAAACTTATAGAACCAGGGAAAAAAACATCGAGTAGTTCAAATGAATGAACTAAATTACCAGGAATCTTTATCAGGATTCCAACCCTGTGAACCTGTAGCTTCTTGTCCTTTCAGTAAATCGATCTGCTTCACTGATTGTTAAATTGCACATTCTCAAATTGGTCCGAAATGTTTAATTGCCATTTTCTGCTAATCACTATAGTCCCCACCTTTGGCTGGCTATAGCTCTGAATGGGTGAGGTCAGAAGGGGCAGCAATGGGCCCTACAGCCCAGGCACAGCTGACATTCCCCCCACCCCTGCCACCTTTTTTTTTTTCTTTTGCAGGGGGGAAGGCAGGGCAATTGGGGTTGTGTGTCAAGTGTCTGAGGCCGGATTTGAACTCAGGTCCTCCTGACTTCAGGGCTAGTGCTCTACTCAATGAGCCACTTAGCTGCCCCTCTCACCTTTCTAATTGCACAGACTGCCCCAACCCATGAGCCTCACAATTCCCCAGAGGCTCTGAGTCCATTTTACTAGAGGAAAGACTGCTCAAATGAAGTTGCAGGCTTTTGTGCCGAGACCCAGCATGTCTGTAGGGCTCCACATCTCCGAACTGACAGTGTGAGCAGCTGCCATTTGCTCCATTTAACAAACTGGAGGAACAGTGGAGGTGGAGGATAAGTAGGAGAAGCAGCCATCAATCATGCAAGGCTTGACTGCACCCCCTGCTCTACAGTTGATGGAACAATCTCAATCCAGTGGCAAGAGATAAGTTACCTCCTGCAGGGCCTGTGCCAGCTGCTCCTTCAGGTCCTTTTCCCCATGCTGTTTTTCCAAACCCTGCAAAGCCAAAAACAAATGGAAGATTTCCTTGAGAGGAAGTGAAAGGAGGAATAAAACCCAGCAACATGCAGAGCAGAGTGGATGGCACAGGCATCTGGGAGCAGCAGGTGGCAGAAGGGGGAGTAGGGAACAGGTGGGAACAACTCCTCTTTTCTCTCAAGCTGTTACCTACAAAGGGATTGAAGCCAAGTTGCCTGACTTTATAGTGCCTATGATGAGATTTTCACCTTTAACTCATTCCCAGACTACTCTGGAAATACAATGAATTGTTCCAAGCATCTTTCACAAAATTACAGTTCTTTGATGTAAAAGAGCACTTGATCTTAACCTCAGTTTCCTCACCTATGAAATGTAAATAATAATATCTGTACTACCTACCTTACAGGACTGCTGAAAAGGCTTTTGTGGTAGAAAGAGCCACGGATTTGGAATCAAAGAACTTGGGACTAAATTTTAGCTCTGCTGGTTGCTAGCTACGTGACTTTGGATAAGTCACTTAATACCCGTGTCTCAGTTTCCTCATCAGTCAAATGAGGAATTGGACCGGCTGATCTCAAAGGTCTCTTTCAGCCTGAAACTCAATGAACTAGAATACACAGAGTGTTTCAGAAACATTAGATACCTGCTTGAAATGTCTCAGCCTGGCCTGCAGAACCATTACCTTCCCACTCTTAAGCCAGGATCATAGTTTTAGAGCAGAAAGGCATCTTGCAGGTAATTCAAAAAGTCTAACCTCTTATTTTGCAGATGAAGAGTATGGTCATATAAGGAATAAGTAGCAAAACTGAGAACCAAATCCAGATGTTTTGATTCCAAAATCAGCCTTCTTTCCACTGTGCCACACTCACTACTCTCAAGTCGTTTTGGGAGCTGGAGAGGCGGCACCTCTCCATCCCATTATACATATTCTGTTCATTATCCTTTCTGTCACAGCTACATCTCTTCCTCTGTCCAAGTGTCTGTTGACCTCATTTTTACCACTTTATGTCCATCACCTTCTATGTGAATTTGCCCTTTGAACTGCATTAGTTCTCTTAATACATTCTGTATCATATCATGTAGTTATTACTATCACCTTAAAACTGTTCATTGGTTTTTGCATGTGTGCTAAGTCACATTTCCTCAACAAGATCATAATTTGTTTGAAGGCAAGGACTGATGTTAAGCTTCAAGGTATCCCCAGAGGACCTACCATATGCACAATAAGAGCTTAATAAATGTTACTGAAATATTAAGATTAAATTAAATTGCACTTTCCAACTTGTTACAAAGATTAACAATCTTATAAAATTTACCTGTTCCCTCCGTCAGAGAGGGGAAATAGGACCTCCAAGTGTACAGAAGGCAATGCTCCTTATAAAGATGCTTCACTCCCCTCAACTTCCATACATCTGACCCTCTCCTTACAACTGGCAAGTGGGCAGTGGAATTCTTCAAACCAGTTGTTCTTGTTTTTGACTCTGTGGCTTTACTGGGTCTGGGGTAGTTGTTGCCACATCAGATTTTTTTAAAATTTTTTTCAATTAGTAAGTTTATTTTCTCTCCCTGATGCCTTTCTCCATTAGGAAAAAAACCACACACTTGTTTTAAATTGTAAAAGGTCATTTGAGCAGGTAAAGGGTGAGTAACCTGAAGTGAAATGTCCTCTGTTAATTTCCAGAACAGTACCAGGCCAAAGGCAGCAAAGATTTACATACAAGCAATCAGCCCAAATGCATAGCACTCCATGTGCTGCCATTCTCAAAATCACTTATCACAAGGGCATGAAGAGGATAGATCTTAAAATGCCTCGGAAATAAGAAAAATAGGCTCAAAATATGAGCTTTTACATCAAAGAATTAATAAGCAGATGATTAATGTGAACATTATAAATTATCTTGTCCTCAGTCATTTGATTCAAAGGCGAATGCTAGTCTTTACATAACTTTTTGGATCCTTGTCTCCTAATTTGAATTAGCTCTTGACCAGTTTGGTATTAAGTAGGCAGAGTATATGCATATAAGGTTCCTGCCCTCATCAAGAACTTGGTGTTCTGAAGCATTCTGGTCTGCAGACCATAGAACCCACTTACCTAAACAGAGGCCATCCTTTGATTCACTAGTCATGGTGAGAGAACTGGAACACTCCTTGCTCTCCATTGTTATTTCCAGATTCGCTCTCAATCGCCATTATGCAATAACTTACTTCTCCTTCAAGGTTTGTTTAATAACTGTGTTTATCGCCCAATCAAGATTCTGTAGGCTGTCAACCACTGAACTCCAGAACTCTTGCTTTCCTCCCTTAGAAAATTCAGTGCCTGACCCACAGTCTTCCTCTCATCATTCCTCCTGCCTTCACACACACTATGGGACTTCAACATACATACTGATATTCTCTCAAATACCCCAACATTATACCTACCTCTTTGCTACCATGCGGCTCCATTCAATAAGATCCACCTTCCCGTTACCCCAGGGATTACATATAAAATTCTCTGTTTGGCTTTTGAAGCCCTCTATAAACTTGCCCCTTCTTACTTTTCCAGTTTTCTTACACCTTTCTTATACCTCTCCACATACTCTACAATCTAGCCACGATGGCCTCTTGGCTGTTCCTGGAAAATGATCCTCCATCCCCCAACTCTGTGACTTTTCAATGGCTGTACCCGTATCTGGAACTCTCTCCTTTTATCTTGGTCTCCTGGCTTCCATTAAGACTAAGCTAAAATCCCATCTTTCACATCTTGTGACCCACTTTAATACTAAGGCCTTCCATTCAAGGTTACCTCCAATTTGTCATTTATATATACTGTTTGGACATAGTTGTTTGCATGATGTCTTCTCCATTAAACTGAGGTCTTTGAGAACAGGAACTGTTTTTGCCTTTCTTTGAATCCCCAGAGTTTAACATAGTGCTTGGCATGTACCTGATGCTTAATAAATTCTTGCTGACTTGACTTAATGAGGTGTTCAGGGATAGAGACATGGATACAGTTCTGCCTGGACCACAGCCATGACACAACTAAACCAGCAAGTTTTTCAAGATCAAAACTGTCAGAAGAGGGGCTCGGCACACCAAGTGCATACCAAATATCTAAGGTGTAGAGAATCAGATACCTCTGTTGCTGGCTGTTCAAGATGGGGAAGGGAAGAATCATAAAACCCAACTAAATCATAACTTTGTCCTCTGCAGCTAAATTATTGTCAAGGTCTGGCATACAGAATTTAGTTGTTTTTTTTTTTGGGGGGGGGGGTGTTCTAGGAAGAGCGAGATAATCTGTTAACCTAAATTTGTCTTCCAGGTAAACATGATTCAGCTTTTTGTAAAAAGGAGAATGCTATCAATAACCAGTGGCACAGACGCCAAATCATTTCTTCTTCTTTCTTTCTTTTTTTTTTTGGAGACGATCTGGGGTTAAGTGACTTGCCCAGGATCACACAGCTAGTAAATGTCTGAGGCCATATTTAAACTCAGATCCTCCTGACTCCAGGGCTGATGTTCTATCTACTGTGCCACCTAGCTGCCTCACTCCAAATCATTTCTATGACAAATGTATATTAAAACAACTCTGAGCTTTTACCTCTCACCCACCAGAGGAAAAGTGATAAAAAACGGAAATGGTCAGTAGAATGGTTGTAGAAAGATAGCACTGTAAGACACTGTTGGAGGAGTTGTGAATTACTCTAGCCCTTTTGGAAGACAATTTGGAATTAGAAAAAAAGGGACAGGCACAAAAGATATACCTCTAATAAACTGCCTTTTATTTTCTCACATTCTGTACCTCTAAGTGCGGCTCCTTCTCCTGGAGATTTTTCTCAAGCTGTTCCACTCTCTGCTGCTGCTGGACCTGCTCTGTAAGCAGCTGGTCCTGTAACTCCTGGAGCTCCTCCTCCAACTTCACAACATCCTTCTGGGCCCCCTTGTGGCTCTGCTTCTTCACACTCAGAACAGCCACCTGCTTCTCCTGAACCTTCACCTTCAGCTTGAGGATCTTGGCTAGCGTCTTCTTAAGCATGTCCAAGCTGCTTTGAGACTGTGACAAGCTTGGGCCTTTATGCTCCTTGCTGGGGGGCACTAGTGCTTTTTCTGAAACAGTATGAAGGTCATCCTCTGGTGCTCTCTCCCCACTTGGTCCAGGAGAAGCCAACTTTTGGTCCATGTTTTGAGGGGCCTGTTGGGCCATTTCGGCTCTTCCACAGGATTTCCCTGACTGCTCGTAGTCGAGGGACACTTTATTTACTTTGGTTCTGGAGTCTGAAGAGCCCTCCGCTCCAGGGCTATCCAATTCCTCTGAACTACATTTCCTTTTGGTTCTTGAGCATTTAACTACCGGCCTATCGTTCCTCAGGGCAAGACATAAGTGGATTTTTTCCCAGTCTTCCTCTACTACTTCATATTCATATTCTGCATTCTCCTTATTTTCTAGTGGAACTCCAAGCTGGATTCGGTCTCCCTCCCGGATAGGATAGGCCTTTAGAGGTTCCAGGCGTTGCTTGTTCAGCCAAACCCCATTCAGACTCTGGGGAATGAGAAGAGATACAAATGAATAAACTTCACAATGTTTATTCTCTTTAATGGGGGGGGGGGGTCTCTCTGCTACAAATCTTTCTGCATCCTCAGAAGGAAAACTCTTGAGAACAAACTGCAAGGAACAACTACTTTTAGAAATAGCATTTTTCAAGCAGCTTTGATTTATCTCTTACATATTTTATATTCATGCCTCCACTGAGAAGTATCTGCAAAACAGGCAGGAATCATTTTATTTCAGGTAGTAATAATACTAATTAGTACTTAACACCTTGAGGTTTACAAAGCACAGCAGAGTACAAATATTATCTTATTTGGTCCTCACCACAACCCCATGAGGTTGTCACTATTATTATCCCCATTTTACAGATAAGGCAAGTGAGGATGAAGGAAAGTTAATGACTTGTCCAAGGGTCACAAAGCTACTGTATGAGACAAGACTGGAACTCAAGCCTTCCTGATTCCAAGTGCAACAGTCCTGAAGAATCGCTAAAACAAATGCAACAGCACTGAAGGAAAAGTAAAATTAAGCCACATCTCTTGGTGTTATAAAATGGAAAAAGTTCGGTTTGATTGTAGATGGTTTCTAATGGTGGTATCAATGAAGTAGGATATGCCTAAGAAAGTCACTGAGAAGTGAGCAGAACCAGAAGTTACACCCACAGGAGTTACAACCACAGTGTGTAACTGATAACTGACTGATACTTAGCCCTTCTCAGTAATGCAAAGACCTAAAACAATTGCAAAGGACTCATGATGGAAAATGCCATCCACATGCAGAGAAGGAAATACAGAGCCTGAAAGTGAAGCAAAGCAGACTATTTTCTTTTTTTTCTTCTCTTTCTCATGGTTCCTCCCAATCATTACAATTCTTCCTTAAAACATGACTAATGTGAAAATATGTTAATAGGAATGTATATGTAGAGCCTATATAGACTGCACGCCATCTTGGGGAGGGAGGAGGAAAAAATTTAAAACTTATAGGAGTGAATGTTGAAAACTAAAAATAAATAAACTAATAAAAAAAAAAGAAAGTCACTGAAACAACTGTACACAGCAATGAAACCAAAAACCCCTCTGGAACCTATGAGCAAGTTACTTCCTGTCTGTGGACCCCAGTCTCCTTACCTATCAAATGAAGGGGTTGGATGTTGGCCAAGTTCCCTTCCCATTTCTTATAATCTTGTACATATCAGGGTAAATGTGGCTCAGTGGAGAGAGTACAGACTTGGAATCTGAAAGACATGGTTTTAAGGGCACTTCAGATACCTCCTGGCTCTGTGATGCTGGGCAATTCAAGAAAGCCCTTTAAAACCTTCTTCTTCACCTCTAAGAAAGGCACCTAGTTTCCCACGTTTGTTGTGAAGATGAAAGTGACAGTGTAGATAATAAGGCTAGAGTGCTATATTGTCAGCTATTATTATAATAAAACTTACAAAGTACACAAAAAAAATCAAGGAGAAAGGATCACCAATGCCTTGGATTGGGCATCATTATTCTGCAGGTTGAAACAATTGTCCAGTTGATTCACTCATTAAGCACTTGTGACCTACTGTGCTCAGTGCTATAGGAGATAATTATGAAAAAATGTAAATATGGAGATGATACAGGTCCTATGCTTGAAGAATTTACAGTCTGGCTGGAGACAAAAATATACACACATGAAACCAGAGAACAATACAAGGTAATATATTAGCAAATATGAAGTTCTGTGTACTGACCATAAATTCTGTTTCATAAGGGAAAAAGAATCAAGGGGTCGAATTAATTCATGGGAAAAGTTGGTTTTGAGCTAGGCTTGAAAAAAAAAGTGTGGGATTGAGGTCAGTTACTACAGCTGGGGGACATCTTCAGAGGGGCTCATATGCATCTCAGATCTCAGGTTTAACTTTAGGGCCGGGATGGAGTTGAAGTGGAGTTCTAAAATAAAGCTAAGATATTGTCAGCATATACGTGGCACATTCAACTCCTGAACCTTATTTTGTCAGTTTTATTCAACTAAAAGATTAGGGGTAATATAAGATAGCATAGTTACTCAAGAGCAATGAGTAGGTAGCATGTGATTCTTCTTATTCTCCTCCTCTCCACACCTCTTCAAGGCTCTCAATTGTAGCAATTTTGCATGGAAGATTTTCCCTACTACAATCTCTGGGGCCTGTTTTTCTAAATGAATATTTTGTTAAAGAGCTGGCCTAAGGACAGTATGATTCCTTGGCTACTATGCCCTAGCATGGCTCGCTCAGCCAACCCATTCCCCAAACTGTTTCAAGTCAGCCTGGAAGTGACCAGTTCTCAATGATGGCAGACCTCTGATTTAAACAATACCTGACACATTAACAAAGAACAAAGTGGCTACAGTCTGGGAACTATTAGAAACAGGAACGACTTGAGAAAAAATTAAATTTAATATTGCACACACAGCAAACTTCTCAAAGTCAAAAAGCAAGCTGACCATGAGAGTGTCAAAGGTCAAGCTACAGAAATTTAAGTAAAACTCAAAGGGCAATGATGGATTTAGTCATCAGGTAAAAAAGAGTGAGTTAATATGGAACAAGTGTTTGAAGAGAGGTAAAGGGAACTAAAGGTGCAAAGAAGCAACAACAGAGCCTAAGGAGGTCAGTCTAAGATCATGGTAACATGCCATGACCTCCATGTACTTTCTCTACATGCCTTCTCAAATATACCACGTCTGAGAAATAAGCTCACAGTATGCATTTTACTATTTCTTTTGGTTCAATTTCCCTATCTCTTAACTCCTGGTGCCACCTAGTGGCATTATTTATAAATCTTCCTACATCTGTCTTTCAATTGCTTTTCAGTCACAGGTGACACCAAAAGATAATCCACACAGATGCCTGACAGGCCATTCAGATATTCAGATTTCAAAGGATCATAGATTTACAGCTGGAAGGGACTTCTGAGGTCATATAGTTAAACTTACTCATTCTACAGATGAGGAAATAAGACAAGTTAAGTGACTTGTCTAAGGTCACTGAGGTTGAAAGTACTACATGCAATTTCAAAGACAAAAATGATGAAATATGGAAGTAGTCAATGTTAGATGCGTTTGGGGAAGAGAGAAACACTAGGACAATGTTGGTGGAATTGTGAACTGGTCTAATCATTAAGGAAAATAATATGGATAATTATATAAGAAGGTCATATATCCCAAGAGGTTGTATGGAAAAAAAGGTACAATATATAGCAAAATGTTTGCTAAGGCATTTTCTGTGGCAGCAAAAAATTGGAGATATAGGAGATACCCAGTGGCTGGAAAATAGATGAATAAACTGGAGTACCTGAATGTAATGGGATGTTACTGCACTGTAAGGAACAGTGAAAATGGATGATTCAAATAAATATGAGAAGACCTATGTGAACTGACAGAGAACAAAAAGCAGAACCAAAAGAACAATATAGCCTAATACTATAGCCCAATGACTATAAAGAATGTAAATGAAGACAACACTTAATGACAAGAGATTCTAGGGCAAACAGTGTCCAACGTTGGTTCCATTTGATAGTAAAACACTTTCCTGAAGCCATGGCAAATTACTGGTTGAGGTGGTAAATACTTCTAATCCCTACCACTGGGAAAGCTGAAGCTGGTGGATCTCTTAAGCTCAGTGGTTCAGAGCTGCAGTAGGCTAAAACAATCAGGTGTTTGCACTAAATCCAGCACCATTATGGTGAACCCTCAAAATCAGGAGTTGCCTAAAGAAGGGTGCATTGGCCTAGGTCAGAAATAGAGCAGTGAGAATGGGCCATTGAGTAGCCTCTGCTATTTAAAAGAGATACCTAATCTTAAGAAGGAAGTCAAAGGAAGGAAGGAAGGAAGGAAGGAAGGAAGGAAAGAAGGAAGGAAGGAAGGAAAGAAGGAAGGAGAGAGGGAAGGAAGGAAGGAGGGAGGGAGGAAGGAAGGAGGGAAGGAAGGAAAAAAGTGAGGGAGAGAGGAAGGAAGGGAGGAAGAGAAGGAAGGAGAAGAAATGGTAAATTAAAAGTACTCAAAGATCCTTTTTTGCACAGTTCTATCAAAATCTTTCTATGTGCTGTGGCTTATAATCATCTGCAAGGATAGGTCACTGTCATAATTATTTAAATGGCTAGGAAATAAGACACTCAGATTAAAAACAACTTGCCTAATGTTTCTCAACAAGTCTACTGGGGGGATGGTGAGATAAGATATTGTAACACTTCTTTTGTCCATTTCTCAGCACTCTAGTCATCCCAGACCTAAATTTAGGCATTTTTGTGCACTCTAAGAAGAAAAATTCACCAAAGGTCAAAGAAAGAAATAGAAACCCAAGACAATGAGGCAACGTTCACCTGGCTACTAGAATACTAGCTAAGCTATCCTAAGCATCTGTATCTCAAAAGCCTTTACTGAGTTGGCAGTCTGAGAATCCCAAGTAAATTTCTCAGTTGAGGGACACTTACTATGTGCCAGGCAATGTGCTAAGTGCTCGGGGATAAAAAAGCAAAAACATGGTCCCTGTGCTCTTCTGCTCATTCTAACAGGAAATAGAACATGCAAATAAATATGTACACATAAGATACATACTGTGTAAATGGAACGGAATTCAGAATGAAGGCATTAGCAGCTGGGGAAGTCTGGGAAAAACCTTTTTGGGGAAGGTGGGATTTGAGATTTGAAGGAAGCCAGGGAAGCCTGGTAGAGGGTGGGGAGGAAAGGCATTCTAGGAATATGAGATAGTCAGTGAAAAGGCATCGGCTCAGAGGACGGAGTGAGGTGCAGGGAACAACAGTAAGAAAGGGAGTGCTGAGAGCAAGGAATAGTTTGCTTATCAAATTTATGGGAAAGGAAAGAATTCATGACACAACAAGAAATAGAGAGCACTACAAAACGCAAAATGGATAATTTTTATTATGTTAACTTGAAAAGTTTTTGTATAAGCAAAGTCAATGCAACAAAGATTAGGAGGGAAGCAGAAAACTGGGAGAAAATCTTTACAATTAGCATCTCTGATAAAGGTCTCATCTTTAAAATATACAGGGAACTGAGCCAAATTTACAGGAATACAAGTCATTCCCCAATTGAGAAATGGTCAAAGGATATGAACAGGCAGTTTTCAGAGGAAGAAATTAAAGATATCTATAGGCATATAAAATCACTGCTGATTAGAGAAATGCAAATCAAAACAACTCTTAGGTACCAGATCTCTCCTACCAGATTGCCTAACATGACAAAACAGGAAAATAATAAATGCTGGAGAGGATGTGGGAAAATTGGAACACTGTTACATTGTTGGTGGAGTTGTGAACACATCCAGCCATTTTAGAGAGCAATTTGGAACTATGCCCAAAGAACTATAAAAATGTGCATACCCTTTGACCCACCAATACCACTTCTAGGGCTGTATCCCAAAGCGATCTCATACAAGTGAGAGAGGGACCCATATGTACTAAAAATATTTATAGCAGTTCTTTTCGTGGTAGCAAAGAATTGGAAATCAAGAGGATGCCCATCGACTGGGAAATGGCTAAACAAATTGTGGTTTATGAATGTAATGGAATACTATTGTGCTATAAGAAATGATGAGCAGGCAGACTTCATAATAACCTGGAAAGACCCAGACATCTCCAAAGGACTCATGATGGAAAGAGCTAGCTACATCCAGAGAAAGAATTGTGGAGTCTGCATGCAAATTGAGGCATACTGTTTGCTCTTTTTTCTCTTCTTTTTTGGTTTTGTTTCTTCTCTCTCATGATTCATTCCATTGGTCATAATTCTTCTTTACAACTTGACTATTGTATAAGTAAGTTTAATATGAAGGTATATGTAGAAGATTAATAGATTCCATGTCTTCTTGGAGGGGAGGGGAAGAAAATTTGGAACTCAAAAAACATGCAGAACTGAGTGTTGTAAACTAAAAATAAAAAATCTTAAAAAAAAAAAAGAAAAGGGAGTGTTGCTGGATCCTACAGTACAGAGAGGAATGAAATGTAAGACTAGAAAAGGTAGGAAAGTGTCAGGTTGTGAAGAGCTTTGAAAGCCAAAGAGAGGATTTTATATTTAGGATTTTATATTTGAACCTGGAAGTAATGCAAAGCCACTGGACTTTACGGGGTGTGGGAGGGAGAGGCGTGGTGGTATAACATTGTCTCCAACCTGTACTTTAGAGAAAATCAGTTTGACAATTGAGTAAAGGATGGAGTGGAATGAGGAAAGACTTGAGGCAGGAAGCCCAATCCCAAGTCCTACTGCAATAGTCCAGGCATGAGGTAATAAAGACTGTACCAGGGGGGATGGCTGATCAAGCGGAGAGAAGGGGACTTATATCAAAGATGGTGTGAAGATCAACAAGACTTGGCAATAGAATGGGTGTGTGAGGTGAATATGGATGAGGAAGAGAAAAGGACACCAATGTTGTGGGTCTGAGTGACTGGGAGGATGATGGTGCCCTTGGAATGTAACAGGCAAACCTGTAGACAAGGACGGTTTGGGAAAGAAAGAGAATGAGTTTTGTTTCAGACGTGTTCAGACAGTTTGAGATATCCAAGAAGCAATTAGGGATTTCAAGACTACAGATCAAGAGAGAGGTTAGGGCAAGGGGTCTGGGAATTAATCACACAGAAATGATTCACTGAACCCATATAGCTGATAAGATCACCAAGACAGATGGTATAGATAGAAAAGAAAATAGGACCAACAGCAGATCTCTGAGGGATACCCATGGTTAGTGGACATGATATGGTTAAGGATGCAGCAAAGGAGGATGAGGATTGAATCAGAAAGACAGGCAAACCCCAGAGAACAGTGACACCAAAACCTAGAGAAGAGAGGGCATCCAGGAGAATAGCATGATCGAAAGTGCCAAGGGAGAAAGAACAGACAAGAAGGATCAACAAACTGGAGATGAGCAGAAGTATTGTCATCAGAAAGAGAAGGAGGTCAGGGGATCAGTCTAAAATGTCTCAAGGTACCAAAATGGTCTTTCATGTTGTCACTAACCTATATTTTATGCTCTCTTGAAAAAAAGAATGGTGAAAGCATTATGTGATGAGACACAACAAACATCTTCTAAACCATTTATTAAAAGCTGTGAGACCAAAACAAATTCATCCCTGATGTTAAGCTCCATCACAAATTTTTTGCATATTTGTCTCAGTGTTTTTAAAAACAAACTCGAAATACTGCAAATCCCATCAAAATTTCAACAAAAATAAAATACCTGACTCCATATTTAAGTGCTCATTCTTATCCCAATAGACAAAACTGGCCATTTTGTGACAGATTATGGTGATCTGAGCCTTTATTTTTATTAAAACTGTACATCATCTAAAGGCCTCTTAGCATACATCCTCAGGCAAAAATGGAACAATGAAATCTTGCAGCTGAAACTCAATCAATCATCAACAAAGGGAGGAAGCCAAGGTACTCATTCTACCAAGCAGAGGAAGCCACACCAAAAGACTGCCTAGCAAGAAGGGAATTTCTTCCCAACAGCTGCTCCCCTGACAACTTCCCTTTTCCTACCTTAGGTATAGCTTTCTGAAAGAGATAAAATACAGCACACAAACTTAACAAATGCTAATTGTCTTTAAATGTATAGAAATGTCTCAAAAAGATCTTTTGTCAGCAACCTGTCTCTTTATTAGGAGAGTAAAATCTGAAGGGAGAAGTTGTATGAATAAGAGAGCCCTGCAATAAAGGAATATAAAGTTAATACTGAAACACGGTCTAAGTATGTAACAAGGTCTTGCTTCTCAGAAATGTTGTTTTTGTCTGTTTCCCTGTTGCAGTTGTTCGAGAATTTTTAAAATGTGCCAGTTTGAAGGCTTGGGAAAGTCTCCTAACTTCATCATTAACCCTTTTCTTCAAAGAAATGGGTAAAGCTACCACATGTTTGTACTTTCTTTCCTCCCAAGGAAAGAAAAATCAAAGAAACATTTATACTCCCATGCAGACCTAGTCAACTCAGATTTTTTCAAAAAATCAACTCTTGTCTTAAAGTAACTTTCTATAAAATTGTGCATAATTTCAATTTGCCTTCAAAATTCTAAAACCAACTATGGCAAGTTAGCCCTGATGCCCTTTATTTGATATTCAAAGTGCCTTGCTAAGACTGCTGAGTTAAATGATCTGGTATTTGTAAATCAAAACCCTCCTGCTACAGTGTAAAAGCAACTCCACCATACAGCAGGAAGGTGCTTTCTCAAACAGCATGAATTCTGCATTCATGTTTGTACAAAATGAAGGCCTACTGGCTCTCATGGAGTTCTGAGCCCTCTTCATCCACCATCTAACATGCTATTCCGTAAGTCCTTGGTTCTGGCATAGATGATGACATGCCTTGCAGTTGACCTGGATTTGAGTGAGAGAGGGTTGTACAAGGTCACCAGCCTCACTTTCTCCTCCAAGAGCTATCTGGATCCTGTGGCCTGATATTCACCAGGACAACTGGAGATGGCCCAGGTTACACTGCAAGACCCTGGCCCTTTCAGGCCAAGGTCTTTCCAGGTTCTCACTTTGGGTGAGGTAATACACATTCAGTGAACAGGCCTCTTTAAGAAGTGAGTCAAGGGATGGCCCCTTTAATTAAAACTCAAAAAAAATCAAACTGGGAGGGGAAGATCCTCAGTGTTCTTGGCCAAGAGAAACAATTACTATTTAGTATGATTTGAAATAAAGCTATCTAGACATAGAATTGTTATCCCTTTTTTCTCTCACTTAACTGAGATCTGATAGTTCCTCCCAATTCGTCTATAATAAGCTAAGGTCTCCATGATCCCCAAAAAGCCTTCCCTTGAGCTTTCTTATTCCGGCTTAGCTACTGTCACATCTCTTCATTGCTAATGACCTTAAAGGCTGCCAAAATCTGATGCCTCTATTTTCTTAACCATTTTCTCTTCAACTCTTCCAAGAGGGCTTCTGCCTTCGTAAACTTTAGACATTTTTCTTTCAAAGATCACCGATAATCTCCAATTTCCAAATCCAAAAGCGATTTTTTTTAAACTCTTCGCCTCTCTATAGATTTTGATACTGTTTATTACTACTCCACTACTAGATATATTTCAGAGAGAACACATTCTGGTGCTTTTCCTTCCTCTATTCCTTCTCTGTTTTCTTGTACTTTGATAACGGGGCAGAGGGGAGAGGATTATACTTCAGAGTAATGTTTGTTAAGTCAGTGCTAAATTCTGTTTATAGATTTACACTATATAGTATGGCCAATGGGTCAGCTTATCAAGGGAGTAACAACATGAAAGCAATGTTTTAGGAAGATTATTCTGGCGGTAGGACACACATCAGCCTTGAAAGTCAAGGGCTAAAGGTAAGGAAGGCAGCCAGAAAGCTACTGCAATAGTAGAGGTGTATTAGGTAATGAGACCTAGACTAGAGTGCTAGGTAGCAATGCAAACAGAGGAAAGGATGAATCGAAAACAAAAAATGATTTTTCAAAACACACTAACCATATTATCAAAGGATTCACAAAATTATAAAGAATACATTCTTTTTCAAAGTTCCACCATCTTCCCACCATCAAAAAACAAAACAAAAAACCACACAAACGATAGAGGGATGCTCATTTGAGAGACAGGGAAGAAAGAAAAGTCTAGGGAACAGAGAAACTATAGTGAACAGATGTAGGAAAAGGAAAGAACAAGATGCAGAAAATATAGCTACTACCTCAGTGACTCCTAAAGTGTTGCAGGGACCTTAACTGGAGAGAGGTCAAGGACATTTCTAGGGGTAGATGATGAGCTGAGGCAGGTATGTGGATACAAAACCTACTTAGGGGAACTGGATTCAGTGCATGTTAACTTAGAGGATAAGAAAGGAAAAGCCCACAGATTTCAGCTGGCCAATATCTCATCATGCCTTTGGCCTTTTTGGGAGAACACTTACTGTATTTCCCATGTATAAGACACACCCCTTTTCAAAAAATTTGAGGTCTAGAAACTGGGTGCACCTTATACAGTGGTTGTAGTTCTTTTTTTACTTGCATTTCCCACTTTTTCGCGCTTGTTGTCTTTGCCCTCGCTGGTTTGCATTTGTTACCAGTATATTAGGTTACGTTTTGCCATGTCCTGTCCAGAAATTGCTCAGAAAAGACTTTCTACCGGTGCTGAATTCAAGTTAAAAGTGACACAGTTTGCAAAAGTGAATGGAAGTCATGCTGCTGAATGTAAGTTTGGTCCTCCTGCAACTGAGAAAACAGTCAGAGACTGGTTATAGGAAAAAGAAACCCTACTGAAAACGCCAGGGCAGAAGAAGGCCATGAGAAGCAAGTCAGCAAAATGACCTAATATAGAGAGAGAATTGAAGATATGGATTGAAGAGCAAAAGGCAATTGGAATCTCTGTGTCCACAAAGATGGTTCAGCATGAGGTAAGAAGAACTGCTGATGAAAAAGAAGTTACTGATTTCAAAGGAGGACACAATTGGCGCTTCAGGTTCATGAAACAGAATGGACTAAGCATGCGTACACGCACCAGACTTGCCTAAAAGATGCCTGACAGCTATGAGCAGATGAATAAAACTTGAGTTCAATAACTTTATGTAATACATTTTTCCCCCAAATTTCAGGCCCCAAAATTAAGATGTGTCTTATGCATGGGGAAATATGGTAAGCATGACATCCTAGTGACTTGCTAGGAGTAGCAAGATTGTTTCTTCACCCTAACCCCTAATGAGCAGGGTTTTTTTTTTTCCTTTTCAGTCCACTGAAGCTACATTTCTATGCAGATAACTCCTAGGTCTCTAATTCTGATTACTTTCCTGAGGTTTGGACCCAGGATGCATACTTCCTATTAGGCAGCTTTACATGAAGGGATTGAAAACTTAGTAAGCTACAAACTAAGCTTCCTCTCTCAGGTCTGGTAGAGAGGAAACACAGAGCACCTTATTTGTTTTCGAAGGTGACCCAAGTGCTGTTCCTCCCTCCCATACTTAGTAGTTGTATGATTCTGGGCAGGCCACTTAGCTTGTTTAAGCATCAATTTCCTCATCTAAAAAACAGGATAAAAATCATTTTAGTACCTAGCTCACAGGGCTACAGGAGGCTCAAACAAGAAGCAATCTGAAAATATTTTAAACTAGGAAATGGCCTTTATTATTATTTCAACCTAAACCAGCCACTCCTTCGGAGGAGGCAACAGCAATCACCTAGTCTCACATGTTCAGAATCTTGGAATTGTCTTTGACTTTTTCTCTCCTTCATCTCTTTATCAGATCATTGATTACATATAGCTCAATCACCAGGTCATCTTGATTCCACCCCAGCAACACTTCTAAAAGCTGTCCTTTTCTCCCTATTCTTTCTGCCACTACTCCAGGACAAGACCTTATGACTACCAGCACATACAATCACAATAGCCTTCTCTGGACACCAGAGTAATCTTTCCTAGGTATAGATCTGGTATCACCATTTTTTTCAAAAACTTGCAGAGTCACTCACTACTAACTCAATAAAGGTACAATTCCTTCAAGGATCTCCATAAACTAGCAGAGTATTTTTCTGCTTGTTTTCTCTAGAATATTTTTCCAGTTTTCTACACACTCTCATACTCTAACTAAACAGAACTATTCTTTGCTCTTATAATACATAATGAACTGCCTCTACCTTTGCTCATGCTGTTAACCACAACTGGAATGCCTTCCTCCCTTTCTGCCACCTCTTCTATGAGGCCTTCCCTGATTCTACTACCTCCACCATGATCTCACTCCATGGATCTCATACAGCACTGTTTTGCAATTCTCTAATGCATTTATCATACAGTACTGTGTATTAAGTAATCTGAGTTCCTGTCTTCTCTTCCTCTTAGACTATAAGCTCTATGAAGGCAAGGATTGTATTATTTAAAACCTATCTTCACATGGAAGGTATTTATTAACTGTTTGGTGAACAGCAAGCTTCTGGAATAGCATCTGTCCCAACTCAGGTATCACTTTTGAAGACTATTAGGTGAGTACCACTTGAGGACTACGAGTTCTTCTACCTTGTTGTCCATCATCGTCCACTGGCCCTCGACATTCTGCTTGAAAACACAGTGGTTTCGGGAAATCATCAATGGACAAATTTTAGAAAGCAGCTGGTATGTGACACCGAATCCTCGACCAACTGTCACCTACAAAGACAATGAAAACGAGAGACAAAACTAGATAAAATACTGAAAGAAAAGGTGTTTGCAATGATATTAACCAGTAGTATTTAAAACACTTTACAAGGGAGGACCAGAATTACCTTTAGGCTAAGTATGTTCACATGCCCATAAATAAGATGTGCCTTGCTACCTGGGCAGCTTTAACCAGTGCCCACCTTTTCCTACTTCCCAAGATCACTAAGTGTTGATCATCTCAATATTTGCCAGAATATAAAAATAATGAAAATAAAACAAAAGGCAAAAAGAACTCCAGGTAAATTCTGAAAGAAACACAAAGCAAATATTTTGTTAAATATTAAGGGCTAAAATTTTTTTTATTCTGTATGTACGATTTTGTTATTGATTACATTTATAAAAAAATCACTCATTTCTAGAATGCTTTCCACACAAGCAGTAATAAGTAATAAAAACATTATGAACACCATTTTTAAAATATAAATTTTTATTAATGTCTTTTAAAAAACACTTATATTTTCTACTATGTCCCTCTCCATGTCTTTCCAAGAGAGTCATCTTTGACAATAAAGAATTTAAAAAGAAAAAAAAATTCCATAAACCTTAACTGTAGTGTAGGGGGCTGCAAATAAAAAGCACCATTAGTTTTAAAGGCCCAGAGCCCCTCAGGACTTGACCTTATATGCCACCTGAGATAAAGAACCAGTATGATATCAATGAGAGACTGCCCAGTCATATAATCTTAAACTGTGCTGAAGGGGTCCTAAGTTTCAGGAAAAGTTTAAGAAGCCTTGATCTAATGGACCAGTAAAACAAGGAGAGAGAGGAGCATGGAAATAAAAGGCTGTACTCAAATTGGTTTTCACCAGTAGATATTAGCCAAAATAACAAAAAAAAAAGGTGACATAAGATAGATTATTCCACAAAGGGGTGAGTGTCACCTCATCTCCTTTATCTTATTTGAGATCAATGCTGGTTGTTACAATTTTATAGCATTTTGCTTTGACTACTGTTCTTCTTCTCTCCATTGAAATTATTATACTTTAATTGTGCGTGTGCGGGCACGTGTGTGCGTGTGCGGGCACGTGTGTGTGTGTGTGTGTGTGTGTGTGTGTATTTTCCTGGTTCTGCTTACAGTACTTCACACTTTCCATCAGTTTACATGAGTCTATAACTTCTCTGTATATACATGCTCATAATTTAATTTTATTCAGAACTTAAACTAATGCCCCCATTGTGCAAAAAAGAACATTTCCATATAAGCAGCAAGATCAGAAAGTTTATTTTGCTTATACCTACCTGGTATTCTCCTCCCTCTTAAGTCCTCCCGCAACTCCTATCCCTCCTCTTTCCCCTCTTAAACCTTCATCAGAGAACCAATCTGATCCCCAAGTCCTCAGCTGTTGTTTAAATTTAACTCAATGACTACCCTTGGAAGGATTAAAGTTCTAAAGGAACACTAGTTTGTTCTCCCTCATTATAAAATCCTATATATATAGCAATAAAAATAGAAATAGAAATAAATAATAGAAAAAATAATAGGTAGCAATGATAATGGGCTTTAAAGCTTAAAAAGTGCCTTCCACATCAACCCATCTGAGCCAAAACATTCCCACCAGCAGTTTTTGTGATAGTAAGAAACTAGAAACAGAGTGGTTACTCTTTAACTGCTGAATAGCTAAACTGAAAAGGAATGGCTGTTGTTATTTACATTACGATATTATGGTACTACAAGGAGTAACTAGAAAGAGTTTAGAGAAATTTGGTAAGACTTGTACGAATAATAGAAAATGAAGTAAAACAGGTTCAAGAAGAACAATATACACAATGACCAAAATAAAGGAAAACGAGAATAAAGGGCATCTAAACTCAAACAGATGTAATTCTAGAGAACTGACAATGAAATACACTTCTCCTCTAGGTAGAAATGTGGACTATAGGTATAAGATGAGGTATATGCTCATTTTACAGATGAAGAAATAAATGATGTAGATTGCTATGATTAACTGTATTTCGTTGCAAGGGAAAGAGGGAAATGACAGCAGTTTTAAAAAGAGCATAATTTTTTTTTTTTAAAGATACTCCATTGACTTGTGATCATGAATAGCTCTCCCAGCCTTCCTTTCTTCAATTGTAAAGTACAGATAATACCTTTACTACCAACTTACAGGACCACTGTGAAGAGGAACCTATGGTTTAATATACTCTGCAATGAGAATGGCAGAGTCTTGAATGTATTTAAAACAAAAAGCATCTACCCTCAGAGAATGTATAGTCTAGTTAGGTAGACATTAATACTTCGATATATCCATGACTTCATCAATTGTGGGTATATCCCCTCCCACTTGCAGATCACAGTCAATCCACAACATCCAATTCTGTACATCTCTGTCCTCATCCATCCACATGGGTTCGACTCTCTGGATAGCTTTTCACTAGGCTTTTTTGTAATCTGCCCATAGCGGCACGATACTCTGGCTAGCCACTTCATGTCCTTCAGCATGAGAAGCTTCCTCTCTTTCTGATCATACTTATCCTTCTTGATGCCACAACCCCATCTCTGGCTCTCCACTGTCCTTTGGTTCACATGCAACTTCGATTTTTCAGATACCACAATATTCCAATATTCACAACCATATAATATTACTGAGAAATGATCTGTATTTTAAAAGTGGATCTTTGTGCTGTGAATCAATATATTAGGCAGCTACATGGTATAGAGTTGGACCTGGAATCTGGATGAATTACTAGTTGTGTGATCCTGGACAAGTCACTTAATCTGTCTGTCTCAGTTTCCGTAAGAACAGCATCACCTCTTAGGGTGGTTGTAAGAAATATTTATTAAGCACTTTGCAAATTTTAAAATGCTATATAAAAGCCAGGTATTATGTGCTACTATCTTAGAGAACAATGAATAATTTTCCAAACGTAAACCTCTATGTTCTTCCTCCAATTAATTCAGTTCTGGGTTCAACCCAGAACTTCAGTGCCCATCCCAGATATATGTGCTACACTATTATCACAATGCACCTGTCATTCAGTGGCATGTCATAATCTGGACAAGTTATTTTTCATCCATTTACTTTGCCTATATGGATTATTAGACTCATATCATTTAAATATTCATAGATTTCATTGAGGAAGAAGCCCTATAATGTTGCAAGGACTGATATTATTATCTGTCCATAAACGGGAACATCTGCAGAGACTCATCATCTATAGGCAATCCCACTAAGATTTAGACCTTGCGGAAGATGACATCTGCAGCAGTAGTGGTGAATTCCTTTGGTGAAGATACATCTCCTTGATGCTTGAAGTGACACTGAACAGTCATCAGTGATAGAGGAACCACTTTAGTCTTCAGTGTGTTATATTATAAAGTAGAAATGGCAATTAAGACGAAAAAATTGGAAGAACTGTCGAATTAGACTCCAATAAGTACACACAGAAAAAGTTCATGATGGAGGAAATGCAATCTTACAACTTACTGTGTTTTCCAAAATATCTCAAAAGAGGAAGATACCAAAAGAACAGGAAATCATGGCTCATGTTTAACACTAAAACAAAAGCATGAGTACAAGAATATCACTAACTACTGACCTATATGCTTATTTTCTTATGTATGTAAATATTTATGCAAATCACCTACACAGATATTGATGGCATTTTCAATGAAAACAAGAAAGGAAAGGGGAAGGCTTCTGCAAATAATCCTCTACAGGAGACAACATCTTTTCAGTATGCAACTGACTGTAAATTACAGAGATTTGCTGCTTTAAAAAAGCATTTGACTTGGCAAAGCAGCCTCAAAAAAAAAAAAAACCTCATGGAATACAAGTCTGATAAATTCAATCACTGAAATCTATTCAGTCTTCTGATTAACGTAAAATATACTTGAATGAACCAATATGAAAAGAAATTAAAAAAACATTTACAAAGTAATCATTCATTCAACACCTGTTTAGAGGTCACCATGGATTCTCAAAGCCTATGTCAAAAGTACTAATTTGAATTTTTTTAATCATGTGATAGCAATATATGTGGGCTAAGCTAATATTTTCCCCCCAAAAAGTAATGAACCCAGTCTTGAGACTTTATTGGTCCAAGAGACTAAAACTTGAACCATTTCCTGGTAGCACAAGGAATCAGGAGCTCTTCCAGTTTGATACCTAATTCTGGGCATGCTATCATGATAAGTGCAGAACCAGGAGAGCTATGCCTTAAAACAACGTTGTTTCCTAATTGAATATCCTTTCCATGTTATTGTTATGGATAAATCTTTTGTTAAAAATATTACATGGTGTACTATTGAAAGGAAAATTCTTCATTTGGGTTTTTCACCCTGATTAAAGAGGCAAAACTCAGGACAAAGAGAATTAAAGGGACTTTATTGTAAGTATATCAAAGAAGCAACATATGACTGATCACTGAACATCAGTAATAGCTTCAAGGTAAGGGCAGCAACTTTAAGACAATTTAGATAGGTCTACTTCTGCAAAAGGGGTTGGGCCTTTGCATCTTAGTTCCTCCCTAAGGTAGCAAGAATGTGACATTTTAAGTAGGCATGCATGACAAAGAGGAGGTAATACAAAAAGCTGCAGGCTGGATGACTCCTTTCCCAGCAGAGCCTCCCACTACACTGACTGACAAGCAGGGATACTGAGTCAACGTAACTTTTTTTTTTTTGAGGGGGTAAGGCAAGGCAATTAGGGTTAAGTGACTTGCCCAAGGTCACACAGCTAGTAAGTGTGTCAAGTGTCTGGGGCTGGATTTCAACTCAGGTCCTCCTGACTCCAAGGCCAGTGCTCTACTCACTGTGCCACCTAGCTGCCCCTCAACATAACTTTCAACAGTACAAGTGTCTTATTTCATCCTAATCTGAAGCCTAACCAAATGGCCATGAGTCAGGCCAGGCCCACCAAGAAATCTGCAAAACTCTGCAAAAAAATCAATAAGCTTGTCCAGTATCAACCAATTAAAAAAAAATCTATTGTATCCACTATAAGCTAGACACTGTACTAAGGGTTAAGGATACAAAGACAAAAATATAATATTCCCGGCCCTCAAGGAGCTTATATTCTATGGGGAAATAGTGCACAAATGAGAATAGTATAAGGATAATTGAGGGGTATTCACTAACAAAAAGGCAAACCAAATTGTAATGGAAATCATCACAGATTTGGAATCAGAGAGTTTGGGTTCATAGAACATGCTAATTCACCACCTGTTGAACCATGGGCATGATTTTTATATCTCTAGCTCTCGATTTCTTCATCTGTAAAAGAGAAGGTTGGACTAGATGACCTCTGAGGTTCCTTCTGGGTCTAAGTCCCTGACCCAGCAAGATGACAACCTAAACTGAGCCCAGAAGGAAGATAAAGCTTCTCAGAGGAAGAGGTGAGAAGGAAGTGCCTTTAAGGTATGGTATCAGCCTGTATGACTGATGAGAGGTTGCAGAGTTCAGAAAATAGTTCAGTTCAACCAAAACAGAATTCAAAAAGAGCAGTAGTGTGAAATAATGCTGAAAAGATCAGGGGAAGTCACATCTGTAGTAGTATTTTTCAAATATATAGAGATGTTATTATGACTGATGATACAAATGCAACTAAAAGCTTTACTGATTTCATGGAAGTTTTTGTAATCAATAAACAGTGTTCTCACATCTTGTTGGGGCGGAGCCAAGATGGCAGCTGGAAAGCAGGAACTTGCTCAAGCTCTCCCCCAAATCCTTCCACACATCTGTAAAAAATGGCTCTGAACAAATTCTAGAGCTGCGGAACCCACGAAATACCAGAGGGAAACAGGTCTCCAGCCCAGGACAGCCTGGATGGTCTCTAGGAAGGGTCTATCACGCAGCACTGGGAGCAGAGCGCAGTCCAGCACAGGCCCGCCAGGACAGACTAGACCCATAGTCAGCCAGCAGGAACAGGCCTTGGGGACACGACTCAGTGAGCTGTGGCAGTTACCAGACTTCTCAACCCACAAATGCCAAAGAGCAGGTTAGAGGGAAACTGCAGAATCGAGTTCAGAGTGGTCTAATCACCAGCCCTGGCGGTGGTGGAGGTGGTGCAGCGGTGGCAGTGACAGCAGCAGGAAACTCCTGAGGCTGCTTCCAGAGCTACAGCATCGACTGCTTCCTAAATCCCTGGAATCTAGTAGGAGTGGGAGTACAAGGAGCGCTTTGGGGGCATCAAAGCAGATTCTCTTGCTGTGCCCTGCTTGGATCTGTATTACGGTTCCGGTTGGCAGTTCTTGGGGGCGGAAGAGTGCTGCAGTGACAGAGCCTGGAGTGGAGTAGGAGTAGCTCTGAAAACAACAGTGCTTGGACCCTAAAGCTTGGGACAAAGTACTCTCTACTCTACAAGCAGTCATATCCTGACAAAAAGCTCAAAGGTCAAGTAGCTGGCTGGGAACATGAACAGGCAGGGAAAATGAACTCTGACTCAAACGTAGACTCAAACTCAAGATTACTTTTTAGGTGACAAAGAAGATCTAAACATACAGCCAGAAGAAGTCAACAAAGTCAAAGAGCCTACGTCAAAAGCCTCCAAGAAAAATATTAATTGATCTCAGGCCATGGAAGAGCTCAAAAAGGATTTGGAAAAGCAAGTAAGAGAAGTAGAGGAAAAACTGGGGAGAGAAATGAGAGAGATGCAAGAAAACCAAGTCAATGACTTGCTAAAGGAGACCCAAAAAATAATGAAGAAAATAACACCTTAAAGGACAGACTAACCCAAATGTCAAAAGAGCTCCAAAAGGCCAATGAGCAGAATAAAGCCTTGAATGGCAGAATTAGCCAAATGGAAAAAGAGGTCAAAAAGACCACTGAAGAAAATAACACCTTAAAAATTAGACTGCAGCAGGAAGCTACTGACCTTATGAGAAATCAAGATGTTATAAAACAGAACCAAAGGAATGAAAAAATGGAAGATAATGTGAAATATCTCATTGGAAAAAGCACTGACCTGGAGAACAGATCCAGGAGGGATAATTTAAAAACTACTGCCCTACCTGAAAGCCATGATCAAAAAAAGAGTCTAGGCATCATCTTCCAAGAAATTATTAAGGAAAATTGCCCTGATATTCTAGAAGCAGAGGGTAAAATAGAAACTGAAAGAATCCACTGATCGCCCCTTGAAAAAGATCCCAAAAAGAAAACTCCTAGGAATATTGTTGCCAAATTCCAGAGTTTCCAGGTCAAGGAGAAAAGAATGCAAGCAGCCAGAAAGAAACAATTTGAATATTGTGGAAACACAATCAGAATAACACAGCATCTAGCAGCTTCTACATTAAGGGATCGAACAGCTTGGAATATGATATTCCAGAGGTCGATAGAGCTAGGATTAAAACCAAGAATCACCTACACAGCAAAACTGAGTATTCTGCTCCAAGGCAAAATATGGACTTTCAATAAAATAGAGGACTTTCAAGCTTTCTCAATGAAAAGATCAGAGCTGAACAGAAAATTTAACTTTCAAATACAGGAATAAAGAAAAGCATGAAAAGGTAAACAAGAAAGAGAATTCATAAGGGACTTACTAAAATTGAACTGTTATGTCTACATGAAAAGATCATGTGTGAAATGTATGAGACCTTTCTCAGTATCAGGGGAGTTGAAGGGAATATAGACAGAGGACACAGGATGAGTTGAATATGAAGGGATGATTATCTAAAAAAATGAAATAAATTTAAGGGGTGAGAGAGGAATATATTGAGATAAGGAGAAAGGGAGAGATAGAATGGGGTAAATTATCTCGCATAAAAGTGTCAAGGAAAAGCAGTTAGTTGGAAGGGAAAAGGGGGCAGGTGAGGGGGAATGAGTGAATCTTGCTCTCATCAGATTCACCTTGAGGAGAGAATAACATACACACTCAATTAGGAATCTTACTCCACAGGAAAGCAAAGGGAAGGGGATAAAAAAAAGAGGGGGGTAATGATAGAAGGGAGGGCAGATAGGGGGAAGAGGTAATCAAAAGCAAACACTTTTGAAAAGGGACAGGGTCGAGGGGTGGGGTGGGGGGGGCGAGCCAAGATGGTGACTGGAAAGCAGTAACTGGTGTGAGCCCCCCACCAGGTCCCTCCAAAAACCTATTAAAAAAATGGCTCCGAACCAATTCTAGAACTGCAGAACCCACAAAGTGGCAGAGGGAAGCAGGGCTCCAGCCCAGAACAGCCTGGATGGTCTCGGGGTAAGGTCTGTCCTGCATGGAACTCCCAGCTCCCAGCTGAATGGAGCGGAGCTGAGCCAAGCAGAGCCCAGCGCGCACGGCGCGGACCGCAGACCACGGACCGACGAGACCAGGAGTGGAGCAGAGAGTGCCCTAGCATGCTGAATTACTGAGCTGTGGCATGTACTAGACCTCACAACCCACAAAGAGCAACGACAACAGAGAAGGTTAGTGGGAAAAGCTGTGGGACAGGACGGAGTTTGCGGTTTGGCTACCGCCCCTGGGGCAGCGGAGGTGGGGCAGCTTTAGAACTACAGCTGCAGTTGCTTCTGGCCCCAGGCCCACCTGGTGGGAGGAATTAAGTGGCTGATCAGAGCAGGAGTGAAGAACCTGCTGAAGATTTAAGC
>CM053627.1:199860896-199897546 GCA_028646595.1 Phalanger gymnotis
TTGGAGGTTTTTGTTGTAGGCTCTATGACTTTGTTGACTTCTTCTGACTGTATGTTTTGGTCTTTGTCACCAAAGAAAGATTCCAGAGTTTGAGACTGAATCTGGGTGTGTTTTTGCCGCCTGGCCATGTTCCCAGCCAACTTACTTGACCCTTGAGTTTTTCAGCGGGGTATGACAACTTGTAGACTAAAGAGTTCTATGTTCCATGCTTGGGCGGATGTGCTGCCTCACCAGCACTCCTCCTTCCCCAAGAACCCCCTACCTGGATTGGGCTTAGATCTTCAGCAGGCTCTTCACTCCTGCTCTGATCAGCCACTTAATTCCTCCCACCAGGTGGGCCTGGGGCCAGAAGCAACCGCAGCTGTAGTTCTAAAGCTGCCCCACCTCCACTGCCCCAGGGGTGGTGGAGAACTGGAAACTCTGTCCCCGCAGCTTTTCCCACTAACCTTCTCTGTCGTCTTTGCTGTTTGTGGGTTGAGAGGTCAGGTAACTGCTGCAGCTCACTGATTCAGGGTGCTAGGGCACACTCTGCCTGGCTCCTGGTCTCCTTGGTCCGCGCCGCCCACACTGGGCTCTGCTCTGCTCCGCTCCCCTCAACTCCCAGCTCCTTGCGGGATAGACCCTACCCAGAGACCATCCAGGCTGTCCTGGGCTGGAGCCCCGCTTCCTTCTGCCACTTTGTGGGTTCTGCAGTTCTAGAATTGGTTCAGAGCCATTTTTTATAGGTTTTTGGAGGGACATGGTGGGGAGCTCATGTTAGTCCCTGCTTTCCAGCCACCATCTTGGCTCCGCCCCTCTCCTCCATGTTTTCTATGTACTCCTTCCTCATTTCCACTTCTTAGAAGTCCTAATTTCCTTTAAAGAACAGCTTAGGTGTCATTTGAACAAAAAGGTCTTTCCTGATCCCATCTCTCTTGAAATGATTTTGTATATAGTGTGTATTTTTGTATTTTTAAAAATAAAATTTTGACATCTTTTTAATTTTGCATCATCAAAATTTCTTACAGTATCCTTTTCCTTCCCTTTCTAGGAAGGCATCCCATACAATGATATTGAAAAGTGAAAAAAACCCATCAAAACTGATCATTGAAAAAACATCATCGAAAGAGTCTGAAAATATGTACAAGGAACCACACCTACGGACTTTTCACTTCTACAAAGGAGTGGGGTTGGGGTGGGGTTTTAGGTGTCTTCACACATCTCTCCTTTGGAGTCAGGCTTATTCTTTATAATTTTGCAATATTCACTTTTGATTGTTTTATGTTTTTTCTTTCCATTTCATTCATTGTATGTATTGTACCACTTATTCTGCTTTGTATAGTTACATATAACTGTGTGTGTGTGTATTTCATACAATGGACTCTGAGGGAGACACAGGAGGCAGTATGTTCCAGGCAAGTCAGACCACCACTACCACCTTGACCATGGTCTCCCCTCAGACCTAGATGGAAACAGCGCAGGACCCAGAGTCTAAGAGCCAAGTTTGGGAAAAGCAGTGCTACTCTAATCAAATTTGTTTCTGGCCCCACAGCTATCACTGAGGGGAGAAATTATCCTGAAGAAAGGGGCCCACCTTCCTCACCACCACCACCACCACCACCACCACCACCACCACCACCACCACCACCACCATCACCACCAGGTGAATAGATACAGGAGTCCAGGGAGTGCCGGCACTACCCAGAGCACAAAGCCTGCTTCCAGCCCAGCCCTCACAGCCATCATCCGGAGAAACGCTCATGTTGAGAGGGCCAGACATCTCCACAAACTGCCAACCTAGTTCCATATCCTGGACAGATAAGACCCCTAAAGCAGTAGGGCACTTTGAAAGAGACCAGTAGCGTTTCCCCGAGAAGTCAAAGCACCACCACCATCTTGACCATCCCTTTCCTCACAGAGCCCAATGAAGACAGCTCAGTACCCAGAGCTCAGTACCAGGAGCCTCTCTACCAGGGAATAGCTGTTTCCAGCCCAGGGCAGTTAGGCATCATCCTGAAAAAGAACCTCTGTGGAGATGCAGTCTGGCTACTGCTCCTGCAGGTGCTGCAGCAATAGCTACTGAAGACTCAGAATATAAAGTTCTTGTCACCAAAGTCCTGGTCACTATGAAATGGCTCAACATTAGAAAATGGGCATGTTTTTGTCTGTGGTAATAACATTAAAGAGGGATTACCAATCTGCTTTGCTGCTCCACCCTAAGAACTATGGAACCTTTTCCGTCTGACTTCGAAAAGGTACCATGTTCTATCTTTCCATTAGAATGGAAGATCCTTGAGAACAAGGACTGTCTTACTTTTCTGTATGACTCCCTAGCTCTTAGCATAATGCTCTGTACAGAATAAGCACCTGTTAAATGACATCCACTCATTCGTATCTCCATTCATTCATTCCTATCTCAGTAAGATGTGGGTTCCTTGAAAGTGGGGACTGTTTCATTTTTTTTAAAACAAGTTTTTATTGATGTTTTGGCTTTTTACATTACCATGATTTCCTACAACAAATAGTATTCTTAAAGACATAAAAAGAAAAAGAGGGAAAAATCAAACCAATGACCAAAGAAGTCTGAAAATAAGTGCAGGGTACACTGGTGGATCTCCCATCTCTGCAAAGGGGTAGGAGGGAGTGTCTTTTCATACCTCTTCTTTCAAACCATGCTTGTTCTTCATAATTACCATTTTGTTTTTGTATTTTGAGTGCTTAGCACAGGGCTGTGCACACAGTAAGGCTGTTTAGTATTTGTTGAACCTTTGTTGAAGCTGAATCAATATTTGTTGCATACTTGCCCATAAACCATTTAGTCATCTAAATATGCTTCCTCCTCCCAGACGACCCCATGATGACCTACCTGATGTCCAGGAAAGCCATAGAGATGTCAAAACATGTCTATGTTGGGCAGCAAAAGAAAATTAGGCATAAGAATTTGGAAAAGACCAAGTCTCTGCTAACATTCCTTTTCTATCATTTGCTTTTTTGCGAGGCAATCAGGGTTAAGTGGCATGCCCAGGGTGACACAGCCATTGTGTCAAGTGTCTGAGGCTAGATTTGAACTAAGATCCTCCTGACTCCAGGGCCAGTGCTCTATCTGTTGTACCACCTACCTGCTACCAACATTTCAATTCTTGAGGCTTTATAGATTTCAGCTTCATGCCAAGATGAGTCAAGTACAGTATAGAGCCATAATGGATAGATTGCTGGACTTCAATTCAGGAAGACCTAGATTCCAATTCTACCTCATATGCATACTAGCTACGTCACTGAACTCTCTGGAAAAAAATGGGGATAATAGCTCCTACTTCAGAGGTTGCAAGGTTCAAATGAAATAAGACATAGATCTCAAATGAGACAATAAAGTGCTTTGCAAACTTTAAAGTGCCATATAAATGGGAATTATTATGTGGACTTGGCTGTGATAGTTTCTGGAGAAAAGAAGAGTATGGAGGAAGCTCTTTCCACAGGTGAGTGAAAGGGTGCAGGAGGGGCCAGGTGAAGTTTGTAATTGTAGAGCCTCGATTACTGGCAAACTGGAAAAACTGCAGGTCAGAGACAACTACCTTTAGTTTAGAATACATACACTGGTATCATCAATACAGACAAAAACACCCAAATGTTTGGGTGGTGAGGTGCTGCAGTGGAAAGTATTGGACTTGGAGTCAGGAAGACCTGAGTTCAAATCCAGCCTCAGTCACTTATTAGTAGTATGACTCTGGGCAAGTCACTTAACCCCTGCCTCAGTTTCCTCATCTGTAAAATGGGGATAATAACCGCACCTACTTCCCAGGATAGTTGTGAGGATTAAATGAGATGATGGCACTGTTTAGGACAGTCCCTGGCACCTAATAATAAGTGCTATGTAAACATTAGCTATGATGATGACGATGTAAAAAAAACCATGTCTATAATTATCTTCCCACATGAGGATGGCATCAGTGAATGATATGAAGAAAAGTTACAAGCCCATTATTTTCCCCACTGGTATCACAAAGAACAATCTCTCTCTAGATACAAACACAAAAGGGGACAATATTGTTAGCAGTTTCATATACTTAAAGATCTAGGGTTTCACTGAAGTGGGTCCTCTCTCCACTTGTGAAGATAGCAACTTGTGACTTGTATGTTTTAGAGCTGGCCAAAAACACATAACCCTGTGGTTAATCTGGTGAGCCTCTGCAAATAAGTTATGCTGGTCCCCATCAACAACAGTCATAATACAGTCTATTTTCAGGCCGGCGCTGGCAGCCTTGATAATAGCATCTGCCATATTTTATACTCTTTAAGACTATCCATGATGAGACACTGGAGAAAGGCTGGAAATTCCTAGGACGATGTGTAGTCATGCTGAAGTTATACATTAAATTTCCCTGTATTGTATATGGGAAAGTCCCATCTTCAACTGCAACGTGGTTCTGTAGTGAATTCCCAGAAGACTAGGAAACACTCCCAGAAGGACCTATTAGTTAGGGGATCCATAACTATCCATCTGTAATTGTGGACTGAACGCACTCAATGATTTTATAAATATTCCATGAGAAGGTTGTTAGGGAAAAAAATCTGAATCTTCTAGCTAAACCCTGTAAAGGGTACCACCATTCTTTCAGTTTCCCAACCTTCTCTTTCACTCCTTATTCAATTGAAGCTGTCCTCTTCAAAGTTACCAGTGACCTCTTACTTGCCAAATCTGATTTCCCCCCTCCATTTTCATTCATTTTTTTAAAACTTTTCTGCATTTGACACTACTGACCACCTTCTTTTCCTGGATAGTTACTGTGCAGGAGTACGGATGCTATGGTCTCTTTCTACCTGACAACTCTTTTTCAGTCACCTTTACTGGGTCATCATCTGTATCATGCCTCTTGTTGGTGGAATGGGAGGCTCTGTCCTACACCCTTTTTTCCCTCTGTACACATTCATTTGGTGACTTCATCAGCTTCCGTGGGTTTAATCATTATCTTTTTTATGCAGATGACTCCCAGGTCATCTGGCCCTAATCTCTCCTGATGTGGGAGCTTCAGTCCCACATCATGAACTGCTTATCATGCATTTTATATTGGATATGCTTGTGAGCATTTCACTCATTGTGTCCAAAACAGAACTTATTACCTTTCCTCCCAAAAACCATCCTTCTTCAGAACTTCCCTGTTTTTGTTGAGGACACCACCATCCTTAACCCAGGATCTCAATCTTGGTGCTATCTTGCACTTATCACTTTCACTCGCCTGCCCCGCCCCTCCCCCTCATCCCAATATCCAATTAGTTGCCAAATCATTATCATTTCATTCTCTACATCATCATTCACATCTGTCCCCCTTCCAACTCACAAAGTCACCACCCTTGTTCAGGGCCTGGGGAGTTGGGGCACATGACTTCAAATCCTGCTTCAGACACTTAGCAGATGTGTGTAACCCTATCTGTAAAATAAAGGGACTAGATTTAGGGACCACGAAGGTCCCCCTGGCTCTGTCAGTTTACCTGCCTCGAATTCCCATCTCGCTCCGTGTCGTTCTCCACACATTTGGCAGTAAGTGAAATTCTACATCTGTCACTTCTCTAGTCAAACTCCAGTGGCTTCCTATTGGTTTTGAGATCAAACATTACTTCATCTTTATCTTATTCCTTTAAGGTGTTTCTTGTGTAAGTTTTACAAGGTACATAATTATCAGTTCAATAACAAATATGCAATTTATAAGTAAAAAGACATCTGCTGGGGGTTGGCGTGTGCATCAACAGTTTTTTACTGATTTAATGAATTATCAAAAAATTTTGGAGATCTCTTGTCTAGATAAAAGACCTTAAAGCTCAGACTCTGTAGGATTACATTAATGTATTTAAAGTCCCAAAGCGCTTGTTGAATCTCTCAATTCCTCTTATGATTTGAAATGGACCTCTGCTTCTTATTTAACTATTCTTCATAGTATCATAATCCAAGAATTGAAGACAAGTTCTTAAATCCCCAGTTTCCATGATCTCAGGGGATGAAAAATCAGCAAATGGAGGAGGAAATTCACTATTTATTTACAATTCTTTCACTTTATCCACAATTTCCCATACAAACATAAAAACTAAAAAAATAAAACCACCACTTGGGAACACAAGTGTCTTTCTTTAATTAGTCCCGCTGAGGAAGGACCACAAGCCCCCTGCCTTTGGGTAGGGACCACCTGAGATGCCCATACCACAGGAAGAGGGAGGAAAGGGCTATGAAGAATGCCTGAGAAACAGCTCCAGATGAGGAAGACAACACGATACCGGAGTGGTTGGAGTTTATTGTCAATGAAGGTTGTGGGAGTCATCTGTTGCAGACACTGATGTTCTCTATTAACCATCCCCAAACCCCACACCATACTGTTCTGAAGATGAGGCTGAGATGGGGTGGGAGGTGTGTGACATTTAGCTCTTTTTGAGAGTAAGAGCCAGAAAACCCAGGGCATACACCACACCTCCCTTTCCCCTTGGCACTGACCAGTCACAGTTTCCATTTGAATAAAATGCTGATTTAAGATTAAAAAAGGAAAAAAAAATCTCCAGATACAAAAGGAAGGGGTAGGACTAAAAACCATGGATTTGGCTTCCTCCTCTGCTTATGATACTGTCTGTGAGAGGGTACTGAAGTTCAAGGAGTTCTACCCCCTAGTGAATGGGAGAGGAGTGTGAGGAGCAGACCAGAAACTACAGGGAGGATAAGGTAACAAAGGAAGAGAAGGATGAAGGGAAGCTGTGAAAAACAAATGCATGTCCAGGGGCTGGTGTCAGAGGAAGTACAACCTATTCCCCCATAATCACTCTGGCTCTGAACAGCCCTTCCTCAAAAGCCATTCCCACCAGAGGGCCTGCAAAACCAAACTGGAGTTCAGCATTTTGTTAGGAGAGGAGCTTTCTAACCTCAAATGTGCTAGTGTGTAGGCAAAATGCTCTACCTTCCAAATCTGGCAGATAGAATGCCTACTGCATCGGACTGAGATTGGCCTCAAACATGGGTGCACATTATAAATATAAAATCATATCTGCTACAAAGAGGACATATATTGTACATCTTTACCCATATACATAAGAACACAATATACACATAATGCCTAGGAGTGTCACGATGGAGAAAGGGTCTGAGGAGGCAACAAGTCTCTTTCCCTCCCACCCCCGTTCTTTTTAAAGGGCTGCTTGTATACCTGTTCACGTGGGTCATTCACAGCTGGTTATGGTGGCACTAGTCTAGACACAAATGGATACCTTGCCCTGAGGGTGTGCACACATGCCAATACAGACATGCATGCCAACGCAGACATACACGCACACACACAGATGTACACACAAAGACACACATGCACACATGTGGGTGAATAAAGGGAAAATAAATGTTCCCAGCCCTTAAATGCATTGCATTTCCCAGATACTCTCAGGAAAGCTCTATGCCTTAACGCATCTATCATCTGATAAAAATGGTCCTAGAAAGCTGTCCATCATTGGGCACTGGCTAAAGGGAGTGGAGTTGGTGAGAGAATGATGGAGATCAGGTGTTTTAACAACATAAGGCATTTTTACCTCTGGTCAGATCAAGCTGTGTCTGAAGAGCAATGGACTCAGCCAGGGTTGGGCAACAAGAGACAACCAGGCAACGCGGGAGCTCATCAGGCAGATACCCTGAGCCCTCACCTTGTTTTTTTAGCTCCTCTCTTGGCAGGAGATGATCCTGCACTCTCCTTTCCACCCTCTACCAGAAGTGAGCCCACCTACACAGCAAAGAATACTGATATCCAAGAGACATACATCCAGAGACATGGAGTGGTGTACAGGCACACACAAAGTGAAGACCCAGGTTGATGTGAGCTTTTTACAGCAGGAGTAGTTCCTGGCTTGGGGTCCAAGGGCTCAAACAATTGCCACAGTGATCAGATTGCCATCAGTGATGGGGGAAGTTCAAGTCTCTGCATGGAGGCAGCCCCTATCGTCGGTAGTGATTGGGAGCGTCCGCGAACATGTACTTGAGTCTGTATGCTTCTGCCAGGAGAAGGCCGATCTCTTCATTACCCCAGTGTATTGTGGGTAGGTTTTGCAACAACATGAGGAGACCCTGAAATGGAAGAAAGTTTCATTACATGAGAATGCCAAGCAACATGGCCAGCTGTCCCAAGACACAAATTTGGTCATCTCTCCTGCTGAGAACATCCCAAACGACATGAAAGTTTCCCTTTCCACATTCACCAAATCACATCTTCTACTTCCTTTAAATCATGGCCTAAACCTCAATTTAATTCACTTAAATTAACTACTGCATGAATGGTGCTGTGCTGGGATTCAAAGACAAAAACTAAACAATCTCTGTTTTCAAAGAGCTTATATTCTACTTGGAGGAGGAGAGGAAATTAATATCCTTTGATCAATAGATCAATCAATGAACATTTATTAAATGTCTGCTATGTGCTAGGCAGGGGTGGACAGGTGGCATAGCAGATAGAGCACCAGGCTTGGAGTCAGGAAGATCTGAATTCAAAATCGGCCTCAGACATTTATCAGCTGTGTGACCCTGGGCAAGTCCCTTAACCCTGTTTGCCTCTGTTTCCTCATCTGTAAAATGAGCTGGAGAAGGAAATGGCAAACTACTCCAGTATCTTTGCCAAGAAAACCCCAAATGGGGTCACGAAGATTTGGATATGATTGAGCAACAACAACAGATGTGCTAAGCACTGTGCAAATAGCTGGGGATATAAAAGACAAAAGTGAAATGGTCCCTGTCCTCGAGAAGCCTACAGTCTCCTGACGGTGAAAAACACACACACATATATAAGCATATACAAAACAAATACAAGGTAGATTTTTCTTCTTCTTTGCAGGGGCGGGGGAGGGAGCCAGTAACTGAGGGATCAGAAATTTCCTCATGCAGAAGCTGGGACAGGGTCTGAGTTTTAAAGGAAACCAGGGATTCCAAGAGGTGAAAGTAAGAAAGGAGCAAGAGATAAGAATGGGGGCAGAGGGCAGGGAGACAGGAGTGTCATGCATCAGGCACAGAGAGACTAGTCTGACTGGACCACAACATGGGTGAAGGGTAATAATGTGTAATAAAGTTGGGGAGGTACATTAGGGTTGTGGGTTGTGAAAAGCTCTGAATGCCAAAGGGATGAGCTTTTGTTCAATCCTAGAGGTAAAAGGAAGCCATGGGATCTTAGGAAACGGGAATGACAGTCAGACTTGTACTTTAGGAAACTCATCTCTCCCTTAGTACTCTGCACTTTTCTTATAAACTCATGTGCTATTTTATATTATTAATACTTATATATATGTCATATCTCTCCCACAAAAGCAGGGGTTCTTCAGGTAGTTTTCAGAGGAAGAAATTAAAGCTATTTATAGTCATATGAAAAAATGCTCTAAATCATTATTGATTAGAGAAATACAAATCAAAATGACTCTGAGGCAGGCATCACATCTTACTTATCTAATTGGCTAACATGACAAAACAGGAAAATGATAAATGCTGGAGAAGATGTGGGAAAATTGGAACACTAATGCATTGTTGGTTGAGTTGTAAACTGATTCAACCATTCTGGAGAGCAATTTGGGGCTATGCCCAAAGGGTTACAAAATTGTGCATGCCCTTTACCACTTCTAGGGTTGTATTCCAAAAAGATCATAAAAATGGGAAAAGGACCCACATGCACAAAAATATTTATAGCAGCTCTTTTTGTGGTGGCCAAGAACTGGAAATTGAGGGAATGCCCATCAATTGGGGAATGGCTGAACAAGTTGTGGTATATGAATGTAATGGAATACTATTGCGCTATAACAAATGATGAACAGGCAGACTTCAGAAAAACCTGGAAAGACTTATATGAACTGATGCTGAGTGAGGGGAGCAGACCCAGGAGAACACTGTACAAAGTAAAAGCAACATTGTGTGATGACCAATTTTGATAGACTTAACTTTTCTCAGCAATGCAAGGACCTTAAACAATTCCAAAAGACTCATGATGGAAAATGCCATCCACATCTAGAAAAAGAAATATGAAGTCTGAATGCAGATTGAAGCAGACTATTTTCTTTTTTTGTTTTATGTTTTTCTTTCTCATGGTTACTTCCATTCATTCTAATTCTTCTGTACAACATGACTAATGTGAAAATATGTTTAATAGGAATGTATATGTCAGGCCCATATCAGATAGCATGCCATCTTGGGGGGAAGGAAGGGAGGGGGAGAAAATTTATAACTTATGGAAGTGAATGTCAGAAACTAAAAATAAATTAAGTGATTAAAAAAAAAAAAGAATGTTATTTTGAGGAGTCTGTAGGTTTCACCAGACTGCTAAAGGGATACATTGCAGAAAAAAAGGTCAAGCATCCCTGAATTAGACTGTAAATTCCCTGAAGGCAGGGACCAAAATTTTGCATCTTCCCTAGGACATATCTACAGCAAGAACTTAAGCAAATGCTTGAATTTAATGAAGAGCCCTTCTTATTTTCTGTCCTGTCTTTCCCTACCCTTTTTTTTCCCTTCCCTTAATAGCTGATATTTACATAGTGCTTTAAAGTTTACAAATCATTCCACACACACCATTTCATTTTTATGGTCACAACGACCCTGTGAAATATGTTGTAAAAGTATTATTCAGCTCATTTTACAGATGAAAAAACTAAGGCTCAAAAGGATTAAATGACTCACTCCCCCACGTGACTCCATATAGCTAATAAATGGCGGCAGATCTGGGCTATGCATTGTTGGTTGTTCATGCTGGTTACCTGACTCTAAAGAACACCAGAAGTCAGATGATCTAGGATATCACCCTGTCTCACCCTACTCTTCTTTTGTTGTAAGAACCTTAGATAAGATACTGAATACCTCAAACCTAGGTTGAATCAGTTTGTTTTTTTTTTTTTAACAGAGAGGCCACAAGCTGCCCTCCCTGGAAGCAACTACAGGAATGATTAAATAAAGGGGGTAGATATGAAAGTCCTTTAAAAAGACAGTTTAAATATTGTAATTACTATTCATTTCAAATTTTAATGACTATTCAGTTCTTACCACATTATTCATTGAAAGAGAAAAGATAACTTTAGTTTAAAACAATAACCAAGATAAGAGGAAGAAGGAAAAGAAAGTTTCTCCCACACAATAAATCATTTCCATGCAAAGAACTCTCATTTCTATTTTTGTTCCAGTCTAGGTAAGCTTTACACACAAGGGACCATCATTCAGAAGCTGACAAGGTCACTTGCCTGCTCAGAAATCTCAAGCGGATTTTAATTGCTTCTAATATAAGTTCCTCAGGCTACTATTTAAAGCCCTACACAATCTGGCTCCCATCTACCTTTCCAGGCTTATTTTATTCTATGTCTTAAGTAAACTAGACGACTAGCTGTTTCTGGACTCCATTCCCTCTTTTGTTGTGTGGTTTTAAAAATATTAATCAACGGCAACATGCAAAAGTTATAGCTCTTAAAGAGCATGTTTAAATTCTTGTTGGCAGAATGCAATTTCATTGTGGGCTTGAATGGTCCTTGAAAAGCCTGACCTCTCCACACTCAACAGCCACATTGAAACTGCATCAGTCACAACACTGAAGGCTAAAAATTGAAAAACGATACCAAGGACTAACAGAGGGTCAATGAAGAATAGGCTAACTAATCCTCAGAAAATTAACAAAGACAAGCGCTCTTGCTAGAGACCCTGCAGCTGGAGGGGTTATTATTATTGATTGTTTTACAGGTCAGCTCAGACTTCTTGAAGGAAGAACAATGAGAAGACCAGTAAACAAATGAACAGTGGTTAACTACTTCCATGAAGGAAAAAAACACTTGTTATGAGCAAGATGATATAATTATTGGAGTAGTGAAGGCTGGAAAAGGATAGTTTTTACTGATAAGCCTCACCTTTTCATTTAAGGTCATACTGAAACCCTTTTCAGAAGAAGTGTAAATGAGCTTGTGAGATTTAGGAATCTTCATCAGACTGTAAAAAACACCCACCCTAAAAAATGTTTTAGGGATCTTTTTACTTCCAGTAGGACTAGAAATCTTGTCCCCACTAAAGAGGACCCTGTTTGTCTCAGTTTCCTCATCTGTAAAAATGAGCTGGAGAAAGAAATGATAAACCACTCCATTATCTGCCAAGAAAATCCCAAATGGCGACACGAAGAGTCAGATACGAATGAACCAACTGAGCAACAACAACGAATGTGCCAGGTGCTGTAATAGCTGGGGATACAAAAGACAAAAGTGAAACAGTCTCTGTCCCTGAGAAGCTTACAATCTCCTGAGCATGAAAAACACACATATATAAGCATATCCAAAATAGATTCAACGTATTTTTTTTCCTTTTTTGCTGGGGTGGGGAAGGGGACCAGTAGCTGAGCAGATCTGAAATTTTCTTGGGTCATGGCCTGAGGTGACCCGGAGGTGAGCTCTGATAAACACATTGATATATTGAGAAGAACTGTTTCAGAATTACAGAAATTCCCAAATAAATGCATACAAATAAAATGTTCCAATGGGGATGGAGGGAGCCTACATTTCTTTATCACATTACTAATTAGTCTGTCTCTTTTGTGAAGGACTGCGTACCAAAATCCCTGTAACAGGCTGTGACAGGGACTAAAGCAAACAATAAGGGAAAAGGCATTCAGGTCTGTGGTTGAGAGAGAGGCAAATGAAGAAAAACTGGAGTTAACTAGAGAGGAGATGAGCTCCAATAAGAAGCGCTGCACAAGGGTGACACTCAAATTCACGAAGCATTCCATATTTTCAGGCACTCTTCAATACCATGACACTGGTCTCCTGGCGGTTCCAAGAATGAGGCACTCATCTTACTCTAGGCATTTTCTCTGGCTGTCCTCCACGCCTGGAATGTTCTCCTTCCTCATCTCACCACCTACTGGCTTCTCTGGTTTCCTTTAAGTCCCAACTCCACCTTCTATAGGAACCCTTTCTCAGCCTCTCTTAATTCTAGTGCCTTCACTCTGTCAATAATTTCCTATTTATCCTGTAGATAGCTAGCTTTGCGTACATTTGTTTAAATGTTGTCTCTCCCATTTAGATTGTAAGCTCTTTGAGGGCCAGGGCTCTCTTTTGCACAGCACAGTGCCTGGCACACAGTAGGCACTAAATAAATGTTTACTGGTTGCTGGATTATCAAAGGGCCTTAATATAGAATAAACTGTGCTTTAAGTAGGTAGAAGAAATGAGACAGCATCAAGACCTAAAGTGAGAAGAAATAGAAGACTGGAGTAGCTTAGCCCACACAGAGTAAAAGAAAGTTAATTTGAAAATGTTCTTGATTACACTCAGGAATATAAAAGTATAGCTGAAAATTGGAATGTTAACAGTAAAAGACAACATAAGTCACCCCAAAAGTTCACAGAGACAAGCCCTTTTTGAAATAATTTTCTCCCTCCCAGCATAACACTGAATTTATCTGTGCTGTGGTCATTATTACATGGTGGTAGACCAGGCCTGCACAACATATAGCCCACAGGTTATTTGCAGCCCACCAAAGTGGCTGGAGGGTGGTATGTTATACAGGCCTGTTTTATAACCTCTACATTTTTTACGGGCCACCCAAAATCCTTTGGTGGGCCATATGCTGCGCAGGGCTATGGTCAACCCATGGACACTACCTAGACCAAGTCCTGTCCACAAATCAACAAATTACTATTTCCTTTCCTTGCAAATCCTAAATTGGTGAGTTCTGAAAAGAAGTTACTCCTTCTTGGTAGGGCGATTGGACCAATATAAATGTGGATATTGAAGTAAACAGGGTACATTTACTATTGCTTGAATTAATTTTGCAGCTTCTGGGATCTCATCTAAAATGTCAAATTAAGTTGGGGGTAGAATTGTTAAAAAAAATTCTATTACCATAATTTTATTAAATGACAGAATTTGAACACAGGACACTTCCATTGTTCAATAGTTCTTATCTTCCCACTGTTTATATTGCTTTTACTTCTTGCCCACCCACTTCTATCCTTCCTACAGTGTTTGCCCCCTGGTGGTAGCTGTCACGTAGAAGGAGGATTGGGTCTGATCTGCTTGGGCAGAACTAGATTAAGTAATGGGAGGTTACAGGGCAGCTGACTAACTCAACAAAATGAAAAACTCACTAACAATTAGAGTGCCCATAAGTGGAATGGGCTGCATGCACCTTGGGAATCAGTGAGCTGTCCATCTCTGGAAATTTCAGGTTGAGACTAAATGACAGCACTTGTCAAAGATGCTGGTTCTCTGAATTCCTGGGGAAAGAAGGATTCTTTTTCAGGTATGGGTGAATTACATGGTCTCTCTGAGATTCTTTCCAATTCTAAGACTCTCAAGGGCAACCTATCTTCCATCAAGTTTCTGAGATGTCAATTATTGCATTTCAGAGATTCTCTCATGAAATTCTGAGCAATCTGGTCCACCTCTCACTTAGGCACTTGGCATCAGTACTGAAGCTTCTATAAATTTTTGGTTTGGTCATTTCCCACAATTTACTGGTTACTTGATTAAGTGGATCAATAATTGTGTTGCCCCATTTTCCTCATGCACTCCCTCTAAGCTATCCTAGTGGGACCAATATCAATCTGAGATTTCCCTGCCAGAGCTATTAACTTTCCTCAAATTTTAGTTTGGAAACTTTAGCCTTTTTTTTGGAGGGGGCCAGGGACTTTTAGTACCAGAAAATTGGTTTGAATGGAATCTAATATTCTTCCACAAGTTCCAGTGGTGGCATTCAGCTGGTTCGCACCGGTTCGGTAGAACCAGTACCTAATTTTAGGTTTAGTTCCATGAACTAGTTGTTAGCAGAGGCAGGGCCTGCGCCCACCATGTCAGCAGCAGGGGTGGCACCTTCATCTTGGTTCTGTGGAGAATGGGTTGTTAATTCATTTGAATCCCACCACTGACAAGTTCCATCTATTTCCAAAAATCTTCAGATTTCTAATAAATCTAAAACCTTACTTTTTTGCACACATAGAGAATGTGGAGTCCTGGACTTCAGTCTAACAATCTGAATGTTAGCTTCTGGGATCTCCTTCCTGTAGTCACTATGTGATCCTCCTTTTGGTCCTTCACATCCCATGTGTTGAGATGTTCACCTCCATGGTTATAAGACATGAAAGATCGGGATGGACGTGGAAAGAGCATGAGAATGAGGTCCTTGGCTCATGGAGGAGGACCTTTCAAGTTTATGTCCCAGCTTTGCTACTTACTACCTGTGTGACTGAGGACAAGGTACAACGTTCCTGGGTCTCAAGTCTTCACATGTAAAATGAGGGGATGGGAGTAAATTGTCTGCTTCACCTTCATCTTAGCAGTCCAAAGTAGAGTCCAAGCAAATATAAAGCACTTAGATGCCAACTGGCAAACAAAAGAAGCAACTGGGAAATCTGAGGAAGAAAGTCAGGGAGCCAGCATAGGAAGGGAAATACAAGAGAACTATATACTAATTCTAAATTTCACCTTGCTTCTTAAAGAGTCTACTTTTTGGGAAGTTTTCTTGATGCCTCTTGTTTTTCCATCACAGTCCTTTGACAACATGCCCATGTCACCCTCAATGAATAGTTCACCGCAACACAGAAAGAAGCTCAGGAAAATAGACCAAAAAGCTCTTCACTGAATAACATATGCTGTATCCTGCACCCTTCATCCTCCCACCTCTTTGCAAAGAACGAAGTGTGTGTCATAGTCTGTTCTCTGGAACCAGCAGCGGTCATTACAGTTAATGAGAGATCACGTGGCTGCCTTTCAGAATTGTTTTCATTTACTGTAATGTAATCACTGCAAATTTTGTGTTCTGGCCCTAATTTTTCTGTATTAGTTCATAAGGTCTTTTCGGAAAAAAGGCTTTTCTGAATTCCTCATATTAACTGTTTTTTTTTTTTTTTACTGTCTAATAAAATCATATTACATTCATACACTACAATGCTTCTAACCACTTCCCATTTGATAGGTATTCGCCCTAATTCCAGTTTTTTGATACCATCACAAGGGTGACTCTAACATTTTGGCAAAAGAGGGTACTTCACAAGAGTTTCCCAAAAGCAAATCTTTATCATTTCATAGGATTCACAGTTGGAAGGGATCTGCAGGGTTAGTTTAGTCCAATGTCCTTGATATAAAGATGAAGAAACTGAGACCCAGGGAGGGGTCACACAGAGTGTTATACAGCAGGGCTGGGATTCACACTCAGGTCTTCTGATTCCAAACCTGGTAATGTTTTCCATACGTTGTCCCTTCTCTATTCTTGGTCATCACTTCCCTCAAAGTGGCCACCTGATAGCCATGTGACTAAAAGCTGTTCTCCTACCTTGCTGCCAGACCAAAGCAATATCAGCAAACGTGTGTATTTTCCCAAGAATCATCTATCGTCACTGCAGATGATCTGGAAAGCATTTCATCATATTAGAAATGGGTCTGTGAGACTGGTTCAGGAGGATAAAATTAGATGACATTCTCAATATCAGGCTCCATTTGAAAGCATACTTTTGGTAGGAGGCCATCCCAGAGTATTCCTCATTTATTTCTGACACCTACCATGTAACACTCACTGGCAGTGGCTATGAGCCTTCATTACTAGGCTACAGTCTTGGCAGCATGTCCAGAACAGCCTTGGAATCACATGAATGTCCGTTTTCTCTTTTCTGGATCCTTTATTTGGGTGGGTCTGGTACTATTTTTCCCTTTCTCTTCTGCATGGGTGTCCCTGCTCCAGCTTCATGACACCACTCAGTGAGATGGAAATGCTACTTGAAAGTACCTGTTTTATTAGTCAGTACCTGACTGGTCACAGGCCAGAGATGCTTTTTGCTCTGTATTCCCTCTGTTCTTAGGCCTCCTTAGCAGCGTGGACCTACACATCCCTTAAGTTCTGCTCCAATTTCATAATTGTTTACAAGTCTGCTTTTGGTAGGACTGTTGGAATATTACCATCGTGGTTGCTTAGGTGTCCACAGCTTTCACAAAAGTCCTTTCTTTTCTCTTGCTTAAGAATCTCTGGTCCTATCTGACACAGCCCAGTGGGCAATGGGAAGTCTCCTTTGTTTATCCCCTTTAGGCCACGCTTCAGACTTTCTCACTCTGGGATATCCAACTTCCCCTGTGGCCTTCTCACCTTGGAATATTCCTCCTTCTCCCATGTGAGAGTTCCTCATGATGTCTATTTTGGGGAGAGACCCAGGCTGGCAACAGTCATTCCCTTCCTGGCTGTGCTTCTGACTTTTGGGACTTCAACTTCCCCCCCCCCAGAGGGCGCTATACCTTCATCCTTGCCCTTCTCCACTCCCTTTTAGCTCCCTGGGGTAGTCTTTCTCCTTGAGAACAGGAGCTGCCTTTCTTTTTGTTTGTATTTGGATCTCAGGGCTTAGCACAGGGTCAGGCACATATTAAGTGCCTAATAAATGCTTGCTCCTAGGAGGTCAAATGTTGCTCTTGAATTCAAAGGATCTGGGCCTTGTTAAGTAACCTACCCAATGACAAGGATTTTCACACTTAGTTACAAAAGTCAGTCAGTCAGCCAGCATTTATTAATCACCTATTATGTGCCAGGAACTGTGCTAATCCCTGAGGATAAAGAGAAAAGTAAAAGATAGTCCTTATTCTCAAGGAGCTTGTTTCCAAGGCTTCTGTGCAAGGATCTGTGATTTCACCAGTGTGGGCGTTCTCACCAGGGACAGACTGAAAGCCCCTTGATACAGCTGCAGTAGTCATCCTGGTCTTTGGACAACATTTAATCCACCCCGGGGCCCAGACCTGACCAGAGCTTGCACACAGGTGCAAAGGGTCACCTCCAAACCAAGCATCAGACAAGGACTTTTGTAAAGGTCTTATGTGTACACATATTTAAAACAGCCTCCATGCTTCTCCTGGATCTGTCCACATACGCAGGCAGGGTCTGGAGGCAGCCATTTCCACCTATTCTGAGGTGGTACTGAGGGGTCCAGATGGGACCCATGGATGAGAGGTGTCTGCTTCCCTCGACTTATCTCTCTCACATCTGCCGGGCCACCCTGCTGTCTTCTCAACAGTGGCACTTGGTCAGCTCCCTCATTAACTGAAGCAGAGTACAGTACGATCACAGCTGATATTATTTAGCATTCATCCAAAGTTTTGCAAAGTGTTTTATATACAGCATCATCTAAGCCCCATGACAGTCCTCCGAGGTAGGGCTAATTACCATTTTATAAATACCATTTTATAAATAAATTACCATTTTATAAAATATAAAATTACCAATTTATAAATTTATACCAATTTATAAATATTTATAAATATATATAAATATACCATTTATAAATAAAATAAATTTTATATACCATTTTATAAATAATTTTATAAATTACCATTTTATAAATACCATATACAAGAGGCACAGGGAAACCAAGTAGCTTGCTCAGATCACACAGCTAATAACTATTAAACCTAGGTCTTCCTGACTCTCAGGCCAGCACACTGCTGCCCTGTTGACGTAGGGAGGTACAGACTCCTCCAGCAACATCACATCATGCCCAAAGCCATAGAGACTAAAAAGGAATCGCGCAAATCTCCACGATACACCAGCTGTGTGTGGGAACAACTATAAATAAGGACCCAGTAATAAACTAGTTTTCTCATCTTTGCTATAAGTTCACAGATCCTCGTGCTGCTACTGCTCTGACACTCAACATCCAAGCCCAAGGTAGGCTCCTGTCTACTCACCTGAAAATCCTCCTCATCCAAGATCTCCTTCCGCCACTTAATCAAGAAGGCAGCACACACATAGAGATGGAAATGAGAAAATCCTTCTGGTTCAGACTGGAAAGCACAAAATGAGAGTCAGTATCCCAAACTCAGATGATGATGCCAGGTCTCACTCTTCCCTAGATGAAAATACATTCACCTAAAACTCACAAAAACCCTTTACATCTAGGTAGCCTGAATATCACTTAAAAAAAAAGTTTTACTAGTTTCTTTTAATGTTTAATCACAGACATGTCTCAATATTTGCTCTCAACCTCTCCTCCCCCACCCCGCCACAAAGCCTCCCTTTGTTATACAGAAAAGCAGCAAAACCAAACATACTGACATAGAACCCACATCTGACTGCTTGATGAGAAGCAAGAGGTGTTTCTGCTGAAAATTATTTATTCCAAATACCTTACTGAGTCTATGGAAGATTTGGAAAGCTAAATGAATAGGGAGCTCAAATCTGCTATTTAACAAAAACATTCAATTTAACCTTAATTAACTGCCTATATGATGTTCTGAGGTACCATGTTTGATGCTGTGTCTCCCCAGATAAAAAACAATCCTTGAACTCATAGAGTTTATAATCTAGTAGTGAGATGAGACACAAACATCTAATCGTGATACAAAGCATCACAGAAGCACAAAACAAAACAAGGTGTTACATAGACTGATAAATTAGGGAAGGCTTCACAGAAGAGGCAGCATTTGAGTTAGACTCTAAAGGAAAGGTCAGAATTCAACAGGATGAGGGGGAAGGGGATATTCTGGCCATAGGAGAGAAAGTGTGAACAAAAAAGGAAAAAGTGATAAGGGCAGGGCATATTAAATGGTAGAGAGCAGTCCATATTGGCCAAAAAGTGGAAGTCATAGAAAAGACTAGTGGTATCAGCTTGCTGAAGGATCTGAATGCTGGCCAATGGAGCCTGAACTTGTCGGCAGGCACAGAAGATTTAAAAGTGGAGGAGCAACATGCAGCAGCACAAAGAAGCAGGCTGCAGCCTCGGGGCGGCACTGGGGCGGGGGGCGCATAGAACCACTCTGTACCTGGTAGGTGTCCCACAGCCGAATGGTACATCGGAGGGGCAGTTCCCTCATAAGCAGATTATTCATCCAGCGAAAGGCAAACTGTAGATATTCAACCTCGTACCTCCTGAAGTGATTGTGTACCTGTTCTAAAACAAGAAAATGCCATTGGGCTCAACAGCATAACCTATGGAATTGGGCCTGCTGAGGAATCTGATAATTATTTAATTTGACAAGCACTTAATATTATGTGCTAGGTACTATTCTAGGCCCTAGGGGGGAAAAATAGTCCCTGATCTCAATGAACTTACATTCTCTCAGCGGAAACAATATCTACACATAGAAGTAAACAGAAAATACACATGAAGTGAATACAAAGTACTCTGAGGGGCAGGCAGCATTAGCAGCAGAGGAAGATCTAAAAAGGCAGGGGAGAGAATTTGAGCTAAGGTTTGAAGGAAACTTAGGGATTCTAAGAGGTGGAAGTGAGAAGGGCCTATGAAAAGATACCGGGGCAGAAAGTGGATTGCTGTGTACAAGAAACATTAAGTAAACCAGTCTGGCTAGAATGAACTTTTCCGTAGAGGGAAAGCCTGGAAAGGTAGGTGGGAGTGAGACCATGGCAAACGGGGAGTCTGTTCTTTATCTAAAAGGGAACAGAGAGCCACTAGAACTCTTTTGAGCGATAAACTGATGAGGTCAGATCTGTGCTTTAGGGAATGTCATTCAATGACAATGAAGCTGGATTGAAAAAGGAATAAGCATTTATATGGTGCCTACTGCGTGCCAGGCACTGTGCTAAGCATGTTACAGCTATTATCTCATTTGCTCCTAACAACCCTGTGATGTGTAAATGTGCTGTTATCATTCCCATTTTACAGTTCAGAAAACTGAGTCAAACAGAAGTGACAAAAAGAGAGAGGCCTGAGGCATGTAGAAAAATTAGGAATCTATTGCAGTAGTCCACATATGAGATAATGTGTGGCTAAATGAGGCTGGTGGCTGTGAAGGAAGAACAGGGGATTTGGGAAATTCTGTGGAAGCAGAATTGGCTCAGTGAGTGAGGGAAAATGAAGAGTGGAGAATTAACACGTTTTCATCCCAACAGGAATAGTTAGCTCTTGTTCTCATCACTTTTATGAAGTTGGAGACAGGCAGGAATCTTCCCTCCCCTTCATTCTACACCAATGTTCTCTCTCCCAGCCACTTCACATTAATACTGCCCATGAAATAAATCTATCCTGTTGTTTAGTCAAAGAGTGCAAAAATTAACAGCTTACCTCACATGTTATAATTGCTCTCCTCTCATTAAGGGTATCTCAATTATAAAAATGGAAGACAAAAGGTTTAGCTGTTAATCCCCCTGGGTAAGTACTCAAGAATTTGTTTCAAACTTCTGATATTACCAAAGAATCAAAGAATTTTAGGGGGCCTCAGAGCTCAGATTTCGTGAGGAATAAGCTCTACAGCATGCCTGAGAGATGGTTAATAGTGCTCTGTCTAAATACTTCTAGCGAAGGGAGCTTATTTCTTCTTGAGACAGTCGATTCCATTAATGGATACATCTATTATAGGAAAGTTTTTCTTTCTGGTGAGTGGAGATTTGCCTCTTTACTTAACTTCTATTCTTTGGGATTTTTACATGGATAGAGCATTCTAAAGAAATACAGAATCTGTCTGATCCTTCCTTTTCTTCACTATGGCCTTCACATATTATTTAACAGGTATATTAAAAAATCTTTGTTCTAAAACACCATTCCTCTGTTATCAAACTATCGATGCTAAAAACAGAAGCTGATCATCCCACTTCAGTCAGGTCTCAGACATCCAGTGACGAAGGGGGGCCACACAGTGTCACTTGCCCTAAGGAATCCCTGGAACCAGCAGTTATGCAAAGGATGAGAGGTTTTTGAGTGTGTGCTTGAGAGCCTGTATTAGGCACTTAGAAGATAGAAAATAAATATAATGATAATAACAACAATAAGGTCTGTGAAATATTTAACATGTTATCTCAGTTGATCCTCACAAAAATTCTCCTTGCCCTTTTCCTGATGGTGCTAACAATATAATATGGTAGACATTAAAAAAGGAACCATAAGCAACAGATATAAAACAAGTGCAGAGAAATGAGCTATCAGAAACTAAAAGCATACAGACTACGGCTTTCTTCTTCAGTGTGTAACTGGGGTTGCAAAGAACAGTAGCATCTGAGTGGCCACTTCCTAACACTTTGAATTACACAAAAGCCATGAATTAGGTTATCACTTGACTCGAAAGCTAAATTAGACTTAATGAAACCACGGAAGATTTCTAAGTAGCAGAGTGGTATGATAAACTATGCTTTAGACATTATAAGTCTACTCTGCTCAATGTTATGACCAATGGTGACTTCAAGAGGACTGATGGGTAAAATATGCTTCTCACTTCTCAAGAGAGAAGGGGCAGACTACAAATGTATATATTTTTCAGATGTGGCCAATATATTGATTTGTTTGTTTTTCTTCATTTCACTTATCTGTTTCGCGGCAGGTTTCTACTGTGGGAAGGGGAGAAGGGAGCCAGTAAAAAGTCCAGGTGATGAAATAATGAAAAAAGCACCAATAAAAAAGAGTACACCATCTGTTATGTGTTAACTGGCTTAGAGAGAGATAGGTATGAAGTTGGGAGCTCTGCTAGGACAAAGTTACAGCTATCTACATACATAATTAATATGATGTAGACCAGAGTTATGGCTATGGAAGTGGATAGGAAGAAATATGTCTAAGAAATGCTGAAGGCTAAGAATTTTGGGCAATTCACAAAATGGCTCTTTCTTTTCTTTTCTTTTTTTGGTCACAAAGGCAGTCCTTCCCTTGATGATATATATTCTTGGGTTTAACAAACACTGGGTTTTTTTTTGTTTTTTTTTTTTTGCTTGCTTCCATTTCTTGCTTACTATTCTGTCATTGCAACGAAGGGTTCAATCTGAGAGAGTTCAGGTCCAATAAATGACTGATGTAATGACAGATTTAAAAAAAGAATTTTTAGGAGTGTGTAACAGAAAACAATGAAAAGAGTCTGTCCAGTCACTGACCCTGTAGGCTCAGAGGGACAACAATAGGATAATGGTATCATTGATGATAATGGATAGACTGGAAAAGGGTGACAGCTACAGGGTGGTATGGTGTTAACGATGATTAGTTTGGATGGAAGTCCAGTGTTCTTTGGACCTACCATCAATCCGGCTGACCAGCTCTTCCAGTGCTTGGACTTTCTTCTGGATCCCTGGCTGGGCAAAGGTGTAGTTATCCTACAATGACACAATTTGAGATTAAAGGAGTTCTGGGTACTGCTGGGCACAGCACCACTCAAAAATAACCATGGAGATCACAACATATATTGCATTCCCACTCTAAAAGCAGCCATTTAAATAAAACACAAGTCCAGATTTTCATCACCCCAAACCATAATACTAATGATCAATGGGAGCTTTCCTGGGAACAATGTAATCTGGAGCATTATTCACTAACACAGCTTAGGGCAAATAAAGGAAAGGAAAGGACACACCCACATGGAAATATGTAGCAACATAGCTTAGGAAAGGGAAAAAAAAGATGGAGGAAAAGAAGGTTTGGGTTAACTGTAATGATTTGGAGGACTAAAAAGATAATCTATTTTAATATGTACACAACATGTTCATTCTCCTTTCTGTGCTTTTTTTCTGATACTGATTCCCTCACCTGTCTTTCCATCTATTTAAATCCTGCTTCATTCTTCACAGAACCACAGGAACTCAGAAAGTCAGAGCTGAAAAGTATCTTATAGAATGATAGACCATCTAGTCCAATTCCTTAATTTTACAGTGAAAGAAATTCCAGACTTGGCTCACATCACTGCTGACATTCTATCACTGTCACAGCTAAATCAATAGGATTTCAGAATGAATCACAATATCATTTGATTGTAAAGGACAGGTATATTACACTGAATTTCTGTGGCAGATAAAATTCTAGGCTCAAGTATCATTTTGGTAAGGTATCAAACATTTAATACCCATGCTGTACTCCTATGTGTATCAAGACTCTCAAAAAGACAATCCTATTGAGCATTAATAAAAGCATTATTGTGAGGGGCAGCTAGGTGGCACAATGAGTAAAGCACCGGCCCTGGAGTCAGGAGGACCTGTGTTCAAATCCGGCCTCAGACACTTGACACACTTAATAGCTGTGTGACTTTGGGCAAGTCACTTAACCCCAATTGCCCTGCCTTTCACTCTCCAAAAAAATACAATAAAAAGCATTATTCTGATCTAGGCATACTAAAAAGCATAGTGCCAGCTTGTCATCAGGGATTATTAACTCTTTGCCAACAATTAGCTTGCTTACTCATAGGAGATTTTAGTAATAATTTTCATAAACTGTTTTTATTCCAGCCTTTATTACCTGTTGAACATGTACCCATGATGGCTCAGAATTAAGTCCTACTTTCAACCTGAAGCCTTACTGTGCTGCTCTAGCCCTCATTAACCTCCCTCTCCTCTGGAACTGTTAAAGCGCTTACAAGTCTATGAGACACAACTTAATATACATACACACATATCAGGAGAGGAAGAGAGGGAGGATGAGTGAGTGTGGTCCTATGATTTCATTGCTATATTCAGCTCTGGCTGCTAAAGCTCCCTCCACCAATACAAATGAAGCCTGAAACCTATAGACTTAAAGAGCTGCTCAGAATACTGACAGATGAACCTAGGTTATCCTGACCCAAAGGCTGGCTGTTACCCATTATATTGCTTCTTATCTAAATAGGAGATAGGGACTATACCTGGGATTTCATTGGTACAGTGAACTCTAGGGTGAGTTCTAGTCCTTCTAGCAATGCACCTTCTTTGCAACTCAGCCTTAGAATACTGAGGGGTTAAGTGACTTGCACAAGGTCATACTGTCAATAAGTGTTAGAAGTGAGACTTGAACCCAGGTCTTCCTGGCTGCTTCTCTTTATTTAAGTCCCATTTCTAAATCTTTTTCTTTTAAACAACTATTGCTCATCTATACTCATAACGGGAGCAGGAGTTATGATACTATTTTGTAACTAAAAAAATTAGTACCTACAAGTAATAGTAATATGAATATGGTTACAAAGAAATTCAATGCTGAAGCCAGGACTAAAATGAATGAACAAATGAATGAATGGAAAAAAAAGTATATATTAAGTGCTTACTATGTGCTGAGTATTAGAGATATAGATACAAAAGAAAGACTGACTCCATCTTTAAGGGGACAGCACAGATAGGGGAGCGGTAGCCAGGAAAGATTACTCTGGTTTGGGACATTGGAAAGATAGTAAGTGGATCGAAAGGACAGTCCAATGACATGCCTTGATAATCTTGACGCGCTTTCAGAAAGACTTGGAAAGCAGGAGGGAAGGAAGGAGGGAAAACACCCGTGGTGGCAGGGAGGAAGATGGCTAAAGTAAAGATGAGGACAAGCGGTCTCCAGCCCACCAGTGGAACTGGCTGGTTTAGCTCATCTTGGGCATGTTTCATAGTGGTCCAATTTAGAGGGTGGATCAGCAGCAGCAACAGCAAGGCAAAAAGCAGATTTTTATTACTCTCAATCTCATTTTTGACTCAACAGGGTGGTACAAGTCACCTACTTTGTTAGGGACAGCCACATTTACATGAAGAGGTGCTAGTGAGCCAGATATTCTGAAGCTGAGTCTCCAGCACTGACCTCATCACGTCTTACTTCCTCTTTCATTTCCACCCTTCCTCCCCAATTTCTCTTCTTCCTTACAGCTTGATGGCAGAGGTCAATTCACTACTGGGTCAGCAATGCTCAACAAGAAGGCTGATCTAGATGCTGGATCAGGAATGGAGAAGGGACAAAGGCAGGTCTAAGTCTAGGTTACGTGCAAAAGGCTGGTACCTAATGTGAAACAACCAACCTGTAAAAGAGAAAAGGAAGTGGATTGGGCCTAAAAGTGAATCTGATGGCCTTAGTGAGACAGGACTGCCTAATGTCAGAGGGCATCATGATAGAAAAAAAGCATGTGGAGATTTCCACACATCAAGTAAACTTTCTCTCTGAAGTTGTTTTATTTTGATGAAAAGAGGAAGAGAGCAATAAGAGCTTTGCTTGAAGTGGTGACCCTGAATGAAAAAGAAGAACATCCATGAAGGACCAGATAATAAGTAGCAGAGATGTGTCGCCCTGACTTGGACCCAGGGAAAGCTCACCTGTATCCCATCCAGCAGCTTACTCATGCACCAAAAACTGTCTGCTTCGATGCTTCGTAGAATATCTTGAGACAAGTTTGTCACATCAAAGTTCTCCACATCCTCTTCTGTAAAACAAAAGGTGAAGAGAGTCCAGAGGACTTATCTAAAAAATGGAGAGAGAGAGAGATAGAATCTAGTGTCTTCATTGGGGTCCTCAAGTATAGGGGAGAACCACACTAACCCACTAGTTAAAATAAGATGGCTCACACCTTTCCTCCCAAGGACACATATGGACAATATGCCACTACAAGCCCAAGCCCATTCTCATCTAGCCCAGCACATCTCTCCCTTTCTCTAAGAGAGGCAGTACATTCAATTTTTGCTCTTGCTTATTTAAAGACTTCAAGTTTTGAAATTTTAAAAAGAAGATACTACAAATTTAATGTTGAGCACATTACACTGTAGTGTCCCGAACACATTCTGGAGAAATATTCATTTATTTCAAAGGTTTAAAGAGTGGCACAGAACTGTCACATAGTGGCAGTAGCTGTGAAGACAAAATCATTCTTCTCAGGGTATTTTGAAGGAATGACCAAATAGTTACAAGACTATCATTACTGTTTCCTAATCTACGTATGGCAACTTCGTCAGAGTAGATGATAGCAGTGTGGCACTGGGTGTCATTAACCTAAATATTTTTAGATCTAAAGTCTATCAGACGTAAATGGACCATACTACAAACAGGCAAAGTATTTGTTACTTTATCTCCCTCTATCTCCCTTCCTCTAACTTAGTAGAAAAATCTTATGGAGCTGTTTGAGGCACACAAAGGTTAAGTGACCTCCCCAGCATCACACATATAGTAGGCACTCAAACCATGCTTGTTGACTGACACTCAGTAACAGAAGCAGCGTCTGAACCTTGTCTTCCCCTCTCCAAGCTTAACACTCAACTCGCTATAATATACTGCCTCATATTAGGCCAAACAAATTACCTGTGATAAACCTGTAGCATTAAAGCAAAGTTAATGATTATGCAGTTATTTCTCTCCATAATCTTAAGGCATTATCTCTCCTTGTCTGTCAGGAAGAAGCAGAGAAAGTGACAAAGCCTTCTTCTTCCTTAACCAGACTGACACCCTTTGGCGTAGACTATGAAAAGCTTATTACAGAAAATATAGAAAAGTTTTTCAAAATTTTCAAGTTCTATTCCCTAGGTAGGACTCATTCCTTAGACAATATAAACAGACATTTAACTGTCTGTTGCTCAGTTGTTTTTTAGTCTTGTTAGACTCTTTGTGACCCCATTTGGGGTTTTCTTGGCAGAGATGCTGGAGTGGTTTGCCAGTTCCTTCTCCAGTTTATTTTACAGATGAGGCAACTGAGGCAAATAAGGTTAAGTAACTTGTCCAGGGTCACACAGGTAAGTGTCTGAGGCCAGATTTGAACTTGGGAAGATGAGTCTTCCTGATTCCAGGCCCAGCGCTCTACCTACTGTACCACCTAGCTGCCCATGTCTGTTGTATTTAAACTGTATTTAAATTCAGGCATTTAAATGTCTTTCCAACAAGGCAGTAGAATAAGTGGTCATGCCTAATCCCAGCTTCCCTAAGCTACCTCAGAACAATAACAAATATAACAAATAAAGTAAGATGGAAAAAAAAGGAAGAGGAAAGAAATGCTTACAAGAAAATTAACAGAAAGAAAGGAATAAATGAATAAGCAAAAAATAGCTGCCAAAACAATGAATAAATGTTATGTGGTATGAGAAAGCAAGGACAAGTCTGCATCAAGAATAAATAAAATTAGAATAACTAATTTGCCTCTAGAAGAGAGAATAAACTTATTGCAAGAACCTCTAAAGTAATTTAGAATCACAACTGAGAGATGAAAAGGAAGAAGAGGTATGCATAACATAAGAAATAAGATAACTGAAGGAAGAATTTAGCAAGATGAACAAGAGAATTGACAAAAGACAGTGAAAATATAAAAGTGGTTCAAAAAGAAAAAAAATACAGGGATGGAAGAAGAAACAATAGCATTAGATATCATATATAAGAAATGATACAAGAAAACTTCCTGGAAGTATTAAAAAGAGAGAACAAAGGGCAAAAGTTGATAGAATCCATAAGTTGCTGACAGAGGAACGTAAAACCTGACTCTCTGAGAAATGCAGTTGACAATTTCCAGTGCTTCACAGTCATGTGAGTCTTTTAAGCAGTTTGTATATCAACAAGCACCATTCAAATGACAAAAATCTATGGAATGAGGACAAGAAATCAAAGAGGCTGATAAGAGATGTACTGTAAGAGAAAACAGTCTGCACTCCAAGATTAATTATCCTGCAAAACTGAGCATACTCTACCATAGGAAAAGATGGATCTTCATGAGGTCAGAGACTTTAATTCTTTCTAGAACGGGGCAGGGACTCTGACATATACATGGACCAAACAAATGAAATATAAACTAGATAATCCAGAACTGAATGCAGTAAGAAGTAAAGGATGATTTACATGTTATAAGGAAATTGTAGCTTTTAAGTCATAACTAATATCAATCAAGACAATTAATCAATTCAATTTCTACTATGTGTAAAATCATTTTAAAAAATGGCTAGAATTTTAAAGGCCAGATCCCTTGAAATGAGAACACAAAATACTAGATCATCTAGAGATTTGATGGGAATGAGTAGGGGAAGATGTAAAATAATATTTCTTTAAATTAAACACCCTAAATGAAGGTTAATCAAACAAAGAGATGGAGTAGAGTGGTAGAAGAGTAGGGTGATTTCTAAACCCAACTCTTTTCTGGGATACGGCCAGGGAAGGGTGGTTTTTTAAAAGAAGATTCTGTCAATAAAAGTATAGTCCTGAATACGAACAGGGAGAAAGAAGAAGAGAGCTGTTTAAGATTAGACTATTGTAAAGTAAGATAAGCTTCAACTGTGTTTGATGAGGAAAGGAGTGATAGATGGATGAATGTACCATGACTCATACTGAACAGTTAAAACAGGAAGTTATGATGCCTTAGTTTTACAGGAAAACCAAATCAACAACTGTGCCCTAGAAATGTCAATGGGCTGAATTCACTAATAAAAAGGAAGCAAATTGCAGAATGGATTAGAAAACAAAACCCTATTATTTGTAGCTTATAAGAAACACATCTAAAGCAGAGATTCAAAGTTTGGAGTCAGTATTTCAACTGAGGTCTTCTAAGCTACAAGTCTAGCACTCGGTATACCATATCATAATTCCCCAACGATCCTAAAACATAAACAAAAGATAACATAAAAAATATAAGTAAGAGAAATAGAACTGAACATTTTAAAATTAAACAAAAAGTGGGTCTGGGGGAATATCAACACAACTTTGGCTAATTTTGTCCATGAGAACACTAAACCCAATAAAAAACGAAAAGGGAAGATTCACAACAGAAGAAATAAAGAAATTATTATGTTAGAAACTACAACATTAAACACAATAAAATACGATGCCACTTATGGCAAAAACAAAAAACCCCTGAAAATCTAAAGGAAATGGATGTATATCTATAATAATGTAAAATATAAAATACTAAAAGTTTTTTAAAAAGAAAAAGACAACCTAGTTATGTTAAAAAGAGAAACTGAGGAAGACATATCATTTCCACAAAAACACCTTTAGGTACAGAGGAATTTACAATTGAATTCTATTAAACACTGGGGAACACTTGTGACTAGTTGCTACAGAAAATATTTAAGACTTGTCTATGCATATTTGTTATAAGGGCTTTGTTTTCTCCCCAATCTCTCACCCCCCTTCTTTATGGGGATGGAGGATGGGAGAAGTGGGAGTCAGAAAAAAAGATTATTAATTTAAAATAATTAATTTTAAGGTTTTTCTTTAACTGAAAAAGAAGACTCTCTACTAACTTCTTTCAATGAGGCAAATATGATCCTGATTTTCAAATCAGAAAGAATAAAAGAGAGAAGCTACTTTACTAATAAACATTGATAAAAAAAATTGGCAAAAATGTATTAATATAACAAAAAATTAGTTACCACTAAGTTGGACTAAGTTGAATGAAAAGATACTTCATCAACAGAAAAACAATTAGTATAAGAAATATAAATGAAGGCATGTTTACATCAACAGATGGATTAAAGTCCTCTGCTAAAATACAGCATTCATCTACATTTAAAAAATATGCTAAAAGGATAGAAATCAAAGGGCCTTTAAAATTATCAAAAGCATTTGTCATGAGCTAAGAGTGGGCATTATTTATAAAGGAGAAATACTAGAAGTTAGAAAAACTTCTAAGATCAGGAGTGAACCCATAGTGAGCATTATCATTTGACAAAGTATTTAATATGCTAGCTGTGGTAATAAAATAAGAAAAATTAAGGGAATAAACAGTGGCAAAGGGAAGGAACAATTATTCCTATTTGCTAACATATTCTGGTTTACTTGGAAAATATTAGAGTTTTTGTAAAGTCACTGAATTATATTTGCTCCATTCTATTTTTCAGGGAGTCCACTATTTGGGTAAAGTTCTCTATTTTCTTTCCTAAGCTATTTATTCTCCTTTCAATTTTTTCCTCTTATCTCTTACTTCATTTTTTTTTTTAACCTTTTGCTTCCTCTCTTCCAGATACCTTTATAGTTCCTGTGGCCCAATCATTTTCTTCCTCTGAAGAATGGATGGTAGTTGTTGTGAGGTTACTCTTTTGTTCTGGATTTACCTTTTTGGCATCTCTTAATCTGTAATCTGTTTTTTCTATTTTGTGTGGTGTTTTATTCTGTTTATTCGTATTTCTAGCCTCATTTTTTGTTTTAGATATCTGAGCTAAGGCCAGACTCTGCCCCTTCCAACACTCTTGGATGGGGTGGTCAAGTCTTGTGGCCAAATTCTGGGATTCCTGCTACAGGTTTCCACCTTTCTTGATATATCTGTACATAAAGCACTGTGGAGTTTGGGTCCCCAGACGATGCCCAATCTGAGTGTTGCAGGGTTCAGTCAGTTTACCTGAGATTATGCTGGGACTCCTTTCCCAGTGCCCAAAGGCATCTCATTTTCTGTTTTTGCAGGCCTGCGGTGGATGGAGGAGTTTAGAGAGTTATTTCTCCTTGTGATCATGATCTTTCACGATCATTGTTTTTAGGTCTGTTTTAGTATCCACATAGGAGAAAAGGGTTCTACTATAACCCTCCCACCAACTCTCCTAATTTATTTCAGATGGCTCCTCTCTACATGCTCTAATCTGTAGTTAAACTGCCTTAGTGATTATTCCCAAACTCCAAAATTCATCTTTGGTCTCTGTCTCTGTCCTTTTGCAAAGGCTGTTCCCCAGGCCTGGAATGCATTCTCTCTTCTCTGGAATTAAGGGGGACAGGAAAGGCTTTTTGCAGGTGAGATTTTGGCTGAGAGAGAAGCAAATACATAGCCCCGCCCCCCAACGGTAAACCTGTAAGAGCTATGCAAATTTATTAGCTGCTGTTATTATTCCTATTTTGCTCCAATTAAGGGGAATCTTTAACTCCTAGAAACAGCCCACTCTACTCTCAGATAGCTCTACTTGTTTGGAAGTTTTTCCTTCCATCTAGCCCAAAGCCTCTAAAACTTTCATCCAGGGTCAAGCAAAACAAGTCTAATCTCTCTGCTACATGCCCAGGTTTCTCCACACAATTCTCACAGGGCATGAGCTCAAGGGGTCTTGCCATTCCAGTTCCCTTCTTCTAGACACCTCAGTTTATCAACATCCTTCCTAAAATGTGGCGCCTAGAGTTGAACACGCTAACATAGAGGTTGCATCAGCTTTCTTGGCTTCCATATTACATTGCTGTTTCACGATGAATTTATAGTCTGCCAAAAATGCTGTTGATATAGTCAGAGGAAACAACGGACAGAGTTGCTGGGCCTAGGGAGATCTGGCTTCAAATCCGGCCTCAGATACCTACTAGTTGTATGACCCTGGGAAAGTCACTTAAGCTCTGTTTGCTCCAGTTTCCTCCCCTGTAAAATGGGGATAATGACAGCCTCTACTTCATAAAGCTGTTGTGAGGATAAAGTGAGATAATAATCACGAAGTGCTTAGTATGGGACCTGGCACACAGTAGGCACAGCATAAATGCTTCTTCCCTTTCCTTACTCCACCTGCTAACATACTTGGCTTTCTCCAAGTTCAGCTCAGAGGCTATCACGTATGCAAAGTTTCTTCTGATCCCTCCAATAGTTAAAGCTCTCTCTCTCCTCAAATTACCTTGTTCTAACTAACTTATCTGTGTCTCTGTTGGGTCCTTTCTCGAAAATGAAGTTCCTGGAGGGCAGAGACCATTTCATTTTTGTGTTAGTACCACCAAGGCAATGTACTTTGTGCATACTACAGTGTTTAATGTTTGGTAAATTAAGTAATAGCACTAGTTGTAAATAAATCTTTTTTTGCACATAAAAAAAAAGAAACAAATTGTGTGCTCCATAGTTAGGGAATGGATTAATAAACTGTGGTATATGAGTGCAAGAGAGTATCACTGAATCTGTAATAAGAGTAAAAAATGAAAAAATTCAAAAAAAGTGAAAATATTTTTATGAAATAATGTAGAACAAAGCAGAACCTAAAAAACAATATAAACAATTACTACAAATATGTAAATGAGGGTAACTTTAAGCGATAACAGAACTCAAATACTTGTCCTTTCATTTAACAGACAACTATCTCAATGTAAGTCTGAATAGAATATTCTTCTGTTGTTTTATTTAACTGTTTTCAGGGATCATATATTGTGAGTAATTCAATTGGCAGTAAAATAGAGGCTCTTTGGAAAATTTTTTTGAAAATTTACCAAAACAAATTTAAAAACAAAATAAAAACATTGATTAAGCCCATACAGTAACAATGTAATGGACACTGAAAAGGTCACAAACATAAATAAGACAAATAAATCCTGTTTTCTAACTCATGATGCATAATAATAACAGCTAACATTTATGAAGGACCTAGTGTTATCATAACTAGGATCTTGCTTGAACCTCACAACCTCCTTATCTGAGAGGTCAGTGTTGTTATCATCCTCCTCCATTTTACAGATGAGGAAACTGAAAAAGACAGAGGTTAAGTGACCTGTGCAGGGTCACATGGCTAGTAAGTATCTGAGCCCAAATTTGAACTTAGGTCTTCCTGACCCCAGGCCTGGTGCTCTATCCACTGCTCTACCTAGCTGTCCCTAGGTATAATGTATGTAGGCAATACACATTGTACATACACAAGTTGTACATGGGCAATTACCTAAAATGAAGCATTCAGATAACATAACAATTCTTACTTTTTTCCTCTTTTAAGGAGCACTTTTATGAATGCCAGAGGCTATTAAAAACAATGAATTTTCTTTCTCAAATGCTTTGTTAGAAAAGTTGTGACCAAAGACACTAGCTTTTAAGATCAAAAGGGGAACTAATTTTGTAAAAGAAAATTAGGCTCATAGGAACCAAGAATTCAAATGAACACTTAAGACTAGCCTTTCCAAAAGAGGTACTATCTTGGGGGGAGGGGGCAAAAATAAGAATGCTCACCATTCTAGGTACCGAGTCTCATATTCATACTGGTAAAGTTGCAAAGAAATAATGAGTGCTCTATGGAACAAAAAAAGAAAATAATGCTAACTTCTTAAAATAGTGTTAGCTCCTATAGATTCATAAACTATTAGAGATTGGAAAGGCCTCAGGGATCCATTCTAATCTCATTTGACAGATGAGGAAACTGAGGCCCATGAAATGACTTGCCCCAATTAGGAGTCAGGGAGGACGGCTGGGCACAATAGATGGGTGAAGAGGGCAGTCATCTCTCGGTCATGAGTCTCTGTCCACTCTGTCCACTCGGCTGCCAAAGTGAGCTTCCTAAAGTACAGGTCTGACCATGTCACCCTCCAATTCACCCCTAGTGGCTCTCTGTCACCTCTAGGATCAAGTATAGACTTCTCTGGTGTTTAAACGCTTCATAACCTGTCCTTCCTATGCTGCATCCCTCTTAGGCAGCTAGGAGGCGCAACGCATAGAGCTTGGGCCTGGGGTAAGGAAGGCCTGAGTTCAAATCTGGCCCCAGGCACTTATGAGCTGTGGGACTCTGGGCAAGTAACTTAACCTCAGTTTGCCTCAGTTTCCTCATCTGTAAAATGAGGATAATAAAAGCAGCTGCCACACAGGGTTGTTGTGAGGATCAAATGACATAATATTTGTAAAGCACTTAACACAGTACCTGGCACATAGTAGGCACTTAATAAATGGCTCCTTACTTCTTCTCTCTCCCTATCTTCTTTTCCACCCTTGTTCTCTTCTCCACTCGTCCCTCCAAGTATTCTTCAATCATGTGACACTGGCCTCCCTCCTTGATGCTCTTTGAACAAGACACTCCATCTCCCATCTCTACGTTTTTTCAGTGGCATTGCCCTTGCCTGGAATCTTCTCCCTCCTCGTCTTTAGGAAGCCTCCTTTAAGTCCCAGCTAAAATTTCACTTTCTATAGGAAGCCTTTCTTTGTTTCTTTAAAATCTTTTATATAGTTTTGTTTTAGATTTAAAAAAATGAATGAATGAATTTTTAGTTTTCAACATTCACTTTTTTAAAAAAATGAATTTATTTTTTATTTTTAGTTTGTAACACTCAGAGTTCAACAAGTTTTTGGGTTCCAAATTTTCTCTTCCTCCTTTTCTCCCCCTGCCCCCTAAGATAGCATGTAATCCAGTGTAGGTTCCAAATATACCCTCACACTGAACTTATTTACATAATAGTCCAGTTGTAATGAAGTCTGCCTGCTTCTCATTTCTTATAGCACAATAATATTCCATTATATTCATATACCACAGTTTGTTTAGCCATTCCCCAATTGATGGACGTTCCCTTGATTTCCAATTCTTTGCCACCACAAAGAGAGTTGCTATAAATATTTTTATACATATCGGTCCATTTCCCTCTTTGGGATACAGCCCTAGAAGTGGTATTGCTAGGTCAAAAGGTATGCACCTTTTTATAGCCCTTTGGGTATGGTTCCATATTGCTCTCCAGAATGGCTGGATCAGATGACAGCTCCACCAGCAATGTAACAATTCAACATTCACCTTTATAAGAGTTTGAGTTCTAAATTTTTCTCCTCCTTTCCCATCCCCCCTCCCCAGGAGGGCATGTAATCTAATATACAATATAATGTACAATCATATTAAACATATTTATAGGAAGCCTTTTGTGACCCTCCTTAATTCTAGTGCCTTTCCTCTGTTATCTCCAATTAATCCTGTGTATACAAGGGTGAGCTCGTGAGCGAGTACACACACACACACACACACACAGTTCTCACAAATGTTCAGTTCTCTAAACATCATTAGTACTTGATATGTCTTATTCTTTCCCACTTTAACTGTTCTTAATCTCATGAATTTTAAGGTCTCTTAGAAGTCTAAGTCCTGTGATCCTTTAACCCTGAAGACACTAAGAAGGATCCCTAGGGCTGATCAAATAGGCAGCAATGCTGGAAAACTCTCATTCATAGGGAGTTCTCTGGTCAGACACCTAGGCTCAGAGCCAGAGGTATTGCTTAGCACTACTTAGAAGCAAAATAGGTTAACTCATTCAGATCACTTACAGCAACACCTAGTATAGTCGATGATTTCTTTCATGAAAGTTGTACCCACTCCAAAGAAAACAAAAAATTTTACATCCTTTTTCCTTTGCAACCCTCCTTCATGTATTTCCCATAAATCTTCCATTGAAGATTTAACCGACTGGCTAGAGGTCTTACTATGTCAGGTACTACTTAGTTAAAAAACCTACCTACCCACCCACAAACATGTACTCTTTTTTACTACTCCTCTTCTTGGAAGGCCAAATACATAAGATGGTAACAGCAAATAATAATATGTAATAATATGTGATTGTGCGAAAGGTTAAAATAGAGATCTTACAGACTTCCAAATAGAGTTAAATATGATTTAGGGCAACTTGTCCATTTCTGGTCAACTCTCCACACCATCTGTCTCCCAGGGTTGGAACGTGTGCCCTTTTCACTGCCATGGCTTAGGATCCTTAGCTTCCTTCAAGGTTCATTTAGGTGCTAACTGTACCTGGAACTTTCCCTAATTCCCTTAGTTGTTAGACCCCTCTCCCTACTCAAATTATTTAACATTCACTTCTCTGTGTAAAGGTTAAAAGATCTGTATACCCTCCACTTCCTCTACTCTCACCTGCTTCTGATCTCATTACTCATTTGAATCTGCTCTTTCTGAGACTGTCAGTTGTGTTGGTAAGAAAAATGGGCTCTTAGGCGGAGCCAAGATGGTGACTGAAAAGCAGTAAGTGGCGTGAGCTCCCCACCAAGTCCCTCCAAAAACCTATAAAAAAATGGCTCTGAACCAATTCTAGAACTGCAGAACCCACAAAGTGGCAGAGGGAAGCAGGGCTCCAGCCCAGGACAGCCTGGATGGTCTCGGGGTAAGGTCTGTCCCAAATGGAACTCCCAGCCCCCAGCTGAGGAGAGCGGAGCTGAGCCAAGCAGAGCCCAGCGCGCGCGGCACAGCACAGCAGACCGCGGACCGAGGAGACCAGGAGTGGAGTCGAGAGTGCCCTAGCATGCTGAATTACTGAGCTGTGGCATGTACCAGACCTCACAACCCACAAACAGCAAAGACTACACAGAAGGTTAGTGGGAAAAGCTGCGGGACAGGATGGAGTTTGCGGTTTGGCTTCCACCCCTGAGGCAATGGAGGCGGGGCAGCTTTAGAAATTCAGCTG
>CM053627.1:199898046-199919103 GCA_028646595.1 Phalanger gymnotis
ATTTATCTTGCCCTACAAGAAAGGAAGGGATAGGGGGATGGGAGGGGAATGGGGTGACGGAGGGGAGGGCAGACTGGGGAACAGGGCAACCAGAGTGTACGCCATCTTGGAGTGGGGGGGGGTGGAAATGGGGAGAAAATCTGTAATTCAAACGCATGTGAAAATCAATGCTGAAAACTAAACATATTAAAAATAAATTTAAAAAAATTTTAAAAAAATCACCCAAAAAAAGAAAAATGGGCTCTTAGCACTTAGTTCAACAAGCGCCCTTGAAAAGTTTGGTTTGTTTCCTTTCAGTAATTCAGTGTATTTCATTGAGCCTTACTAGGTGCTAAGCCCCAGGCCCAAATCCCTATTAGGTGTAAAACCTATGTGAGTGTGGATTGGTAACTAAGGTGGGGCCCAAGGTGGGGCTAACTCAGGAGAGGGCCTAGTTTACAAATGAGTTTGAGTGATAGGTTTGGGACATCCAAACCGCTTAGACTCTTAGACTTAGGTTCTTAGACCATGTGGGTTTAAGTTGCCTCTTTGTGCCGATTTTAGGTCACGTGGGTGAGTTGCATGTGAGACTCACCCCTGACCCTGAAAAAGATATAAAACCAGGGGTTGGCCTTCTCTTCTTTGGAGCTCTTTCCCACAGCAGTGGTGGCGCGCCTGACTCTGGGCCAGTCCTTGTTCTGAACTCCCAGGTTGAACCTAGATGTTGGTTACTATGAATTGTATTGGGTCTGTCTGTTTGTAATTTGTTTAAGGGCTCTCACTTGTGATGGTGCTGATATGGAGACTCTGGGAAGCTGTAGCTAAGGAGCCCTCCAGTTCGTAAATCCTGATGCTGAGACTTTGTTGAACTCTGGTAACTGTGTATAGGGATTTGAATCAGACAAGGTCTGTCTGTTGATGTTTGCAATTTGTTTGTATTTGTTCTGAAGTTCAGGTTGCTGGCTTTTTCCCCTGAACTAAGTGAATGATATTTGTATGCTGAATTAAAGTAAGCTTGTCAACCCCTTACCGTAGCTTTCCTTAGTTAAGCAGATCAAAAGAACCTGTGCTTTTGCAATGTGCTGGCAGCTTTCTGGGTGCTGGTTGTTGGTGGATCTTATACCCCCACAGAAGTTGCTAGCTGGATTGTTGAAACATCAGTCTCCATTGTTCTTGGGGTCATTGTGACGCTGCTTTCTTGGTTCTTTTCCTACTAGTCTATTTCTTCTCAGGCTCCTTTGCTGGTTCACCGTCCAGGTCATATCACCTGACTAGAGCTGTCAAGGATCTGGTCCCTGGGCACTCTTCTCCTCGAACTCTATGCTTTCACTTGTTTACCTCATCAACTCCCACGGATTCAATTCTCACCTCTATGGAAATGACTCCCAAATCTATCTATCCAACCCTAGTTTATCACCTATGCTCCAGAATAGTATCATGAACTGGCTCTTAGGTATTTCTAATTTGGTGTCCCATAAGCACCTCCAACTCAATGCAGTCAAAACAGAACTCATTCTCTTCTCTACCTGCAAATTTTTCTTTTTCTGTTGACAGCATGACCATCTTTTCAGGCAACCAAGTTGTCAACCTTGGTGTTATCCTCAGTCTCACTCACCCACCTCTGTTACTTCTGTCCCCATCTCTACTCACATAGTCACCACCCTAGTTAAACCTAGACCACTGCAATAATAGAATTAGTTTCTCTGCCTCAGGCCTCTCCACATTCCAATCCATCTTCCATACCCAGTTGCCAAAGTGATTTCCTTAAAGGATAAATCAGACCTTGTCACCCTTCCTTCCTATTCGATAAACCCTAGAGTTAAATGTAAAATCTTCCACGTAGCATTTTAAAAAACATTTTTTAAAAAATATATTTATTTTTAGTTTTCAACATTCATTTCCACAAGATTTTGAGTTACAAATTTTCTCCTCATCTCTACCCTCCCCACTCCACCCCAAGAGGCTTTTTGGCACTCTTTTGCCATTTGGGTTAGTCTATTTTTTAAGGTATTATTTTCTTCAATATTTTTGGGGGTCTCCTTTAGTAAGCTGTTGACTCATTTTTCATGATTTTCTTGCATCACTTTCATTTCTCCTCCCAATTTTTCCTCTACTCCTCTTACTTGCTTTTCCAAATCCTTTTTGAGCTCTTCCATGGCCTGAGACCAATTCACATTTTTCTAGGAGGTTTTTGATAGGATCTTTGACTTTGTTGACTTCTTCTGGCTGTATATTTTGATCTTCTTTTTCACCAAAGTAAGATTCTATAATCTGAGTTTTTCTAAGCTGTCTGCTCATTTCCCCAGTCAATTACTTAACTTTTGAGTTCTCTGTCAGGGTACGACTGCTTTCATAGTGGAGAGTGCTCTGTCCCGAGCTTCAGGGGTTTTGCACTGCTGTTTTCAGAGCTACTTCTAGGCACCTGTAAATTTTCAGTTCTTCTGAGGTGATATGATCCAATGAGAAGTGTTTACTCCTTTCTTGGACTGTGTTCTGGTCTGTGAGTGATCTCAAGCACTCTTTTCTGCTGTGTAACTACCAGGGGGACTACTTCTCCACAGCCACCATAAGCTCTGCCACACCAGCTCTCCTCCTTACCCCAGGACCACCAACCAAGGCTGAGACCCAGATCCAAGCAGGGCAAAGCAAGAGAATCCTGCCTCAGTGCCAGCAAAGAGATTCCTGCACTCCTGCTCTGATCAGCCATTTGATTCCCCCCACTCACTGTCTATGGGCCTGGAGCTCAGCCACCTCTGCCACCCTAGGGCTAGGGCCAGACTGCGCCCTTCTCTCACACAGGTCCAACAGTTTCCCCACCTGCTAAGTTGTCTTTGGTGTTTGTGGGTTGAGAAGTCTGGAAACCGCCACGGCTCAGCGATTTAGAGCCCTGAAGCCTGCTATGCCAGGTCTGCTCTGACCTGGTCTGTCCTGGCGTGGCCCAGGCTGGGCTGTGCTCTGCTTCCAACATGGTGCAATACAGACCCTTCCCAGCGACCATCCAGGCCGTCTTGGGCTGGAGACTTGCTTCACTCTGTCATTTCATGGCTTCTGTAGCTCTAGAATTTGTTTAGAATCATTTTTGCAGGTGTTTGGAGGGATCTGGGGGAGAGCTCAAGCCCTGTTTTCACCATCTTGGCTCTGTCCCCTAAAAACCTCTTAACAACCTTGATCTTATCTCTGTTTCCAGTCTACTCACATGTTCTTCTCCTCTACACCCTATAAGCCAGCTGCTGTTATTTATCCCTGGCTTCCCTTAAGATTCAGCTTCTGCATGAGATCTTTCCTGGACCCACCACCATCTAGTGCCTTCCCCTCCTCCAAGGTTATCTTGTATTTGATCTGTCTCACCCACATATTTATGTCTTGTTTCCCTCACCAGCATGTAAGCTTCTTTGAGGGCAGGAACTGTTACCATTTTGTCTTCGTATCCCTAGAATTTAGCACTGTGCCAGGCACAAAGCAAGCACTTAATGAAGGTTTGCTGACTGCTCGCACCTCCACAGTAAAATGTAAGCTGGGAAGCAGACCCTGCTCCTGAGAACAGAGCCTTGCATGTAGAAGAAAGAGCTTAACAAACATTTGTTGGACTGACTCCGATTCCCAAATATACATTCAATGGGAACATGATCTCCCAGGAATCATATGCCAAAGTTATGCCTTTCAGCTCCTTGGCCTTAAGTGTGAAGAACATGAAGAACATGACATGTATAAAAAGCTGTGTTTGTCAAGTTCTGATGTTTTTTCAGAGCCCAAGTCATCTGACTAACAGAAAAGTGTCAGTGAGAAACTATACTTGGTGGGCAGAAGCTCTAACCCCCAGGACCAATCAAGGTCCCTAAATCTGGTTCACGGTATCCCTGGTTTTTTTGCACACTTGTTCTATGGTTGTGCTGTACTCAATCTGCTCAGTCTAGAACTCAGGCCCTTGCTCTCACAAGCAAACGCTGACTTGCCAGCATGCCATAATGCAAGAAGGGAGACCATCGTTCCATTTTTCTGCCGAGACTGAAAATTCACACATTCAACTCAGAAGAGTATCAGGAAAACTGGAGATTCTGTGAAGCTGAGGGCTCTGGCAAATGACAACAACGAAAAAAAAGACCAAAAGCTCTCTGAAGTGGTTCATTCAGCAAAAACAATCTGTTCAGAAGGATCATGAAAAGTACCACAAGAAGAGTCAGGCTATTTTATACATGACTGAAGCCAAAAGGTGAAGAAAGTGTGTCAACAACCAACCTCTCAAATGAAGGCTGATGCTATCTGGCTGCTGTTACAGCCAGGATGGAGTCATGAGCAAACTGGCAGAAACCCACGGCCAGGGAGGCTTCATGCCTTTCATGCCTGCTTTATGAAGTCAAAGTTTTCCTCAAACAAGGAAATTATAGCAGCTTGACTCACCCTTGTGTTGACATGGGCGTGCCATTTCTAGCTAATCAACTTTACTCAGGAAAATGAATTTTAGACCTAAAATCTATACAGTTCCCAACAGGTTCCTCTAGATGTAAGTCAGACTACAGTATAACCTCTACTCAATAAATACTAGTAGATCCTTGTTCCTTCCAGGATCAAATATAAAATCCTCTGTGTTTTAAAGTCTTTCACAAGCTTTACCTCTTACCTTTCCAGTCTTTATACTTTACTTCCCTCCAGGCACCCTATGATCTGGTTACACTAGCCTGTCTGCTGCTGTTCACACATGGTACTCCAATTCCCAAACTGATGCATCGGCACTGGCCCCGTGTCCCATCTGCCTGAAAGGTTTGTTCTCCTCACCACTGACTCTTGGCTTCTCTGGCTTCCTTCAAGACTCAAATACCACTTTCTTCAAGAGGTCTGTCCAGGTCCCCACCCTACTTCCATCTCTTGGAAATTACTCCCTATTTATACTGTAATAAATACAGTAAAAAGATAAACTTGGATATATATAGTTATTTGTATGGCGTCTCTTCCATTAGATTGTGCACTCCCTGAGGAACTGCCTTTGCCCTTCTTTATATCCCCCAGTGCCTATTAGCACAGTGTCTGGCAAATAGAATGATTATTGGCCAATTTATTTTTAACTCTCTTACGCATTTGCATATTATTGTTATAATTATTTGTATACATCATATCCCCCTCCTAGACTAATTTCCGTGAGGGCAGGGACTGTAATTTATTTAAACTTTGTATCTCACCGACACGATATATGTATGTATATATATATAAGCAGGTGTATATATACATACACATATCCTAGGCTTGAAAGGTATGAGATGTCAGTTTCTGCAGTTCTCCAAATTACAAATTTTTCCTTGGTTATATAAAGGAATTCTGCATACTACCTGACTGAGACAAAAAGTAGGCTGACTCTATTTTCTTGCTATCAATCATGTTATCTACCTTCTACGATGGTGGGATGCTAAACAGTAGGTGCTATGCCCCCCAAGCTTCCCCCAGGCTCTACTACCAACAAGGTATCAGTTTTAAGTAGCTGAGCTCAGCACCCCAGCTGAGTTCATCGAACAGCTGAAATAGCAGTAGCATTTTCTGGTGGAGACCCAAATATGTCTCCCAGCCTATGTTTTGACTGTGCAGATGCACACAGGTGACAGCTTGGAGAAAGGGTTGAAGTCTAAAATGCTAGGCTGGGAGGTAAAGAATTCAGTATCAATGCCCAGTCTCTTTAAACCCATCAATAAACACTTATTAAGTGCTTACTATGTGCCATGCGCTGTGCCAAGCGCTAGAGATACAAAAAGGGGCAAAAGACAGTTCTTGCCCTTAAGAAGTAATGGAGGAGACAACATGCAAACAAATATATACAGAGCAAACTATATACAAGATAAATAGGAAATAATTAAGAGAGGGAAGGCACTGAAATGAAGAGGAGTTGGGGAAGGCTTGTGACTTGAAGCCAGAGAGGTCAGTAGTCAGAGCAGAGGAGGGAGAGCATTTCAGGCATGGGGGTATCCAGAGAGAATGCCAAGAGATGGAATATCTTTTTCATGTAATAGTCAGGAGGCCAATGTCACTGGATCAAAGAACACATGTACAAGAGAAAGGTGTAAGAAGAGTGGAAAGGTAGGAAGGGGCTAGGTTACTGAGGGCTTTGAATGCCCAAGAGAGCATTTTGGATTTGCTTCTAGAGGCAGTAAAGGAGCCAATGGAGTTTACCAAGTAGGGCGTGACAGGATTGGCCCCATGCTTTAGGAAAATCACCTTAGTGGCTGAATAGAGGATGGGATGGAGTGGGAACAGACTTGAGGCAGTAGACCCACGGGCAGGCTACTGCACTAGTCCAGGCGTGAGGTGATAAGGGCCTGCACCAGAGCAGCGGCAGACTCAGAGGAGAGAAGGGGGCACATGAAAGAGGTTGCAAAGGTGAAATCTACAGGCCTTAGCAACAGCTTGGATATGAGCTGGGGGTAGGGGAGGGGTGAGAGATAGTGAGAAGCCAAGGATGACTCCTAGGTTGTGAGCCTGAGGGTCTGGGAGGAAAGCATTGCCCTCTACAGCAATAGGGAAGGTAGAAAAGGGAGAGTTTAGGGAAAAAGATAATGAGTTCTGTTTTGGACATACTGCATTTAAGCTATCTACTCAACATCCAGTTTGAGATTTCTGAAAGGCAGTTAGAGAAGTGAGATTGGAGGTCAGCAGAGATGGGGCAGGATAGATTGATTTGAGGACCACTGGCATAAAGATGATAATTAAATCCATGGGAGCTGTTGAGATTACCAAGTGAAATAGTAAAGAAGGAGAAGAGAATAGAGCCCAGGGCAAAATCCTGTAGAGCTGAACTGGTTCACCAAGGGGTCAAGATGGGGAAAATAGTAAAGTGTGGCCAGCGCAGGAGAGATGGCCTGGCAGAGAAATGAGGGGTCAAGGGACTGCAGGTCATGGTGTAGATGAAGAACAGGGTTATATAAAGGCAGGGAGAGGTGAAAAGCCAATGGATTACAGTTGGATGAGGGGATTTCAGAATTCTCAAACACAGAGGTAGTACATTTGTGACCAATGTCAAGATTGAAGGCATGGTCATCTTTGTGTATGGCTGAAGTGGAGTGGAAGAATAGGCCATGGGTAATGAGTGGGTTGAGAAACTGAATGGTTAGCGTATTGGAAGAAAAGTCAATATGTTAGGAACTGGCAAGGAGAGAAAAATTATAAGCCAGGTAGCAAACTTATTGGATAGAAAGTGACCTGGGGGTCTGTAGACAACAGCTACCAGGATTTTGATAGGGTAGTAGATACAAATAGCATGAATGTCAAAGACGAATTATTGAGTGATGGAGGAAAGAGGAGAACCTGGAAGCAGCAATGGGGAGCAAAGAATATTCCACTTCCCTTACCTCAATCAGTGAGCCAAGGAGAATGAGTAAAGCTGCAGCCAATACTGGAAAGTATGGCCAGGGAGGCTGAGTTATCAGGGAAAGCCAGGTTTCAGGAAGAGCTAGCAGATGGAAGGAGTGAGAAAGGAAAAGAATTAAGATAAAGGGAAGCTTGTTGCCTGCGGAGCAGGCACTCCGGAGGGCACAGTGGAGGGACTGTGTGTTGTTAGAATGAAACCTTGGGGTTGAAGGGTTGAGGGATAGGGGAATGAGGAACTGAGTAGGGGGGAGTTGATGACATACAGGGGTTTGGAGCCACTGGAATGTGAAGGGTATGGCCAGGAGTGAGAGTGATCATCACTGAGTGAATGGTACCACTCCTCTCTCAACAAAGAACAAGAGCAGCAATAAACCAATAACACATAGAGGATCCATTCACTCTCTTGATACATGCCAGTAACATAAACACCATCATTCACATGTGCTCATTTGGTGTTCTATTTACTGGAAATCTGTCTAGGAAAAGACCTACATTATCTACATAGTATATTATTTATCAGTATAACATGTTAACATATAGTTCTTTGAAGGAATAAAACAAGCTTGGTGCTTCTTTCCAAAATTACTTGTCATTAAGGATGTAACTTAATGAGGATACTATAGTTTATTCCTCTATTTACCATTAACAAAGGGTTTTTACATTCTTCCAATTAATCCTCACAACTGCCAAATGTACTCAGGAAGGCGAAACAGTTATTATTCTTATTTTATAGACAGCAAACAGCTCAAAGGAATTAAGTGATTTGCCTAAAGTTACACAACTAATGCATGATAAAGCTAGAGTGCTTTTCTTTTCCCTCAGGTCAATGTTTTCTCAGCTAGATGACACATTATCACAGATCTCTACTTGTAAGTGAGTTGGTTAGGGGAGAATGATTTGCTCTGGGTTTGACTGCCAATTTGGAACACATAAGACTTCTTAAGAGCAGCTGAAAAGTCACGAATAACACTAGGGCTTCCTTTTATTTTCAACAAATATAATCCATGTCTAAGAACAAACTGGTTATTACAAACTATTTACAAAGCCAAGGAGAAGTTCCTTCTCAAAAAGAATAAGAACTATCATAACACCTCTTATTTATGTGTCCTATGTATGGACCTACTGCCTTATTCATGTGGATACTCACACCATGATACAAATCACAATCCATCCTGGTCAACTCTAATCTACATCCTCCTATAAATCCTTCAGAGGGGGTCCACACCATCTACTGGGGAATTTTCCCTAGAGTTTCTTTCAGGAGGATGCCGCAACAGGCAGAACTAAGCAGACTGCCAAGGTGGGATGGGTAGAATCAAAGAACTTTGACTAGAAAGGAGGTGAGCTAATCATCTAAGGAGAGGGAGGCAAATTGTGCTTTTGTGCTGCTTTAGGACCCATGTAATGTCAAGAGACCTAGGGCATCCCACTAATAGCAAGGTTCTTGAGGGGTTTAAAGGCAGCCTGATACAGGAGAAAAAACCTTGGACTGGGAGTAAGAAGACCAAGGTCCCAGTCTTAGCACTGATACTTTACTAATAATATAATCACAGGAAAATAATTTAATCTTTCAGCTTCAATTTCCTCCTCTGTAAAATGTAAATAATAATACTTTCATTACCTCTTTAACAAGTTGTACTGAACATCAAATGAAATAATGTGTAAAGTATTTTGTAAATGTAAAAAGCTACCTATGTAAATGTGAGTTATTGAACTGAAAAAAATAATAAAAAAATTCAATGAGAAAATATTAATTCACTTTAACAAATGTAACAGAAAACTAAGGTAATACCAGCTTTAACATTTATTTGGTCATATAATATAGACCAATAATGACTCAGAAGCCATGCTAGTCTTTCTAGCAAAACATCTCGTAGTAGAAGTCAAAATCAAAAAGTTAACATCGACTATTTTTTTGTTCTTGTACTAAGTCTGATAATAATTTATATAAGCTGATCCTGAGCAGAGCATAGCACTGGGTGCTGGGGGAGATACAAAGTTTGGATAAGATACTCTTTGCCCTTAAAAACCTTATAATTGAGGAGGGGGAATTGACTTGGAAGACAGGAAACTAAGGCTCAAATTTGGCCTCTGATTATAGTTATGCAACCCTGGGCAAATCACTTCCCTTGGATCAACCTGTTTTCTCATCTGTAAAATGACAACAAAAAAACTTACACTATGTGTCATGGTGAGGAAAGCACTTAACAACCTTAAAATGCGATGTGACTTATAATAGCAAATAGTAAATATGTGCATTAGAGAGAGGTATGAAACATTAGTCTTGAGGGGAAAGGTCATTACAGACCAACCAGAAATGGAGAGGTCACTCTAAAAAGGAGTATAAAGGAAAAATCAATGATCACAGGTGGGCAGAACTGCTTCTATTTCAGGCTTGGAGAATTTAAAGGTTTGGCTGACTGCAGTGCAGTAGGACATTGTGTTTTGGAACACTCTAGTGGCCAGTCCTGGTAAGGACAAGCAGTTTCTCGGCACTATAATCTACAACAGGGCTGTCCAACCTTAGGTTTTTATTGAAACAATAGACAATATATTTTGATTTGCCATTTTAGTGAGAGCTCTGAGGTAGCTTGGCTTTGTTTATTAAAGCATTTATGCAAATTTCCATGCTTGTAGGTGGGCCACGTAAATCACACTGTGTGGCCAGTGGGCCACATTTTGGACTGCCCTGATCTCCAACATCAATACAGTAACAGTATAAGACAAAGAGAAGTCAATCTGCTGGGTCCTTCAAGAAAAATGCTTTTCCTGAGGTGTAAAAGATACATTACTGCCATTCTTCAAAGGAAAAAAGACTGCAACCAACAGTGCAGGGGGAAACAGAATTGGGAGGAGGATGTTTAATAGCTGTCATTGTATTAACCACACAAAGGAAAAAGGCTCTAAGTGAATAACACATAATTTTCCACATATACACTTGTATAAAGTGTCATCTGGTGTCACAAGGGTGACAAATCCAGTGCACACTGAGGAGGAGCTTTATACTAGGAAGTCACGTCTTTACTCTGGGCCTAGATGCCTTTACTTTATAAATGAGGGATTTAACTATATGACCTCAAGTTCTTTCCAGCTCTATGATTTTACGTTATCCTTGCAAACTGTGGTTTATAATTTTGTTAACTACTGACAAACACAAAATGATCTGTCACCATGAGCAGCCTGCATGTTATGGGTTGGTTTGTTCGGTTGGTGTGCACACTCAGACTCTCAGAACCCTGAAGAAGCCTTACATGAATACCTGAACCATTTGCAGCCTCGAGGAAGAAGTCAGTATAGAGAACAGAGCCAGATTTGGTGCCTACCTTTATTAAATAAATGTTGACTGATGGTTACAACATGAAGGACATATTTATTGAACATCCACTGTGTTATCAGACACTACTGACGGAGAAATTTACCCATGTATGATTGTGGGGCTAAAAACAGGATAGGTGACTGGCAGTCTTTTTTTGCATGTAGACTCTTTTTAATTTGCAGCTAAGTGTGGACAGCCCACTTCAGACTCACTCTGAGCTTGAAGCATTTGCTCATAGGCTCTGATTGCTGCAGGCCAGGCTGGTCTGTCTTTGGTTTCCCAGCTGTACACAATGATCTGCTATCTCATATTAAGTTCCGTTAACGAACATTTGAAGGAGCCAGTATGTGAGCATTTAAGTGGGCAATGCTCTGGGAATGCTCTAGGCTAGGAGGTCTAGATTCTGATTCTGGTCCTGCCATTAGTTAACTGGATAACTCTTGGCAAGTCACTTTCCCACTCCAGGCTTTAGGTTCCTCATCTATAAAATGAGGAGGTTCTAATTCTAACTTCTACGAGGTGACGTAAGATTGATGTCAAACTGGACAGTAACATGAAAAAATTAGATAAATCTGACATTAGAACATTGATCCAAACGACAGCAGGTACTACCAAGTATGCCTTAAACTTATGAAACAGCCTGCTCACAGGACAAAATGCTACAGAGCCAATTAAGCCAGTGCCCCCTTAAAAATATGGCATCCCAGGATCATCTATTCATGTCAAAGTATTTTGCATATAATATTATTAACTTCCCTCTGAAACAGCTGCATGTTTTTTCCCCCATCATCAATAAACATTTATGGAGAAACTGCAGGGCAAAGTTACAAAGCTTCAGTCCTCGAGGAGTTTCTAGTTTAACTGGGGAGATAAACATACATTTTGCTAATTCATATTAGTAGCATGTAGCATAGTAGCATATTCATGAATGTGGAAGGCTCACTAGAGGAAGTATGATTTATTATGTTCTTGAGGAGGCCTTGCTCCTTTTCTTTTCTGAAGCTTTTTTTTTAATAGAAGTTTTAAAAAACAAGTACATAGTGGTATTCTCCCCACTATAAAGAAGACTGCTACAAGATTGGCTGTTCTAATGATTGCCATCTTGCCAAACGGCATGCCCCTAAAGATGTCCAAAGCTATATGCTATGCTATCTCCGCCTGATCTCCAAAGTTCTGGGTCTCTAGGGAGGTCTGGGTAAGTAAAACTGCCATGGAGAACCTGCCCACCAAGCTTCTAAGACCATCTACTGTTGTTGGCTGTTCTTGATTTTGAGGAGGAATTGCTATGGGTATACAAAGGGCTTGTGAGCACTGCAACCAGTGGGCACAAATGCAGTTGATTAATCAATGTCACAGACAATAGGGAGGCTGCCACAGTTGGTGATGGGCTCGTGGCAGGGCTGGTGATAGGTAACTTTTCTCAGAACACTACATGCTTCTAGCATTTAAGTCTTAGGCAAGTAGGGACAGTCAATGTAAAGTGCTATAAATGGGCCGCTGGAGGAAGACATTCTGAGAAACTGTTGGTATAGGATGAGAGTTAGACAAAGTTAGCAGGGCAGAGATCACTTTGAAGAAATGCCGGCTTCCTTTACATACAAATGACACCTTTTACACACTTCAATGAATGCCAGAGGTGGATGAGATGTTAGCGATTACCCAGCTGAACCTTCAGTTGACAGGGTTTTACTTCTAAGCATTAGACAAAATAACCCCTCACCTCCAGAAGCACAGGACTTTATTATCCTGAAATGCCCCCTTCTGAATGGGTGTGATTTCCTCAGGAAGCCAGAAGACTAGAGGTCTAGTATTGGCTCTACCACTGACTAGCTATGTCAGGGTGGCCAAGGACTTTTACCTGCTCTGCCTATTTACTGTCCTGAGGTAGGGATCATCAAACAGGTGCTGGAAGGCTGGCCCTAGCTTTAGCCCTGGAAAGGGGAGTCATTGTCTCCTTCCTTAGTCAGGATCTTTACCTCTCAAAAGGATACCGCCATAAGGGAAGCGTGGGTATTACTTGAGAGGAAAGGCAAGGAAAAGTGGCAGAGTGGAGGTGGTGGGGATAGAGAGGTCCCTCGCAGACTCCTATAATGGCTCCATGGTGTGGAAGACCTTTCCAGTTTGTGTAACTGCCCATGCTCAAGAAAGCTAAGGCAAGAGCTGAGCTTAACTTGTCTCAAAGTGGAGATCAGAATGGGAGGCAACAAGCATTTATTAAGTGACGACTACATGCCAGGCACTGTATGTGGATGCTGGGGAATGAATGTTCGAGGTGTGTCAAACAGAAAAAGGCTAACGACATCGGTTCCCTACCACAGAGATCTTGACCCACCTTGGGTCTATTTTTGGGGTAGGGAATGCATTGGAGCAAAAAGGTTAAGTGACAGTTCAAGGTCTCACAAGGAGAGGTAACAGAGCCAAATGGGAACTCAGCTCCTCATTCCAAATTCAGTGTCCTTTTCACTACTATTTTGGGAGATTGCTGAGTCCTAAACAGAGTTCTCAGAGCCTCTGCAAAGGGATTTTCCAGTCAGGTAGAAAGTGAAAGGGAAGGAAACAAGCATTTATTAAGTGCCTACTATGTGCCAGTCACTGTGCTCTAAGCACTTTACAAATACTACCTCAAGAACTCACTATTTAACAAAAACTGGTGGGAAAACTGGAAAATAGTATGGCAGAAACTAGGCATAGACCAACATCTTATACCCTATACCAAGATAAAGTCAAAATGGATACATGATTTAGATGTAAAGGCTGATACTATAAGCAAACTAGGAGAGCAGGGAATAGTTTACCTGTCAGAGATAGAGAACATTATGAAATGCGAAATGGATGATTTTGATTACATTAAATTGAAAGGTTTTGGCACAAACAAAGCCACATGCAACCAAGATTAGAAGGGAAGCAGAAAACTGGGAAACAATTTTTACAGTCAGTGTCTCAGATAAAGGCCTCATTTCTAAAATATATAGAGAACTGAGTCAAATTTATAAGAATACAAGTCATTCCCCAATTGATAAATGGTGAAAGGATATGAACAGGCACTTTTTAGATGAAGAAATTAAAGCTACCTATAGTCATATGAAAAAATGCTCTAAATCACTACTGACTAGAGAAATGCAAATCAAAACAACTCTGAGGTACCACATCACACCCGTCCAATTGGCTAACATGACAAAACAGGAAAATGATAAATGTTAGAAAACATGTGGGAAAATTGTAACACTAATGCATTGTTGGTGGAGTTATAAACATGATCCAACCATTCTGGAAAGCAATTTGGAACTATGCTCAAAGGGCTATAAAACTGCATACCTTTGACCCAGCAATACCACTTTAGGGCTGTATCCCAAAGAGATTATAAAAATAGGAAAAGGACCCACATGTACAAAAATATTTATAGCAGCTCTTTTTGTGGTGGCCAAAAATTGGAAACTGAGGAGATGCCCATCAGTTGGGAAATGTCTGCACAAGTTGCAGTACACAAATTAGCGGACTTTGGAAAAACCTGCAAAGACTTATACAAACTGATGCTGAGTGAGGTGAGCATAACTAGAAGAACACTGTATACAGTAACAGCCACTTTGTGCGATGACTGACTTTGATAGATTTAGCTCTTCTCAGCAATGCAAAGATCTAAGACAACTCCAGATGACTCATAATAGAAAATGCCATCCACATCCCGAGAAAGAATTATGAAGTCTGAATGCAGATTGATGCATACTACTTGCTCTCTTCTTTTGTTGTTTTGTTTTGTTTCTTCTTTCTTGTGGCTACTCCCATTGGTTCTTTACAACATGACTAATGTGGAAATGTTTAATATGAATGTATATGTAGAGCCTATATCAGATTGCATGCTGTCTTGGGGAGGGAGGAGGAGGAGAAAATTTAAAACTCAAAATCTTATGGAAGTGATGTTGAAAACTAAAAATAAATCATATATTAAAAAATAAATTTAAAAAACCTCGAATATCATCTCATTTGATCCTTGTGGGTCTAACTAGTGAGGCCAATTTTCTGCTGCCTGGATGGGGTACAGCCTTCGACAAATCTCGCCAAGGACAGGCAGTCAGGTACAGTACACACAACGCTAGTCTTGAAGTCAAGAAGACGTGTGCTTGAATCCCACCTCCATCACTTACTCTTAGTGACCTCTTGGGCAAGTCTCAACCTTTCTAAGCTTCAATTTCTTCATCTGCAAAACCAGGGCTAACCCTACCCACACCTCACAGCGTGGCTGTGGGGCTCAAATGATATAAAATATGTAAAGAATTTTGCAACTGAAAGTACTACATTAATGTAAAGCACCATTGTCCTGAGTTGGTCAAAAGTTTGGCTGTCCATACAAAGTAGATCAATCCTGGGCAACAGCTGGTTCTTTTCTACTTTCAAAGACTAGTTTAGCAAAGATTTATGGAAATAAGAGTCAGCTCTCACAGAGCAGAAGCGAGGCATGCTTTGAGATAAAGGATTTTATTGTAGTGATTCAGGATGAAGCAATTGCCATCCGAAATTACTGCAAGTACCTAGAGTAGGGAAATTTGAAACAGATGACAGAGGATCCTGGCAAAGAACATGAATATCTAAGCAGCCTCAGCTGCTTGTGCCAACAAGTTTAATAATGATGCTAAGCATTTAAACCAGCAATCAAATTTCAAATGGGGATTGAAAAATGCTGTAACACAAGCTTAAGTCTATCCTTAAGAGTATTATTTCAAAAAACAATCACTACACTTAAGAAGTGGGCTAGAGCTGTAAGAAGAAACCAAAAGATTCTGACAAACAGATCAATTATTCTAGCTGACATAGAGCACCTCACACTGATGTAGTGCTTTATCACTTACAAAGCCATAGAGATAAGAGATGTCAAGTGATGTGCCCATAGTTACGTGGCTTTTAAATGTTACAAGAGAATTTCAAACACCAGTCTTCTCTTGGAATCAAGTTCAATATTTTCCCTATTACACCAAGTAGTCTTCCAATAAAACCCAAGCTATCTCATTTAACAGAATGTTTAAAAAAAAAATCTTCCCTCATCTCAAAGCATAAACTGATCTTTTACTTTAAAAAACCTCCCCCAGCCTGGGATCATCTTGTATGTGTGCCAGCAAGGTAGATACTGCCAGTTTCCCCACTCATCCCTTATCATCTCCTCATCCCTTATCATCACTCATCATCCGCTCAGTCGATATGACTATTTTTCAAAATTAAAAAAAAAACTGCTTAACATAAAAAATACATATAATTAATGATTAGCCTTGAACAGTTTTCTCAAATCACTAAATCATAAAAATTCATTTGATTCACAAAACCCTCATCAATTTTATCAATATTTATTAGTATTGTCTCATGCCATTTGCTTTTGACTTAAGACTCGCAGGGGTAGATGCCCTAAGAAAGATCATCTAGTCCAAGTCCTCAGATAGGAAGTGTCTTGCCCCAGGACACACAGTTGATGAATACCATGGCCACAAAAAAAATCCAAATGTCTTGATTCTCCACCCAGTGTTGCTCTCTTCATGGCATGAGGCAAAGAGAACACAACTATCACACTGTAGCCATTATACTCAAAGGCACCAAGAAGACAGTCCTCCTAAAAGGCCATAGAAAGGAGACATAGAAGCTAATTGAGTTCTTTTAAGACTATTACCTGACTTCAGAACTATCTGATTTTCTAGAGCTCTGGACAGTCAGTCTTATACTTTCAGGGCTGACATCACTAACCACGATGCTCTCTAATGTACTACAATATGGGCTGCAGGCCTCAAGTTTTCCCACCTCTTCCACTGGGGGAAATGTATCAGGGAGGGCCCATTCTGTTTTCTAGGGACTACCTATGAACTGATGAGAATGCCTGAAGTGCTTCCAGCAAAGAGAAAAACAGAAAACTGAAGACACGTTTGCAGCTTAAAATTGAATCACAAGTGAAGGCCTTTGCTCAAGATTTGTTCAAAAGCATCCCAAAACAGCAGAAAATAGATCTATTTGGTTAGTATCAGAATTTTTTTCATGTCCTGAAAAACAGGCTTCCTTAGGTAGGATCAATGCAGCTGTCCTAAGAAAGGAATTTCTTGCCACTCACATTAAAACAGGTTTAGCTAAAACTGAATGGCAGAGGCATAATCTGCTGTCAATGACACACAGAGATACTAATGACATCAGGAATGGTACCTTGGAGAAGAACAAACAGAGTAAAAGAAGGAGTAAATGCTTGTTCCAGGTGGTGCCTGTGCATCTTACCCACATATTCTGAGAGGAAGACGACAAAGAATGGAGTGACCAAGTCATTAATTCCCTGCACGTAGCCACTGGCAGGGTGTCGGATGGCCCAAATGAACAGAATTCTTTCAAAGATCTAGGACAAGGAGAAAGAAGAGAAACATGGGGTTAAAGCCTTGCATACCATCACTTTCGATGTATCCCCCTCATAGTATGTTGCAGGGTTGGTGCTGGATTTTAAGAAAAAGTCTTAGCACGTCAATATACTTATGCTAGGAGGCCTAAGCTGCTTACCTAATTCTCAATTATGTGGGAGTTTTTTTTTATCTCTTCCCTCTTTGGTTATTTGATAATCTCTACAAGGTGGGAACAATAATTGATATGTCTCTAGCCACTGAAAGTTTATAAAGTGCTTCTCTCACAACAACTCCAGGAGGTGCCAAGATTATTCCCATCTTGCAGATAAAGAAACTGAGGCTCAGAAGGCTTTAGTGACTTACCTACAGTTACACAGTATTGAAACTGGGAGAAGAACCCAGATCTCCTGACTCCAAATCCACTGCTTTTTCCATTAGATGGATGAAACTCAGATCAGTTCATTTTGCTACCTGGACAATGACCGGAATGGGTAAGTTACCCAATCAGACTATTACTCTCCTACCACTGTAGAACATGAGGGTTCACTGCTTTTTGATTCAATTTCTATTTTGAGAATAGTATCAAAGAGTATTTGAGCTCTATTTCTCAATGATCGTTTCTCTCTTTTTCATTTATATAGGAGATAAAGGAAAAGAAGATGAGGAATGCCATCTTGTGAAAAGGAAGGAGACCTAAAATAGTAACAACTTACTTTAACAATTTAACATTTACAGAGCACTTTACTTCCAACAGCTCTGTGAAATAAATACTGCAAGTATTATTCCTGTTTTACAAATGAGGAAATTGAAACTGAGGGGCTCAGTAATTTTTTCACAGCTACAGAATTAGTAAGTGGGTAGCTCAAATCAGCTATACATAGGGGAAGTCGATTTACAATCAGGACAAAACGGAAGGTAATCTAGACATTATCTTGGGATGGGAAGTCATGTACATTACAGTCAACTGAATACTTATTAAGTTGGGAATTTGAAGACAAAGATTGTAGTCAGGGCATCAGTGAGAAAGGCTCTGAGGATGACAGAACCTCTGCAAGTAAAGAGAATTGGACTGGACAAAGGGAAAGGTGGTACTAATGTCCTGGAGCTCTCTTCTCTGCCCACTCCAGGCCAAGGTACTTCTCCTTCCCCCATACTCTCCAATTTCCAAAACAGTCTATACATGTGTTCTTTGTTTCACTTTGATTCCTATGCTTTTGAGACCAAAAAGACACATCCAGAGGTTGGATTGGGTAGGGACTCACAAGACTTGAAGTCTAGTCCTGGTTCTGCCACTGACCTATGATCATGTGTAAGTCTCTTCCCCAATGCTGGGCCTCAGTTTGTCATCAGTAAAACTAGGGTGTTGAACTAATGATCCATTGAGCAACTTGACTTCAAGTTGTATTCAAAGACTCCATATTTTAGAAATCTAAATTGGTCATAAAAGACAGAGGCAAATAACAGGTGAAGGAAGGCTCTGCAGTAGGATTATGTAACAATCCTAACTGTAAACTCTTTTTTAAAAATATATTTTTTATTTTCCAATTATATGTAAAAGCAATTTTTACATTCTTTTTTTATATAATTTAGAGTTCTAAATTCTCTCCCTCCTTTCCCCTAAACCTCCCCTAATTAAGAAGGCAAGCAATTTGATATAGATTATAAATGTACAGTCATGCCATATTGGTCACATTGTAAAAGAAAACACAGACCTCACCTCCAAAAAACCCCAACCCCTAAAATAAAGAAAACAAAAGATAATATGCTTCAATTTGCATTCAGATTCCATCAGTTCCTTCTTTGGAGGTGGAGACCATTTTTCATCATGAGTCCTTTGGAACTGTTTTGGATCACTGGCTAAGAAGAGCCAAGTCATTCACAGTTAATCACTGTACGATATTGTTGTTACTGTGTACGATGTTCTCCTGGTTCTGCTCACTTCACTTTCAGTTCACGTAAATCTTTGCAGCTTTTTTTGAAAGCATCCTGTTCATCATTCCTTATATAACAATAGTATTCCATTATAATCATATGCCACAATTTGTTCAGCCATTTCCCAACTGACAGGCATCCCTTCAATTTCCAGTTCTTTGCCACCACAAAAAGACCTGCTATAACTATCTTTGTACAAATAGGTTTTTCCTCTCCCCCTGCCCTTTTTTTTTTCTTTTTAATAAATCTGAGGCACAGACCTTATAGTAGTATTGCTGGGTTGAAGGGTATGCAGTTTTGTAGCCCCTTGGGCATAGTTTCCAATTCCTCTCCAGAATGGTTGGATAAGTTTTCAACTCCACTAATAGTGCATTGGCATCCCAATTTTCCCACATCTTCTCCAACATCTATTATTTTCCTTTTCTGTCATATTAGCCAATCTGACAGGTATGAGGCGGTACCTTAGAGTTGTTCTAATTTTCACTTCTCTAATCAATAATGATTTAGAATATTTTTCATATGACTATTGATATTGATATTGATTGATTGACTTCTTTATCTGAAAACTGCCTGTTCATGTTCTTTAAACAGTTGTCAATTGGGGAATGATTTGCATTCTTATAAATGTGACTCAGTTCTCCATATATTTGAGAAATGAGGTCTTTGTCAGAAATATCTGCTGTAAATTTTTTTTTTCATCAGCTTTCCACTTTCCTTCTAACCTTGGCTGCATTGGTTGTTTATTCAAAAATATTTTAACTTAATGTAATCAAAATGATCAATTTCACATTTCATAATGCTCTCTATCTCTTGTTTGGTCATAAATTCTTCCCTTCTCCAAAAATCTGACAATCAATTCCATGCTTCTTTAATTTGCTTATGGTATCATCTTTATATCTAAATTATGCATCCATTTTGACCTTATCTTAACATATGGTGTGAGATATTGGTCTATACCTAGTTTCTGCCAATCTGTTTTCCAATTTTCCCAACAGTTTTTGTCAAATAGTGAGTTCTTGTCCCAAAAGCTTGGATCTTTGGGTTTATCAAATTCTAGATTGCTATAGTCATTTACTGCTGTGTACTGTGTACCCAATCTATTCCACTGATCTATGTATTTCCTAGCCAGTACCAGATTGTTTTGATGATTACTGTTTTAAGATCTCATATGGCCAGGCCACTTCCCTTTACATTTTTTTTTATTAATTCCCTTTTATTCTTGACCTTTTGTTCTTCCTGATGAATTTAATTATTTTTCTAGCTCTATAATTTTTCAGTAGTTTTATAGGTATGGCACTGAATAAGTAAATTAATTTGGGTAGAACTGACATTTTTATTATATTGGCTCAGCCTTCCCATGAGCAATTAATATTTTTCCAATTAAAAAATTAATGTTTTTCCAATTGACTTTGTATGAAAAGTGTTTTTAATTGTTTATATAGTTCATGAGTTTGTCTTAGACTCCCAAGTACTTTATAATGTCTACAGTTATTTTAAATGGAATTTCTCTTTCAATCTCTTGCTGCTGGCCTTCTTGATAATATAGAAATGCTGACAATTTATATGGGTTTATTTTACATCCTGCAACTCTGCTAAACTTGTTAATTATTTCAACTAGTTTTTTAGTTGATTTTCTAGGATTCTCCGAGTATAACCTCATTTCATCTGCAAAGCAAGTTTTCTTTCCTCATTGCCTATTCTAATTCAATTCCTTTTTCTTCTCATTGCTACAGCTAGCATTTCTTTTTTTTTTAAATTTTAATTTATTTTTAACATGTTTGGTTTTCAGCATTGATTTTCACAGGCGTTTGAATTACAAATTTTCTCCCCATTTCCTCCCCCCCCCAAGATGGAGTACACTCTGGTTGCCCTGTTCCCCAGTCTGCCCTCCCCTCCGTCACCCCATTCCCCTCCCTCACTCCATTCCCCTCCCATCCCCCTTTCCCTTACTTTCTTGTAGGGCAAGATAAATCTCTATGCCCCACTGCCTGTGTATCTTATTTTCTAGTTGCCTGAAAAAAAAAACTTTTTTACTTTTGAACATCTATTTTTTTAAAACCTTGAGTTCCAAATTCTCTCCCCTCTTCCCTTCCTATCCACCCTCCCTAAGAAGTCAGGCAATTCAAC
>CM053627.1:199919603-199944866 GCA_028646595.1 Phalanger gymnotis
CATCCAGGCTGTCCTGGGCTGGAGCCCTGCTTCCTTCTGCCACTCTGTGGGTTCTGCAGCTCTAGAATTGGTTCAAAGCCATTTTTTTATAGGTTTTTGGAGGGACTTGGTGGGGAGCTCACGCCAGTCACTGCTTCCCAGCTGCCATCTTGGCTCCGCCCTACAGCTAGCATTTCTAGAACCATATTGAATAATAGTGGTGATAAGGGGTATTCTTGCTTCTAGCTTCTACTCATTACGGATAATGCTTGCTAATGGTTTTAGACAGTTACTACCTATCGTTTTAAAAAAAGCTCCATTTACTACTAAGTTTTCTGGTGTTTTTAATCTGAATAAGTGTTGTATCTTGTCAAAAGCTTTTTCTGCACCTATTGAAATAATCATATGATTTCTGTTGCTTTGTTATTGACATGGTCAATTATGCTGATAGTTTTCCTAATACTGAATTAGCCCTGCATTCCTGGTATAAATCCCACCTGCTCATTGTATATGATCTTTGTGATACATTGCTGTATTCTCCTGGCTAGTATTTTATTTAAAATTTTTGCATTAATATTTATTAGAGAAATTGATCTATAGTTTTCTTTCTCTGTTCTTACTCTTCCTAGTTAGGTATCAGCACCATACTTGTGTCATAAGAAGAACTTGGAAGGAGCCCTTCTTTGCCTATTTCTCCATGTAGTTTATATAGTATTGGAATTAATTTTTTGAATATTTGGTAGAATTCACTTGCAAATCCATCTGGTCCATGTGATTTTTTTCTTAGGGAGATCATTCATGGCTTGCTCAATTTCTTTTTCTAGCATGGGGTTATTTAAGTGTTCTACTTCCTCTTCTCTTAATCTGGGCAATTTATAATTTTGTAAATATTCATCTATTTCACTCAGATTGTTAGATTTATTGGCACACGATTGGGCAAAATTTTGCTTTAATTTCATCTTCATTGGTGGTAGAGTATTTTATCATAATACTATAGATAGCTTTGATTTCTTTGTCTGAAAACTGTGTATTCATATTCTTTGACCATTTATCAATTGGGAAATGATTTGTATTCTTATAAATTTAACTCAGTTCTCTACATAGTTGAGAAATGAGGCCTTTATCAAAGAAACTTGCTGTCAATTTTTTTCAAAGTTATTACTTTGTATTTCCATCCCATATTTACCATTTCTCTCTTTCTCTCTCCTTTCATCCTGTCACTCTCATTTCTTTTTCCAATTTTTCTTCTTTCTCTTTTATTTGATTGTTAAAATCCTTTTAGAGCTCTTCCAGGAATTCTGGGGGGAGAAGGGGCTGAGACCTATTCACATTTTTCTTTGAGGCTTTGGATATAGCCATTTTGACTTTGTTGTCTTCTGAGTTTGTTTTGATCTTCCCTGCCACCACAGTAACTTTCTACGGTCGGTTTTTTGTTTGTTTGTTGTTTTCTTTTTGCTCATTTTTCCATCCTACTTTTTGACTTTTAACTACATTAAGGCTGGGCTCTGCTCCCAGGGTGCAGGAAGCATTGGCTCAAGCTTCAGGTTTTTTGTGCTGCTGTTTTCAGAGCTAGCCCCAGGGTGTGTGTGGGGGAGGTGGTCCTGTAAGTTTTCAGTTCTTCCAGGGTGGTATGAGGTGTGATCACTGATCTCCTGGCTGGTGTTCTAGTCTATGAGCGACAAGCACTCTTTTCTGCCCTGGAACTGTGACCAGGGTCTCCACTCCCCTGCAGCCACATACTCTAGTGTCCTAGTGCTTCTCCTCACCCTGGAAACCAGGTATGGGCAATGCAACAGAGTCCTGCACTCAGTGCCTGCAAAGAGTCCCCTGTAAATTCCTTCTGACCTAGTAGTGGTACTGCTGCGTTAAAGGGTATACATAGTTTTAAAGCCCTTTGGGCACAGTTTCTAAATGCTCTCCAGAATGGTTGGATCAGTTTACAACCCCACCAACAATGCATTAGTGTCCCAATTTTCCCATGTCCGCTTTAACATTTATTATTTTCCTTTTCTATCACATTAGCCAATCTGACAGGCGTGAGGTAGTACCTCAGAGTTGTTTTAATTTTCACTTCTCTAATCAACGATGATTTAGTGCATTTTTTCATATGACTGTAGACAGCTTTGATTTCTTTGGATTTCTCTTACCTTCCATAGCTAAAAGTTCAGGAAGCCTCTACTGCCCACTGAGGCCAATTTAGTTGCCCTGCAAGGTTTACTGGGGCATAATCTGAGCTCCACTCACACCCTAGTGAGACAGACCTTTCCTACCTTTCCTTCTAAGTTGTCATGAGTGGAGAAATTGTTTCACCCTGTCCATTTGTTGGTTCAACCATTCCAAAATAGATTTTGAGGCATTATTCTCAAGTTGTATGGAGGGGAATTTTTGACAGCTCAGGTGAGTCCCTGTCTTTATTCTGCCATCTTCCTAATCTCAAACTCTTTATTTTGTGAACATCAGTAATCAGAAAACAACTAGCATTTTCTATGACTGAAGTAGAATTCTCACAGCTTGAGTACAGAGGAGAAATATCATCAAGAAGACAGATCCAAAGGAAGCTTTTATTTGGCTTTTGGTCCTTCATTAAACAAAAATGAAAAAGCTGTTAATTACCCAGGGGAGACAAGAAGGCTAGAGAACCTATAATGGGGTTTAACTTTTTTTTGTATTATGGCCTCTTTGGCTGTCTGGTGAAACCTACTCTTTCTCAAAATACTCTTTTAAAATATATTTTTTGAAATGCACATGATTACAAAGAAAACCAAATTATATTGGATCATAATTATCAAAATATCAATTTTTTTCCAAACAACAAATTTATGTATCCCAGGTTAAGAACCCCTGGCTCTAGAGGCACCCTGAAAAATTAGTATTAGCCATGACCCACCATGAGTACAAAGGACTCCAGATAGAGAACTGATGGCTTCAGAGTACAGAGTGAAGCATACTTTCATTTCCTTTATTTTTCTTGTTTTTTGGGGGGTGGGAGGCAGGAAGGCAACATGGCTAATGTGGAAATATGTTTTGCATGACTTCATATGTATAATGGGTATTGAATTTCTTGCCTTTTCAATGAGTGGGAGAGGGGATAGAAGGAGGGAGAGAACTTGGAACTCAAAATTTTAAAAGTTTTCCTTGGTAGGGGGCAGGCGGGAGTAACAAAAGATACCAGTAAACATCTATTTAAAAATTAAATTAAAAAAATTATTTGAATTGGCCCCTATCGTCAAAGAGAGTAGAGTACAATATCCTGCTAGAAAGATGAAGCTGCTAAAACATCTTTACTGTCAACACTCTTACACCAAGGGCAAGGGAGCATCAACCCTGACCCGAAGTGCGGCTGTCCTCACTATTTTCACTAGACTGGCACACTGGTCTGGCAGCTGAGCAGGGGGGTTATCGTGCCCAATTACTCTGTGTCTAGCACTGCAGTCACAGTTTTCCACTACTTATAGTCCTATAATAGCTTCTTTCACCCTCTGGATCCCTGTGTGAGGCTCTTCCCCAATGACTTTGACCCATCTTCCCCTATACCTCACAGGCTCTTCCCTCTTCTTTCCAGCTTCATATAACTTCTTACTCACCCCCTCTGCCCAGCACAGATTTCCCCACCCCCTTTCTTCCACTTTCAAGGCTTTCCTCATAGTAAATCTGTTTCAGTTAATCCAATTTACCTTCTTTTAAACTGGAGCATTCTAATAGCCAATTTTTTAAAAAAAATTGATTATTTATGTTGATTATTAATCCTGACACTTCTATTAGGGAACAAACTTCATGAGGGCCACACACGATCTTGATGATGTTCTTCCAAGTGTAAATGAAGCACTGCACACCTTGTGAATCCTCAAACATTGGTTAACTGATTACAAAACTTTGTTCTAACAGTAAAGTACATATAAGACTACTGTATGGAAACTGGTGATGTAGTAGTTCTCTTTGTCTAATGAAGTCAGAACAAAGCAGCAATGGGGTCAAAAGTGCAATCCTGGGGATTTAAACATGATCTGAGAAAAATACTGCGATAACAAAGGCCAAGAAACACGTTACTATGGGAGATCACAAAACAACCGTTACAGTAGGTCATTAACAATGTCTAGACTGGCATGGCTGTCACTCTGCTTGTGAACAAGGGGATAGACCAGGTGACCTTCCTAGCTCTGTGACCCAATGGGTTTGCTGTATACGGTATACCGTCCATTGCCCTCTGCACCAACAGAGACAAATGCCTAAAGCCTGTGGGATTCATTACTTCTACATGGTGTGCAGCACATGGTAAGTACTTAATAAATGCCTGCTAACTTATCTGCTTCTTCTGTGTGCCCTCCTACTGCAGCATATTAGAACTTAAAAGAGAGAGTGGTTTGTGGTTCTCTCTTTACATTCTGGTCTAGCTACCAAGAGAAGCCTTTAAAAATACTCAAATTCCTTCCCAAGCTCCAAGGAAGATGCACATGCATGGTTACATGTCTCTGAAGTACTAGATTCAATACGTGGCTGGAGCTAGACAGGATCTGAAAACCAACTAATCCTCCCTGCTCATTGATTTTACAGACAAGACAACTGAGGCCCAGACCACAATTACAAGCTGACCAGGAGTGGAGTTTGAATTTGAACCCAGGCTTCCTGGCTTCTCTTTCAGTGCTCTTGCCATGACATTATGATGATTTTATAATACATCTATCCTAAATACAGAATGAAGAAAGGGGCTAAATAGCAGGGAGCTGAGTAGGGGAGCAAGCTGGAGAAACTGAAAGGCTTATATTTCCTCTTCTGTAGTGTTACTGTTTTGTTTAGAGTCTTGTGAATCCACAGAAGAAGAGATACATGCATATTTATGCAGGCTTTCAGCCTGATGCAATAAAAACAACACCAGGCCCTTTGGCCACAGAACCACAAAAGAACCACTAAGAATGGTAAGAGATCTTGGAGGCTTCCAGAGAGAAAGTGCCCACTGTCTCTCATTGTACTTGGGTTGGTAAATATTCCCATACACATAGCCTTACTTTGAGTCTCTGTGGTGTTGTCCCCCTTGGTGCTGTTGGTTCTACCTGAAAGGATCCAATAGGACAAGCCCAAATCCTCTTCTGCATAACCTTTCAAATACCTGAAGACGTGAATAATCACGTCTTCCCAAAATCTTCTCGTCTCCAGGGTAAGCCCTTGGCTTCAGTCCCCTCACCGTCCAATTCAATCTCTTTTGAATTCATTCACAGCCTTCCTAAACTGTGATGCCTCAAACTGAATACAACACCTCAGCTGTTGTAGGACCAGGACAAAATATGGTGGAAGCTTCACTGCTTTGCCCACGGGCAGACTGACTGAAGCCTAGGAGAGCACGCCACATGGTTGGCTGACACACAGTTAACTCATCCTGAGCTGGCAATCCACTAAAACCCAACTATATGCACTATTTTCTAGCCACACCTTTCCCGATTCTGCACTTGTTTTCTTGAACATAAGATCTAAAGTTTACATTTATCCCTATTAAATGAAATTATTAGATGAAGCCCAATTTTTTAACCTTTCAGAACCTTTCTGGATCCTGACATCTACTGTGTTAGGTTATCCCCTTCAACTTCATGCCACCTGAAAATCTGAGAGCATGGCTTCATCCATGTCATGGAGAGAAATAGTCTGTTGTGAACAGACTTCTGAGACCCTCCAATAGAGATACCCATCCAAGCTGAAATCAAATCATCAATCAACTGGACCTTTGGAGTCTAGCCATTCAACTAATTCCAAATCCGCCTAACTGCAGATCTGAGATCTGCCACATATCTCTCCACGAAATACAGCACAAGAGATTTTGTCAAATGTTTTTCTAAAATATAAGAATGCTATATTTACAACATTCCCCTGATCGTCCAGTCTAGTTACCTTGTCAAAAAAAGAAATAAGGTTAGTAAAACATAACACATTCATGAACTCACATTAGCTTTTAGAGATTAATGCTTCCTTCTCTGTTCATGAACCATCCTCTTTAATGCTCTGGAACTTTGCTACAGGAATAGAAATCAAATTCATCTGCCTATAGTTTGCAGGTTCCACTTTCTTCCTGAAGAAAAGAGTCTAAAGATCTGAGTTCTAATGCTGACCTTGCTTCTATCTTTGTGACTCTGGGTAAGTAATTTAACCTCTTCAAGACTGAGTCCTCACCTGTCGAATGGGGATCTTTGTTTCACTTAAGATATAGATTAAATGACAGATTTTTGTAGAGGAAAGTGAATTGAAATGTATGAAGCAGTACATGAAAGTAAGGCATTACCATTTGTAGCTATACAATCAGCTGCAAGAGGAAGACACCTTAAGAGCACAAAGGAAGGCAATGGTAGCACGTTATGATGTATAACAGTGGGAGAAAGGCCCCAATGATAAAGTGCATGCCTCACCTCTTGGACAAGTGGCTGCTGGAACAATGGAATAAGAGGATTCGTCCTTGGAATGTCAATGTGTATCTGAAAAAGAAGAGCCGTATCCAATTAGGCCCATGGCCAAAGATGATCAGCAGTCTACACTCATCAGAGTTATTTTAGGACTTGATCAAGGGGCTGATTACAAGCTAGTGCATAGAAATGACATTTCCTTTCTGTAGGAGCTCAGAAAATTTCTGTTCCAGTGGATCAATGTGAAAAAAGCCCTGCGTACGCCCATTGGTTTCCCCCAGAGTGCACATGTAAGCTGACTTTACAGGGTAACAACTAGTTGTAAAGCAAAATAAAGAACGGGGTGAACAGTGTTATTCACAACACCTACACAAAATTCACTGCTCTTCCTGTTGGCCAGTCCTTCCAGCGTGTTACTGGGATGTCTCATGTTGGAAGCTTACTAACCAATCGCAGATGCAGCACGCACCCAGAAAGGTGCACTTTTCAGACTTTTTCAGAGTCTTACTCAGCAAAAATAGCCCCAGCTCCTGTGAATCAAGAGGTCTACCAGCTGCAGCTGTGGCCCTGACAGGGGACCCAGGAGGAACCTATCTGCTTGTCAGTGCAGCAGCAGGATGCAGAGAAGGAACACATGGAACTTCCGTGAAACAAGCGCCACCTTCAATTCCCAAGGGTGGAAGCACTTGGGCTTGTTGATTTCAGGGAAGAGAAACCTGAGAGAGTTCTCTCTGAGATGAGAGCATAAGGGGCTCTCCCACGTTGTGTCTAACAAACAAAAGTGTCAGGAGCACTAAAAGAGGCCAACGACAATTCCAAAAACAATTTAACCAACATCTATACGATGCCTGCTGTATGCTAGGCTATCCAAAAGTCTAAACTCTTTAAGGGGGACAAGATAGGTATAAAAAGAATTATCATACAGAACAAGACTTCATTAGTACACAGGAAGGGTACACAGTGTGGAGATGTGGAAGGAATGAAGGAAGGAACCACAAATGGAAACCAACGCACTTAAATTTAAGGTACAGCTCCTCCCTCTAGTCCTCCTCCACCTCTTTCTACAACTATGATCATGACTAACTCCTCTAGCTCACTGCTGTGCCAAACCTCTTCAGTGCACGACAGCTGGAGCAAATGTCCTGACAGCTGTCAATGGCAGTTGTGGGCAAGCAGATACTAATGTTGAAGAGGGGCTTTAGTCAACTGGTCTCCAGTTTTTTGGCTGTGCACAAGAGCCTGAACAAGAGTGATGGCTGTGTGAGTGGAGAGAAGGGGAAAGATGTCATGGAAGTAGAAATGGCAAGATCTGGTGACTGACTGGGTATGTGGGGTGAGGGAAAATGAGGCACTGAGGTTGCAGACCTGGGTGATTGGAAGGAGGGTGGTACCCATCCTGTAACAGGGAAGTTTAGAAGAGGGGTTAGTTTGGGGCAGAAGATAATGTAATGGAAATGGCAATGAAGATAAAAACTCCTCATGCCTACTCACCATGAGTGACTCACTTTGCTCTACCCAAAATGAAAAGGAGGTAGGGAGAGTTCTTATCCAATGGGCACTGCTGTGAAGTTCAGGCTCCACCCTCACTCGGAGGAGAGGCTGCTGTATCTGTAAAGTGATCTGGAGGGAGGGAGCTATTATTCTGAAAGGGGTAGGGGATTTAGAGGAGAGGGAAATTTTCCCAATAGGACCTGCTGGCTGGTAGAGGACAGGTTATAATTGCCGGAGAAGGCCATATTTGGCTCAGAAGGGGGAAGGCTGGGAGTTTGCACTCCCAGCTGTTAAGAAAACTTCCCCTGCTCACCTCTACCTCCTGGCTTCTCTTCAAGTCTCAGCTAAAGTCCATCTTCTGCAGGATGTCTTTCCTAGTCCTTAATCTTAGTGCTTTCTACCTCCAATTAATCCTGCTTATAGCTTATTGGTATGTAGTTGTTTGCATGTTGATTCTCCCACTGCACTGTGACATCCTGGTGAGCAGAGACTTTCCTTCCCTTCCCTACTTCTCCCTTCCCCTTCTTCCCTTTCCTCCCCTCTCCTCCAAAGGAGGGAGGGATAAGACAAGGGGAGCGTTGAGGAATAAGAATAGGAAAGTTTGTTTGTGTTGCAGACAAGTCCCAAAACAGCCTATGAGGGATGGGGGAGGAGTAGAATGTAACCCATTTTCCATCCTGTGATTCGTTGATTATAGAGTCCTTGGGGTCAGGCCATGGCCCACGCTTTGGAGAATACTGCTTTATTCAGCTAGAAGAATATATGATATTGAAAGAAAGAAAGGTCATAGTGCTGCAGTATTTTCAACCATGGGTATGCCAAGAGACCGATGACCTAGGGACTTATCCCTTGGAAACAGTCTGGGGCATATGGTACATTAGGGAGAGAAGAGGCAGAGTTAGCAAATGGTAAATATACCTGTCGATAGGTATCCTGGTGGTGTTCTTCATTTCTGGAGTCATAATACTGCTCAATGAAACCAAAGTATTCCTCCCGCTTCCGCTGTAGTGTCATCTTCCTCCTCTCGGTGTTGGCTGGGAGGTATCCCTAGAGACAGGAACCCAGGTCAGAGGTGAACAGGCACTGGTCATATGGAGCCATGACTTTATTTTAGCCTTGCTATTGTACTAGAAACTGTGAAAGGAAAGAAGGAAAGGCTTCCAAAAGGATGGTGATCAATCTTTTTTAGTTTTTGGTCTCCCAGTTTGTTCTTTCCCATTCGACGAAATCCAAGGGTAATCAGATTAAACAGTGCTAACCTCCACAGAATACTGATTACTACATTGCTAGGACTGAGCTCAGTCTGTAGGGCTGGGAACTACTTCAAGGCTTAGTTATCTGGCACAACAAGGCATTGAATGTGGGTCGGAGAAGGGGGTTTGAACTTCAAGCTAGAGGCCTCCCAAAGTCCATAACTAGACTTTGGAGGCATATGCACATTCCCCACATATTACTGAACAACATTAGTCCAGTGAGATTCAAAGTGGCTGTTGACTATTTCCCATTCTACTCAACTGCATGCCATCAGAATTATAAAGCTAGAAAGTTGAATGGAAGGCATGCTACGGTAGCTGCAACACACAAAGCCAGACCTTCAAATGAGCCTCTGTTGGAGCCAGGCTCCCTCCTGGCTACAGCACCTGCCCCTGGCTTAGCACTCACTCGCAGCACTGATCTGCTGCACTACTGCCATCTTCCTTAATTAAATCCACTTTGTGTATCTTTAAAATTTACCACAGGTACAAAGGCAATGGATCAAATCGTTCCAGGGATGTGAAGGGAAGATCAACAAGAGGGGAAATGGGCTGCCTCAAGTCCTCTGGTTTTTGTTTTCCAAGTCATTACATTTCATGATGGGTTCCTTTAGGACAAGTGCTATGTCTGAATTCTCCAGCACAGTTCCTTGAACAAAGTAAATTTTCAATAAATACTGAGCAAATGAATGAATAGATGAATGGATTGTGCATGGTGAGAAAGTCTATGCACAGCTACTATGATGCCTGAGAGGAAACTCAATGTCAACTTTAAATGAAGACTCATTTATGACACTTTTCAAAATTACAAAATGCTTTTAAATAATTTTTATTATTCTTACTAAAAAGAGAATGAGGGAATAAGAAATACCAAATATTTTTAGTAGTACTTTTTGTAGTAACAAAGAACTGGAAAGAATGTAGATATCCATCAAAGATGGAACAGTTAAAAAAAAAAAACTTGGGTTACATGAATGTAACAGAATGGTACCGCACTCTAAAAAAATGATAAACACAAAGTATTTAAGAAATATTATGAACTGGTGCAGAGTGAAGTAAGAAGAAACAACATGCACAATGACTATAACGATGTAATTGGAAAGAACAACCACCACGAAAACTGAATGGTATGTGGCTCCAATGACTAAGTCTGGCACCATAGAGGAGATTTAAGAGATGTACCCCCCTTTCAACTCTGCAGAAGTGAGGCCCTATGCAGGTGGAACACAGTACTGACTGTTGGACTTGATTAATGTGTTAGTTTTGCTAAACTGATTTTTCCCTCTTTTAAAAAATCTCTTATAAAGGACGGCCCTCAAGATGGGGAGGAGATGGATATATTGGAAAATGAAAGTGATATTTTTTAAATCAATAAAAAGTGAAAAAGAAAAAAAGAAGTTAGAAATTTGTCCAAAGTCTATCTGTCTACAAATGACAGATGTTGATTAAAATAATTAACTACTTGGATTACTTTCTCAGGGATGAGCCTGCTCAACTCTATACTTCTCTCACATAAATTTGAGCATGAGCTAATTCATGTAAAAGTAGGTATATTGCTACTAAAGAATATGAACAGACTATTTTCAAGAAATGCAAGTTGTCACCTATCATATGAAAGAATGATCCAAATCACCAATAATAAGAGAAATGTAAACTAAAACAACTCTGAGGATCCACCTCACATCCATCAGATTAACAAAGGTTTACAAAAGATGAAAATGACAATTGTTGGAAGGGCTATGGGAGGACAGGCACACTTCTGCATTGCTAGGGAGACTATGAATTGGTCAGATGATTCTGGAAAGCAACCTGGAAGCCATTTAAACTGCTAGTCACAGAACCACCAACTATGGGTGTTCCCCAAGGCTCTATCATGAATCCTCTTCTCTTCTCATTTTATACCAAAGGCTCTAAATCTAGGATCCATGGACTTGTTTTTTTTTAAGAATATTTTAAAAACTGAATATCAATATAATTGGTTTTCTTGGTAATCTTATATAATCTTTATGTGTTTAAGAACATTCTAAGAAGGTGTTCATAGGCTTGTCCATGACACAAAAAAAGGTTAGAACATCTGCCCTACAGAACCAGGAGAAGATTGTACATAGTAATAGCAATATTATGAAGGAAAGGAAGGAAGGAAGGAAGGAAAGGAAGGAAAGGAGGGAGGGAGGGAGGGAGGATGGGAGAGAAAAAACAAGGAACGAAGGAAAGAAAGAAAGGAGGGAGGGAGGAATGGAAGGAAAGGAGGGAGGGAGGGAGGATGGGAGAGAAAAAACAAGGAAGGAAGGTATGCTTTGTATTGCCTTATTTGATGATCTCATCGGCTTCCATGGGTTCAATTATCATCTCTATGCAGATGACTCCTAGATCTCTCTATATTCAACCCTAACCTTTTTCCAACGGGACATCTTGGACATCTTGAACCAGATGTCCTCTAGACACCTCAAATTTCACATGCTCAAAACAGAGCTATTATCTTTTCCCCCAAACCCTTCCCTCTTCCGAACATTCCTGATTACTGCCAAGGGCACCACCATCCTTCCAAGTCACTCAGGCTCCTACCTTAGTGTCATCATCCAGTGCGCACAAGCACTCACCCCACATATCCAAACTGCTGACAAGTCTTTTCATTTCTACCTTTGCTGCAATCTTCCTATTTTTCCTCTTCTCTCCACTCACATGGCCACCAGCTCTGGTCACCTTGTATCTGGACTATTATAAGAGCCTTTTGGTTGGCATCCTGCCTCAAGTCTACATCTCCATTCCAATCCATCCTAAACTCAGCTGTCAAAGTTATTTTCCTAGAAGGCAGATCTTACCATGTTACCATCCCCTCCCCTCCAAATAAATTTTAGTGGCTCCTTATTACCTTCAGATAAACCCAGGTCAACTACCTGCAGGATCAAATATAAAATCCTCATTTTGGGTTTTAAAGTCCTTTATAATCTGGTCCCTTCCTATCTTTCCAGTCTTCTTACATATTACTCTATTCTATGATTTGGTGACCTTCCTCTCACATGATGATCTAATTCCATGTACTTCTACTGGCTGTACTCCATGCTCACATTCCTTGCCTCTCACTACCTGGCTTCCTACAGGCTTTTCCTCCTCCCATCCCAGTGCCTTTCATCTGAGATTATCCCCTATTTACACTGAATATATCTTCAATATAAACAATTATCTGATTGTGATCTCACAAATTAGGAAGTGAGCAACTTGAAGGAAAGGGCCCTCTTTTTGCCTCTCTCTGTATCCTCGGCACTTTGCACAGGGCCTGGGGACACGGTAAGTGATTAACACTTTATTATCTGAATGACAAGAATTATGATTATGCAAAGCCTTGGACCCAGCTAGAGTTCATAGACTCCAAAGGGTCAAAGACAGAGGGAATGGACCAATATGTTACTTTTCATTACAGAGAAAACCACTAAGCACAGTGGATATCCACTGATTAGAGAAGAGTTCAACAAATTATGGTATGTGAATGTAATGTAATGCTATCATGCCTTAAGAAATGATGAAAGGAAAAAGAAAAAAAGAGAAAAAAAAAAGGGGCAGCTAGGTGGTACAGTGAGTACAGCACCGGCCCTGGAGTCAGGAGGACCTGAGTTCAAATCTGACCTCAGACACTTGACACGTGTATTTGCTGTGTGACCTTGGGCAAGTCACTTAACCCCAACTGCCCTGCCTTCATCCCTCCAAAAAAAAAAAGAAATGATGAAAGGGACAGATTTAAATAAACCTGGGGAGATTTTTATGTATGAAATGATGCAGAGTGAAGTGAACAGAACCCGGGGGACAACTCAGACCCTTAGATTATAAGCTGCCTAAAGGCAGGGACTGTCTTTTGCCTCTTTTTGTATTCCTAGCACTTAGCACAGTGCCTGGCTCATAGTAGGCACTTAATAACTGTTTATCAAATGAATGAATGAACTTTCACGATGATCACAGTAATGTAAAATAAGACAAGTGAAAGACTTGAAAGACTTCCAGACTCTGATCAATGTAGTGGTCAGTCATGACTTGAGAAGTCTAATGAAGCAGGCTTCCTGTCTAGTGGCAGTGGTGACGGAGCAGAGGGTTCAGAAACAGCCAATGTGTTGACTTGTTTTACTGTTGACATTTTTTGTTATAAGGCAAAGGCTTCTAAGGGGATAGAAAGGGGAGTAAACAAAGAAAAAAGAACACAAACAGGTCAATTTTGTTACTGTGTTGTAAAATTTAAATACACTTGTGTAAAACAAGCTGTATATAACAGAAGTTCACAGTTTCATAGGCAATCCTCTTTTTGTTCCCCCTGTATTAAAATATCATTTGTTGATGACTGTTAAGCACATACAAAAATATTAAAATCAGGCACATACTTTTCTGCAAATAAATTTCTAAGGAGAGACAATTAGGAGGTACTGTCCTCAGTGTACAACACCTGGTAGGTTTAGTGGAGCCAACAGAATAAGATAAATGTATCTAATTGTTGTCTAATCAGACAAAAAGGATTGCTTGGAGCTCACACAACTCACCGACAGGAGCCTCCACGTGACAGGTCGAACCTCCCTGGGAACTCCTGGCCAGCTACATTTCCTCAGTTCATCTGCAAATAGATAACAGCCTCAAAGGATTATATTTTTCCCAGAAGGTATCTTTTACCAATATTCAAGCAATGATGCCAAACGTCTAACCACTGCCTAGAGTAAAGTTATCACCCTCCACTGGCTCTTGACAAAGCACAGGGAATAGGACAAATCGATAACCCTGAACAGTAAAGAGCCGTAGATTACAATCCTATAGTGCCAACCCATCTGCTCAGCATTTTGCCTGAAAGAGAAAAATAAAAATCCATTCACAGATTGAGCCAGTAACAGGACCTTCAGAAAGATCCACTTCTAAGGCAAGTCAGAAGGTCCTGAATTACTCCCTGAACTGTGGGACTCCAGGTTAGAAGACACAGAACCCAGACTCATCTAAATGGTAGCCTTAATAGCCCTTAATCTAACTTAATATTGAATTTCCACGAATAGCATTTTATTAGAAGCTGAAAAATTTTAAAAAGACCAGTGACGAATAAACCAAGGAAGTCTAAAGACAGTTCCCCTTTCCTTATCTTCCTTTGACTTTTCTAGCTTTTCTAATAAAATGCTTACTATGGAGCCACTGAAGTATTAAGTGACCAAAATGACCTGCTGGTGGTACAACGACAACTCACCTAGGTCTGTATTGTGGCTAGAGAGGAGCTGCCGAAATTTCTCTAAGCGTGTTTTCTCTCGGACAGTCATTGGGGGAGCACCGGAAGCATTCTGGTCTGAGATCCGGGCAACAAGGGGGATGATGGGTCGGAGTGGAAGTGATTGCTGTTTATGAAGAGGATTCCTTAAGCATGTGTCGCCTGGGAAAATTTTTAAAGAGAAATTTAGGCAGTTTTGTAAAGTTCTTCAGTACCTTTCTCTTCATTTTAGCCCAGTAACCCCAAGAACTCTTTTTTTCTCATTCCAAATGAGAAGAAATCCAAGTTTATAGCACCTACCCTCAACTTTATTTATGATTTACTTGGTGCACAGACTCTAAGGTCTCAACTCTCTAACCTAAGAAGGTCTTCTCTCATACATAGTTTTAATTTTCCTATACTGGAGCCGAGAGAAGTTAAGTGACTTGTCTAAGGTCCCACAGGTCAGAGGAAGAATTTGAATCCAAGTCCTCAGACTAAGGTGCCAGTGTTCTTTTCAATGTATCATGTTGCCTCCCTGTAGCATTTCTTTATATAATGTAACCCCAGAGCTCAGCTCCAATTTTTGACATACTTTAGACAGAAACAAAATTAGAAATTGCTAATGAGATAGGAGGACCTATGGGTCTGTGTATCCAACAGAGGCTTAGCAAAGGAAATGTGAAAGGAACTGATTACTCGTCCTCATGTCTGCGTGTATAAGGTCCTCAGAAGGGGCCACCTCAGATCTTCAGGCATCAAAGATTGGCAGAAGTACCAATATAAGAGGCCATCTACCTTTCAAAAAAGGACTGAAAAAACCAGGAATTTTAATGAAGGATGTCTTTCCGATACTTCTGATTGCCACAAGACAACTTTATCCTCAATTTCTAGGCCCCTTCCACAGCCTCTTACAATAGCCACAGTGTTGCTTACTAATCACTCAACACTCAATAGAGTTCCCAATAAAAAGGCCCTAGCAACCGGAAGCACAACACAACTCTTTGGGGCATGACTCAGAGGGCTGAGGAGTCACCTCTGAATCACCCTCATGGTTTGCTATGAAGGTCTCCCAACCAATTTCACTATTCATATGAATTAAGAACAAAAATTTTGCGTAAAAAATATTATCTAAGAAGTTTAGCCCTGACATACTTGAGCCATTGAAACACTTTTCCCTTGTCCTATGGATAACTGACTCAAGTAATCACGAAACCTCTAGAGGCAACACTAAATATGAAAGTATAATGGGAGATAAAGGATCAGGCCAGTTTCTTAAAAAGAAAAAAAAGGCTTGTTCATTCTTTATTCCCCACTCTACCCTCAATGAACATACTTGGGGCTACCAGAGAAATGTTTCTAGAAAAAATTTGTTTCAAGATACCCTGGGCACAGAAAAGAGGTCAAACTTTTGCCAATGGCTCTTTGCAAGTGTTAAAGTTTATTCAAAGGAACCAAAGATCTATAAAATCCATGCACAATACACTTTAAAGTCCCAACCTCAGTACACTTAAACTTGACAAATTGTAAAGTGGTTTTGAAGCAATCAAATTTAATGAACCCTGGGCCTTACCATAAAAAGGGAAGGGGTGAAACACAAAGGGATTGTTGGTAGAATACTACCAACAAGGGGAACTATGCCTTGGAACTGTGTGTCCACCATCGCATCACAGTAGATCTGAGTGAATAGATACTGAAAGATGTTTTTATTCTGCTAAGATAGTCTCTGCTGAGAGAGTTCATATTATAGACAGGCATACCAGAATTTCTAGACAGCTGGGCATCACTGCTGGACTTGATGACTTTAAAATTAGCTGTTATATCAGCTGCTGTAGATAGGGACCGCTCTGGCTTCACCCGTAACTTGCTGTGGTTCTCCAGGACTTGGGCTGCAGTTGCCAAAGCAACCTTAGAGTTCAGAGTTTGGAAAGAGGATGTGGAAAAATCCTCATCCTCATCATCTCCAATGTCCCAAGCATCACTGGTATTTCGGGCAAACTCATGAAAACTGGAGGCTTTTTTATTCTTCAAGGGTACTGCATTGACTTTTGAGTGTTCTTTAATGAAGCTACAAAAAAAAAAAAGGCAGAAACTATTATCACAGAAAAATTAACCACTTGTGACACTACAAACTGGTCCCAATTAAAACCCTCTTGCTTGCTTTTCTCTAAAGGAATTATATATCCAAAGTTAAGGAATATCAAGGGGTCTCCTGAACTTGTCTTTTTGAGTTGCCATATTTTCCAGATAAACTGGATCCAGAGCAGATCTACACAACTTGGCAGTAGGTAGGGGCCAAAATTAAAATAGGCTAAACTTCTTTGGGCACCCTACTCGGAGCTAGCAGTAGGTGCTATCAAGAATGAAACAATCCTTATTCATGAGATGCCTATGTTCTATCAGGGAGACAAATACACATATTAAGTATGTATACAATAGAGAGAAAAGACACAATACAAGGTAATTAGGGAGGGAGGGCACTAGCAGTTGGGGGACTGGGGAAAAGTTTCATGTACAAGGAAGTACTGCATCTTCAAAGAAGTGGTTGTATTTTTCCCCCCAGAGGCCAAATTTTATTTTATTTTGTTTTAGCATTTGCCAATTTTTTTCTTTATTTTAAATTTATTTAGTATTTTATTTCCCCCCAGTTATGTGTATAAACAATTTTTAACACTAGTTTTTAAAACTCTGAGTTCCAAATTCTGTATGTCCCTTCCTCCTTTCCCACTCCCCCTCATTGAGAAGGCAAGCAATTCAATATACATTATACATGTGTAGCCATGCAAAACATTTCCATAACAGTCATGTTGTGAAAGAAAACATAAACCCAAAACAAAACAAAACAAAAAAAAAACCAAGAAAAATAAAGTTAAAAAAAAAAGTATGCTTCAATCTGTGTTCAGTTCTTTCTCTGGGGATGGATAGCATTTTTTATCATGAGTCCTTCAGTTGTCTCAGATCATTGTATTGCTGAGAATAGCTACGTCATTCACGGGATCATTCTACAACATTGGTGTTACTTTGTACACAGCACATGTCACTTTGCATTGGCCCATGTAAGTGGTTAAGAAGAGATTTTTATTAAGCAGAGATGAAAGAGGGATGACATTTCAGATAGAGGGGACGGCCAGTGCAAAGGCATGTGTGAAAAAGCGAGAAAGGGCCTGTCTGACTAAAACGCAGGATATAGGAAGGAGAATAATGTACAATGAATCTGGAAAGGTAGAGATGGAAAAGCTAAACAGAGGAGTTTCTATTGTATCCTAGAGACAATAGGAAACCACAGGAGTTTAGAAAGTAGAGGGGTGATATGGTCAGATATGCACTAGGAAAGTCATTTGGGCTGCTCTGTAAAGATAGACTGGAGTGAGCAGAACTGAGGGACATCTAGTCCAATTAGGAAGTTGTTGCGATAATCTAAGCAAGTACTGATAAGAATCTGAACTTTGTGAAAAGAGAGAAGGGGTCAAATTCTAGGGATGTTATGAAGGGAGAAATAGCAATATCTGGCAGACTGTGTGTGGGGGCTGAGAGGGAGAAGGTGAGATCACCAATAGAGGAAGAGTAGAGAAAGAAAAAGATGGCAGGGACTATAAGACAGCCCAGGAGACCTGAGTCGGAATGGTCAGACCGGTAGGGAGAGAGCCAGGAGAAAGTAGCATCATGAAAACTCAAAGCAGAGAAGATACACAGGAGAAGATCAACTGTGTCAAATAAGAGTTAATATTTATGTAGTGCTTTCAGTTTTGCAAAACCCTTTACATACATATTATCTCATTAGATCTGAGAGGTCAAGTCAGATGAGGACTGAGAAACAATCACAAGGCTTGGCAATTAAGAAATCACCAAGTTCAGCTGAATGACAAGTTGGAGGACAGGTTGCAAAGGGTTAAGGAGCAAGGGAGAAGAGAGTAAATGAAGATGAATGTAGATGGCTTTTTCTACAAGTTTGGCTGAGAAAGAGAGGAGAGATGTAGTATGGTGGTTGGAAGAAATGGCAAGACCTAATGAAGGCTTTTTTCAGGAGAGGCAATTCTATATTTCAGAAGGGGTTAGACTAGAAAAAAAAAAGTCCTTCTTTTCAATTTGAAGATTCCACAACTACTGATTTGCCAATGATGAATATGAGCTGGGTGTCTGAGACCCAGATAAGAAAGTTTCCAGGAATTTACCACTCAATATTTCAAAACGGAAACTAGACCAAACAGAAAAAATATTGCTAAAGAGCAGAAGCAGAGATAGTTTATCTTAGGAGGAAGGCTGCTAAGTGATACTGGACATCATGTCAAGCATGAAGTTGCAGAAGAACTGAGATTTTTAAAAAATGAAACCTCTGCTCATCCTCATTCAGAAGACAGTTATATCCCAGCACAATGAACAAAAAAAGAAAAGTGGAACTAGTAGTGACAACTGAGGACAGTGAAGATATGCAGACTTTCAGATAAATTAGACATGCTTGGGGGAGGGGAGGAGAAAATTTAGAACTCACAAACTTGTGGAACTGAGTGCTGTAAACTAAAAATAAAAAATAAATTAAAAAAAATTAGAAATGCACTTCTAAGTTTGTGATCCCACAATCTAGGCCTGGGAATAAGTTTCGGGGGTTTTGCAATGTGTTAAGAAGGCAAATAAAGTGAGAATGCTCAAGTGAACAACTTCTAAAGTAGCTCACCCTGGAGGTGGGGGTTGGGTTCAGAAAAGTTTCCTAACTGGTCTCCTGATTCTGCTCTGCCTCTCTCACTAAATCCATACTCCACACAGTACTAAATTAATATCCTTAAATCAGCTCTAACCACGTCACTGTCCTGCTTGAAAATCTTCAATGGCCCCCTACTCCATCTGGAATAAAATACAAACTTCTGAGTCTGGCTCCTGTTTATGTTGCATGGCATTTCAGACTATTCCCCTTTAAACACACGATATCCCAGCCAAACTGGCCTACTTACTGCTGCATGAACTCTATACCTCACCTGCTGCCTGCTTCTGGGTCTTTCCACAGGGTGCCCTCTCTCCATGCCTGGCACGCCTCCTCCTCCTTCCTTACCTTTGCTTTTAAGAACCCCAGCTTATTTTGGGATTCAGTTCAGATGTCACTTCCCACAGCTATCACTGTTCTCTCCCCCTGAATTTACCTTACTTATATTTAGTGATCTGTATACATACTGTATTTCCCCCAAAAGAAAGTAAGCTCCTTGAGGCAAAGAAAGGTGTTGCATAGAGTAGGCATTGGAGGTAGAGACCAGTAAAGAAACTATTACAACAGTTCAGGGAAAAGGTGACAAAAACCTGAACTAGGGTAATGTCTAGGAGAGAAAAGGGGGAGGGAACAACGTAAGGGGTGCTTCGGAGGTAGAATACACAAGAATTAACTACTGCTTGGATATGGGAGGTCAGGAAGAAGAGCAGTGTGAAATAAGGGAAAGTCTCAGCATAACTAATCACTTGACAGGTATGTTAAAATGGGGATTTCTTTTGTATATGGAGTGGACTAGCTGACTATTGGGGTTCCTTCCAACTCTCAAATTCTGTGATATTTTTTGAGTCAAGGATTATTTTAAGGTGAGAAAGTATGGCTAGAAAGATGATGATGCCCTAATTCTACTCCACCTGCTACCCTCACTGGGGCCTATGACTACAACCCTTCCCCTTTTCACGCAGATCTTTACCCCATCCTGGATCTAATAATTGTCTGCCGCTACCCATGGCCTCAGGGTACCTACCCTACTTTAGTGCTGTTCTATTCACACCCTAACTTTGTCCTCTTAAACTATTCCTAATGCTAGGCCATAAGATTACTACATGAGTCCTTACAGGTCACTTAGTTAAATTCTCCCTCCTCTGACTCTTGCCATGTGATTGCTCTGCCTCACCACCATCATCTCTGTCCACAGAGCTGCTGGATGGAGTTACACAACCTCAAAGCCGTGGTCTAGCACAAGCTCATGCTGTTCACCTTATGCACGCTTACTCCTGAGCCACAATCCTTTAATTACTGTCTCACTTGACTCCCTGTGGAACACCCCTCTCAGAGTTCCTTTTGATCCTCCCCCCCTTTTCTTCTTCATTACTTTCAAGAGGTAAGTTGGTTTTTTAAATTGCATTGAAATAGGTTATCACACAGTCTCTCCTGTGCTTCTGTCAGGTCCTCTGTCTCCTACCTCTATATCTATCCCTTCATTCTTACCTCCAGTTTCAGAGGATGACATTCCTCTTCCCCTTTATCAGAATTCCAGAATCCAGTCCCTTCCACTTTCCTAAGGGACCTTTCTACTACACTTATTCCTTCTCTTTAGTCTTTTCCTTTTATCTTTAACTTCTGCCTTCAAACATGACATGGGTTTTCCTACTTTAAAAGCACTTCAAATGATTCTGCTGCCTCTTTTGGTCTTCTTACTTTGCCTTTTCACTACCAAACCCGGGCCAAGTAAACAGGGTCTTCTGCTCCCAAACCATCCCCACCCCTTACCCCCAATGCCTCTAAGTGCTTTAACAAACTGCATTCTCAAAGGTCATCAATGTTTTCTTTCCAGACAAACACAAAGGTTTTTCTCAGTCCTCATCCTCTTTAACCACTAGGGCAGCATGTGATAATGCAGACCAATCCCTGCATTCTTGAAATTCTCTCCAAACTATTTCTGTGACTCTGCACTACCAAAGCTCCAGCTTCTCTTATCTCTAACCATTCCTTGATTTCTTTACTGGTCCCAGCCTCCTACCCTATGACTACAGGCATCCCCCAAGGCTCAGTGCTCCTTTCTTTTCTCTCCAAACTCACTCCTTTGGCTAGCTGATTCATTAAGATACTTCGGCTAAAGACTCCCAAAGCTACACCTCAAAACTCAACTTTTTATCTCGGCTCTAGTCTCATACTTCCAAATGCCTATAGGATAGATCCACTTGGACCATGGCCCACTACTGCTTCCAATTCACCACATACAAAACCATTTCTCTCACCACCTGGCTCACCTTTACCAACTGTCCATATTTTTAAATGACAATATCCACAAAAGAGAGAAAAAAAAAAAAACAAAGAAAAAAAAGGAGAGCAAACAGTTTGCCTCAATCTGCATTTAGGCTCCATAGTTCTTTCTCTGGATGTAGATAGCCTTCTCCATCATGAGTCCTTTGGAGTGGTCTTTGAACCTTGTACTGCTGAGAATGAGGTCTATCAAGATTAGTCATCACAGAAACCATATATCTGTGGTTGTGTATAATGTTCTCCTATTTCTGCTCCATTCACTCAGCATTATATCATGTAGATTTTTCCAGGTTATTATGAAGTTCATATCTTCCTATACTGGAGTTTTTAAAGTGCCTTACTTTAATGTCCTAATTACAGATTGTAGGACTGATACACAAGCTATCTACATTCACTGCCTCTTCTCAACCTCTCATTTCTCAAAACTTCACAATCTGGATTCCAAGCCCATTATTGTACTGAACTTGCTCTTTCCAAGATTACCAATGATATCTCAACTGTTAAATTCAATGGCCTTTTCTCGGTCATCATTCTTGTGCCTACTCTACAGCTTCTGGGTCACCTCCCAAAATAATAACTCCTTTCTTGACTTGCCTAACACTGGTCTCTCCTGTCTCCTCTTACCTGTCTGGGCACTCAGCTATCTCTTTTCCTGTATCATTATCAATCTCCCACTCCTAAGCATGGATATCACTCTCAATGAGCTGTCTTAGGTCCTCTTCCCTCCCTACATTCTCTCCTTTGGTGGTTTCATCTTCTCTCATTGCTTCAATGATCATTTCTACACAGATAGACCATCCTATCCCACATCCAAGTTCAGTCAAATCTAATCCCTACATCTATTATATTCATTCCATTCTCTCTACTCATACACCATTACCCCATCAGACCTTAACCACCTGGTCTAATGTAACAGCTTCTTAATTGGTCTCCCTAATGTCAATCTCTTCCCTCTCCAATTCATCCTATAAGTGGCTGTCAAAATACGGCACAGGTTTAGACATTATGCCTTGTATTAAAAAATCATCAATGCCTCCTTACTTCCTGGAGGATGATAATGATGATAATAACTGACATTTACACAGTACTCTAAAATTTAAACTGAGTCTCAGAGAGGTTAGGTGATTCACACAGGGTCATACAGGAAGTCTCAGAGTTAGGATATGAACCCAAATTTTCCTGACCCCAAGTTCGGCACTTCATTCACTATACCATACTGCCACTCAAATATAAAATATAAACTCCTAAGCCTGGCATTTAAAGCCTTCCACAATCTGGTTCTAACTCACTTTTCCAGACTTATCTCCTATTACTTCCATTTACCCATGCTCCACTCTGGGTCGGTCAGCTGTTCTCCAAACTCAGCATCTCCTCCCCTCTGAGTATCTTTGCATTATCTGTCTCCCATGCCTAGGAGGCATTTACACCTGGCCTTCATCTCTTAGAATTCTTATCTTCCTTGTGCCAGGTACCACCTCTTATGTAAAAACTTTTCCAGATCTCCAAGGCTGTTAGGCTCAAATTATTTTACTTATCAATGCCCATGTAATCAGCCCACAGGAGAATGTAAGCTTCTTAGGACATAGGCTGTTTTGTTTTTGTCTTTGTAATCCCAATGCCTACAACTTTAGGCACTTAATAAATATTTGTTGAATTAACATGCACTTGCTAGCACAGGGGAGGGGTAATATGGTAATCCTTGCAGAGAAGTTTAGTTGGATGGCAGATGGAAGACAGGTAGCAATACTGTTTTGAGGAACATATTTAGGAAGAAGTAACAAAAAGTGCATGAGATAACTTGATCTATAGAGAAGGGACCTGAGTGTCAGAAAAATCTTAAAGTAGGAGAAAGAAAATTAAAAAAGGAGGAGAAAGAACAGAAAAAGGGGAGATGGAGGCAGAGAAGAGATCCCAGGATGTACTGACAACAATTCAGCTCTGGGACAACGAGTAAGGGACTGAGTACCTTCAACCAAGGAAAGGTTAGCTGAGAGATTTTCTGTGGGAAGAGCCCAAATGGATAGAGATATAGAGAAGGAAGAAAAGGACTGAGAAGCAACCTTAAGAGGAACCTCAAGAAGGAAAAAGAAAAGGTAGCTGACAAAGCAAGGTAAGTAACACAAACTTCCAAGTAAAATAAATAAGAGATTAGAAAGAGAAGGGAAAAGATGGGGATATCAAATTGTTAGGGGGTAAAAAGACTGTAAAAGTCTAAAGAAGGTACTTAACAAGATGAGGTATAAACAATCTCTAGCTGTTCCAAAAACAAGGTTGAGAAAAGCAAGTAAAATTTTGTAAGGACTTGTATTGTGTGAGAAATTTCTATTTCTTGTTTCTCCTCTTAAAGAGAAGGTAAATGAGCTCAAGTATTACTTGGGACAATGAAATATTCCCATAAAAACCAGAAACAGGGCTTTAATGGAGAAAAGGAACTGAAATTGCAGATTCCCTTCCCTGGCAGAAGGGAAATTTGACCTTATCAGGAAGCTGGAGTATGGAAGAATGTCACATAGAGGAGGAAGGGGAGGAAAAGGACAGCTGTACACCTGTAGAAGGAAGGAAGCTAGATGTTGTGAGGACGAAACAACTGCTTGTCCTCAAAAAAATGATCAATCAATCAATAGGCATTTAGTGTGTTTCTACTATGTACCAGGTATTGTGCTGGATATAAAAGAGAGTCACAGAAGATGTTAGGTGAAATATCTACAACTAAGGGGTCAGAGAAAGAAGCAAAGAATATAGGGTAGTTTATGACTCCCTGCACAGAGGCATCAAGGCACCTATTTATCAACCCGATAACAACAGAGGCATCTGTTGCCCTTCTGGGGCATGAATCCAGGACATAACAGAGAACCTCCCCAATGCTTGTCAGAATAAATGACTACCAGACACTTCCAGTGATTCATATGGGCACAATGATACTGCCAGGAGGAACCCAGAAAGCATTTGCCAAAGATTAGAAAGTCTTGGCATGAGACTGAAGATCACAGGGGCACAGGTGGCGTTTCTCGCACAGCTGCCCATCAAAGGCAAAGTATGCAAAGAGAAAAATCGATCTGGGAAGTGAACAGCTGTCTAAGAATATGGTGCCTTAGAATGAGACCACAGTCGTATAAGACAGTATTTGCTTGGATGTTAAACTAAGAAGTATGGGGGAAGGGTGAAACCTGCGTGTGTGTGTGTGTGTGTGTGTGTGTGTGTGTGTGTGTGTGTGTGTGTGTCTTTGCGCGCACATGTCCCTATTAAGCCAGACACCATAGAGAGTACATACAATGAAGGAAAAACAGTAGATGAGATTCTCAATTCATAGGAAACAAAAGTGAAGAGCCTGTAGTAAAATCTATATCCTCAAATGTCCATACAGAAATGTCCAAATTTTAGGCAAGCAACATGAATTAGAGATGCCAGGCACTGTGGTACAGTAGAAAAAGAGTGGCGGCAACATAGTGTGGTGGATAAAGAGCTAGCCTCAGAGTCAGGAGGATATGAATTCAAGTTCTGCTTCCTACACATACTGTGTGACTCTGGGCAAGTTATTGAACCTCTTGGTGTTCCAGGCAATAAGTCCCAGAATGTGGCTCTAAAACATTAAGTAGCAGAATAACTATAGCTTTGCATCAGTGGAAGGAATTTACATACAAAGAGTTCCCCATATCAGTGAAATCACAGGTCTGGATAAAAAAAAATGTAGGGAGGTGTGTTGTTAAGCAAAATTGTCTCCTTAGCATGGCTTTTGTTTCTTTTGAGTGGAAGTATTTTCAGCTGTTAAGTGCTAAGCCCCAGGCCCAAAGTCCTATTAGGTGTGAATCCTGTGTGGGTGTAGAGTAATGACTTAAGAGGGGCCAACTCGATAACCAATGGTCTCTGGTCCTTGAGGCTTGAGAATGCCAGAGGCTCAGCTGCGAGGAAAGGCGAGCCAAGAGACAACTACAGTGGAAGGGGAAGCTGCTGAGGAAGCCAGAAGCTGTGGAAGGC
>CM053627.1:199945366-199964957 GCA_028646595.1 Phalanger gymnotis
TGCCTCACCAGCACTCCTCCTGACCCAAGAACCCCCAACCAGGACTGGGCTTAAATCTTCAGCAGGCTCTGCACTCCTGCTCTGATCAGCCACTTAATTCCTCCCACCAGGTGGGCCTGGGGCCAGAAGCAACTGCAGCTGAATTTCTAAAGCTGCCCTGCCTCCGTTGCCTCAGGGGTGGAAGCCAAACCGCAAACTCCGTCCTGTCCCGCAGCTTTTCCCACTAACCTTCTGTGTAGTCTTTGCTGTTTGTGGGTTGTGTGGTCTGGTACATGCCACAGCTCAGTAATTCAGCATGCTAGGGCACTCTCGGCTCCACTCCTGGTCTCGTCGGTCCGCGGTCTGCCGCGCTGCGCCGCGCGCGCTGAGCTCTACTTGGCTCAGTTCTGCTCCCCTCAGCTGGGGGCTGGGAGTTCCGTCTGAGACACACCTTACCCCGAGACCATCCAGGCTGTCCTGGGCTGGAGCCCTGCTTCCCTCTGCCACTTTGTGGGTTCTGCAGTTCTAGAATTGGTTCAGAGCCATTTTTTTATAGGTTTTTGGAGGGACTTGGTGGGGAGCTCACGGCAGTTACTGCTTTCCAGTCGCCATCTTGGCTCCGCCCCCCTACAGCAGCTCTCTTTGTGGCGGCAAAGAACTGGAAATTGTGGGGATGCCCGTCAGTTGGGGAATGGCTAAACAAATTGTGGTATCTGTTCACGATGGAATATTACTTTGCTCTAAGAAATGATGAGCCAAATGATTTTAGGAAAGTATGGAGAGACTACTATGAAATAAAGAAGAGTAAAGTGAGCAGAACCAAGAGAATATTTTATGCAGTAACAGCAGTATTGCTTAACCAGAAAGATCCTATGAAGGAAGATGATGTTTGAATTCAGAAAAAGAACTGATGTACTTTACACCCCCCCGCATGTATACATGTATGTATATGTACATATGTATATATCCATTATATACATGTATATGTATATGCACATTATATATATACACACATTTGTGACTAATGGTAGCCATCTCAAAGTTTGGGGGGCAAGGGAAAAAAAAGAAGGTCATATGATAACTTTGTTGTGTGTTTGAAAGGAATAGCAAGTTGTACATAATAGGTCTGCAATTTCCAATGCAATCCTCTGTTTTTCTATCCCATTTTGTTACAGAAATGCTTGTTTTATTTCCGAAGTTCAAAATAAAATAAATCAAAAAACAAAACCCAGATGATTAACCAGTAAAAAAAAGTCATCTGCCTCCAGACAGGCTTGTATTCAAATGATAGCACTCTACCAATATCCTAATTTCTCCACCTAAAATGTTCAGTGTTTCACAAACTTTATAGTCACAAAGTCCTTCTGGATATAACCAATTTCTCTTGGCTTATTCTTTTAGAAAAAAGGACTGCTTTACCTAGGGAGGCAGGTTTGTGGATCAAAAACAATACTGGACTTGCAGTCTGGAGAGATCTAGGTTCGAGTTTAATGTCACACACTTACTAGTTATATGTGCATAGTTCTGATTTCACAGGGTTGTTCTAAGGATCAAATAAGAATACATGTAATTTGCTGTTTCTACGGGTAAAGAAATTGCATATATTATCATACTTAGTTGATGGATTGGTTGGTTTGCAGAACTGCTTCTCTCATTTATTCTTTGCCACAAAGGCTGGCTCTGTGGATAAGAGAGGGAAAGATACATGTGGAAATGATGGTGATGTAAAAACAAGAAATATTAATAAATTTATATCATATGTATGTCAAAGTGCTATGTTAATGCTAATTTTTATTATAACATACTCCACTTTACACAATAGATGTGATGCTGAGAAGTTATATTTAAATAAAATGTTGGCCAATTCTAGGACATTTTCTCTCTGACATCAATGTACAGGCATTTTATCTTTATTTATGTGACCAGTCATTGGATGCTGCTCCTGACCTTTGAATTTATCTTTAAGTTGCTTTGCTTTAAATAAATGGTAATGGGGGAGTTAGTATGGAAAGGTAAGAAACAAAGAATCATATCATAAGGCAAATCATCACGTTGGTACATAGAGGAGCAGACAGAAGGCTGGATCTGGAGTCAAGAAGTTGGCTCAAATCTCACTTTAGACATTTACTTACTGTGTGACCCTGGACAAGCCACTTCGCCTGTGTCTGTATCACTTTCAAACTCAATGAACTCTAAGGTCTCTTTAAACTTTAAATCTAGGATCCCAAGGGAAGAATGAGTGGTTGGTAGAGGATGGGGCAAGGGGATAGAAATGAAAAAGTCACCTCCCTAAATGGAAAAATATAAATAGTAGGATTCTCCTTACCCTCAAGGATCGGGGTTAGTGATGGTACTACTTAACACTTTTATAAATGAACCTAAAGAGAAAATACCCAGGAAAATCTCTAAATTCCAGAAAACACTAAAGTCTTAATATAAAATATAAAGCCAACTGCAGCAAAATACAAAATTTCATCAAGTTGCTATAGGTACAGGATATACTATGAAAGAACTGAGATACTAAAAATCTAGTCAATAACTAAGGTAATTCTACTATTTAACAATGCTGACAAGAGAGTAGAATTTATTGATAGTTATTTCACTCATTTATTGATAGCTGTAGAAATCTGGACCAAAAAAATAAACAGATGTTTGTTTGGCCAACAAAGGATGTAAAACAAATATAGGAGCTGAGGAATACAGAAGGAAACACAGGATTAAGAGCTGGGAGGGACATTGGAGATCAACTCGTCCACCTCCTTCATTCGACAGACAGGAAACATTAAAGAGAAGGACAATTATCTTAGGAACTGCTTTGTTTCACATATGTTCATTACAAAACTACAATTCTACCAGATTTTGGCAGTAACTTGGTGATTTCCAGATACTTGCTACCTCACTAAGGCATTCCTATCCCCCAAATGCTGACTGTAATGCACTTAACCAAAATACAAGCTGGAATAGTCATACTGAAACTACCCTTTCAAGGATCACTACTGATCCAACTCCCAAATCTAGTGGTTTTTTTCTGTCCTCATTCTTCTGGGTTTCATTGCATTTGACATTACTCATCACTTCCTCTCTCGACATCTTTCTCCCATGCCTCCTAATGTTCCATACTCTCTGAATGCTCCTTAACCTCTTTAACTTCTCACAAGTTGTGGCCCAGACCTGGAATGACTTGCTCCTCTCCTAGACGTTTTGGAATCCTTACTTTCCTTCAAAGCTCAAATCAAATTCCACCTCCTACATGATGCAGATGCTCCTAATCTCCCTGGCTGTCCCCAACAAAATTATCTTATTTTTATTTTGCATCTACATATGTAGATACTTATTTATGTGTTGTCTCCCCTAATGAAATGTGAGCTCTTGTGGGTAAGGACTAGTTGGTTTTTGTCACTGTATCCCCAGCTCCTAGCACAATGCCTGACACAAAGTAGTCTCTCTATTGATGACTGTTTTGTCTTTTTCTTTTTTTGAGGAAATCAGGGTTACGTGACTAGCCCAGGGTCACACGGCTGGTAAGTGTCAAGTGTGTGAAGCTGCATTTGAACTCAGGTCCTCCTGACTCCAGGTCCGGTGCTCTATCTAGCAGCCCCCTGATTCTTTATCTTTCATTGGTTTTTCCTCATGAGGACCCCCATGAAGTGAGTATTCCTAATGGTTCTGTCCCTGGCTGCCTTCTCTTCACTCTCTCCCTGCTCTCCTTTGGCAAAGTCATTCACTTCCATGATTTCAACTATCATCTCTTATTAGACAATTCCCAAATCTTTATTCCAGCCCTATCCTCTCTTCTGAGCCACAGAGCATATATCCAACTTCTTGGATGTTCCACTAGCACCCCAAACTTAAGATATTCAAAACTGAACTTAGCTATCTGGTCACTCATGTTAAGAACTTCTCTTATTCTTGATTCTTCTCCCACCTTCACTCTTATATCCAATCAGTTATAGTACTATCTCTACAACATATCTCAAGCCTGTCCTCTAATCTGATTTATTCATTCTTCCATCACCATAGTATAGGCCACCTTCATGGTACACCACCACCTACCTGAACAACTATATAACCTCCTGACAGGGCTTCCTGTCGCCACTCTTTCTCCCCTAGAAACTATCCTTTGTATCAGTTCTAAATTTATCTTCTTTACGTATAGACTTGGTCACTGTCAGTCCTCTGCTCAAAATCCTTCAACAGCTGCTTGTTGCCTACTAAGTTCAGACACCTTTGATTGGCATTCAAAGCCCTCTTCCAAATGGCAGGACTATGCCTTTCAGGCAACCAAATGGGAATACTTGCTCATTTCTGTAGCTAGCCTATACCTGCCTACTTTCTGACTCTGTTACTGTTGTTTCTGTTACAACCAGAAATGCCCCTATGAAATAGCTCACATTTGTACTAGCTTTAAGGCTTGTAAAGCACTTCATGTAATTATCCCATCTGATCTAACCTCCTTAAATTCCTACTCATATTTTAAAGCCACTACTAGGAGTTGAGAATCACCTCCTTAAATTCCTACTCATTCACTCAAATGCCACCCCTTACCAGAAAAATTTTATCTCATGAACAGATAATGACTTTTCCCTATCATAAGGCCATTCTCTGCTACTTCTCTAATGCCCTAGAAATACACTATTCCATATGAGTTAGAGGTATATAAATATTATATCCTCTAGCACTTAGCACAGTGGTGTACATATAGCAGGCTTTTAATAAATGTTTGTTGAATAAATTCCCCTACCAGACTGAAAGTTCCATGAGAAGAGTGGCCTTCTCCTCTAAAATTTGATCTTTTTTTTTTCTTAAATGACTCTTAAAAAAAATTTTTTTTTGGAAGGGCAACGCAGGGCAATTGGGGTTAAGTGACTTGCCCAAGGTCACACAGTTAGTAAATGTGTCAAGTGTCTGAGGCCCCATTTGAACTCAGGTCCTCCTGATTCCAGAGCCAGTGCTCTAATCACTGCGCCACCTAGTTGCCCCAAAAACTTTAATCTTTTTAACAGAATTGAATCAAATCATTCTGTGTCCACATCAGATTCATCTAAGCTGTAAGAAAAATAAGTCCAGCTTTTGTTAAGATCTAATCGGTCCTGTCTAGCATATCCAGATTCAGAAGTAGTGGAAGTAAGGCTTCCCTAAGTAGTTAATTTAGGTACTTTCTTCAGTCCTCCTGGATTCTGATAAAGCAATAAAAATTGCTTGATTAACAGTCATCATTTCTGCATAAGAAGAAGGAAGGGCTCTGCTCCTGGTAGAAAGCAAAATCAGGACGTGATGATTGAGCCTGAGGCTCAGGCTTCTCCCCTATAGTTCTAGATCTCTTCCTCATCTTCTTAAGGGGAGAATCCATTCCCTGAAGCAACACCAGGTGCTGGCAGGAATGGCATCATAAAATGAGAGATTTGGAGAAGGAAGCAACCTTGGTGGTCATTTTACAGAGAGGAAGCTGAGTAAGGAAGTTGCAGGCTAGGGTAATGGCCGTGGGGAGTAGGGACAGTCACAGAAAAGAAGGAAAGAGAATACATCAGTATAATCAATAGAACCAAGAATTCCTATACTTCTAACCTCAACATTCAAAAAGGGAAGCATTAATTTCTACCTATGAGAATGCTTGGGGCAAGTGTCAGAGCACCAGAGGAATGCAATCCATTGAAGCCACTAGGAATAGGAAAATTTGATCAGACTAATGTAGAGACATGGAATTTCACCTCCGGAAGGGCAGTCAGTCAGTATTTACTCAAATACTCTTATTTTACAGATGAGAAGGGAGGCCTAGAGAGAGAACATATTTGTCTAAAGTCTCCTGGTTCGATCACCTGATGTGTGATGATGATGCCTGATGTACTGCTTTTTCCATGTCACCATGTATTACAATAATAGTTCATGTTTAAGCTTTACAAAGCATTTTTTTTTACAACAATTATGCCAGGTAGATACGGTCAGTATCAAATGTATTTTATAGATTAGGAAATTGAGGTAGGGAGAGGCTGAGTGGCTTCTCCAAGGTGAGATAGACAAGGCTTACAATTCTGTTAACCACCAATTAATATCAAACCACCTATCGTTCTCCTGAGCAGAACTTACTTTCCCTGAGGCTCAGATGGGGATGGTTCAATTCCTGGTTAGCAGTCTCTCATTCCAGTTTCAGAAACAAGGTAGAAGACAAAGTTTAGTTCAGAAATCAAACCCATTCAATAAAAATAAGAAAGTACCATCTTCCCGAACATCAAACTAAGTCTCAATGATACATTATTAAATCAAAGAACTTATAGGAGAAAATCAATAACTTATAGGAGAAAATTTTTTAATTCTTTAATGATTTATGGTGAGAGATGGTTGTATTTGAGGAAGTACTTTATTAAATAAGATTCCCATTTTTTTTTTGTCACAAAGTTTTCTGGATCCGCTATCAAGGGAGCTAAAAGCAATCAGTCATTGCTTTATTTTCTCCATCTCGGCTTAAAGAATAGTAAATTAATTTTACTTCTAAGCTGTTAAACACATGTATAGTTTTCTCAGTTCTGCACAAAACAGAAGAAAGTTTTTCTTTAATGTGAGTGAAAGAGGAAAAAGTTCTATGATCAGGAAGTTGTTAAAAATTTGTGTCCAAGTCAAAGTATCACTTAAGATCTTTTGTTATTTGTAAAATACAGTCCCTAGCCCAGAAATAAATCCAGATCTAAATCTGTTTAAGAAAAAGAACAAAGTGCTAACAAAAAATCACCAATTACCTAATACACCAAATGCATAATGGAGCAAGGATTAACAGTAAGTTCATCTACAACCAGCAGGGGTGAAGGCCTAGTTATAAGGTTCACTTGTCATGAATTTTAAAAGAATACGAAATGGATTGGTTTGGGGGAAGGCCACAGAGCACAATAAAGAAACTCTTCAATCACCCTTCACTAAAGTATAGAGTTTCAAAAGGTTACATTTTCCCTTAATTGTTTAATAAGACAACATTAGAAATACCTAAAATAGACAGAAATAGAGGATTTAGCCTCCATCTTGTACACACATCCTTTTTCAACTTAGATTCCCCAAAGATCCCAGTTACTCATGCCATATTTCTAGGCTTCCAGGGCAGGGCAATACATAATGACCCCATCACGGAAAACCCGGATTACAGCATTTAATAGAGGTGGAGACCCCACTGAAACAGGAAGGAAAACAGAACAGTTGGGAGGAAATGGCCTATTAAAACATCTCAAATATGAATTCAAAATAATATAATTAACATAAAGTTGAATCTGAAGCAGATTTTTACTCTGTCCCCCTCTCCCCTTGCATGTAGGTCTTAGTTGGATAATGAATAAAATATAATAACTAGATAACTTTCCCTAACCTTCACTTTCATTTTTTTTTCTCTTAAGAAGTCATATCCATCCCATTTTTTTCCAGGGGTATGATGGGGGGAACAAGCAAAAGAAACTAATAAGAAGAGAAAAAAGAAGCAGAAACATTGGAAACGGCAGTTTATGTGCCAACACTAGAGCTGGCCCCATCTGCAATTGCCTTCTATTCACTCAAGAAGCACAAACTTCTTAAGATATCTCTGAGGAGGTATTCTGTCCTTCTTTCACTCTGCAAACCACATGTAAGGGAATGGACGTGCTCATGCCAAGGCATATTTATGATGCAACAACATGAAAATAGCAGACATGTTACCTAGGTACATATTTGGGGAGAATTCTATATACTTGCACAAGGACAGGATCATAGGGGAGTATCTATGGATGTTAGCTATTAGAAACTTTGAGAGAGATAGAGATGGAGGGAGGGAGAGAGAGCGAGAAAGAGGAAGAGGGAGAAGAAGAAAAAAGGGGGAGAGAAAGAGAGAGGGAGAGAGGGAGGGAGGGAAGAAGAGGGAGAGGGAGAGAGAGACAGAGACAGAGAGACAGAGACAGAGACAGAGACAGACAGAGACAGAGAGAGACAGAGAAAGGAAGGAAGGAATTGGATAAATCCTCCAGACAAACCAACACACTCTTAAGATCACCTTATAATACTCCTAATAAGGTTAGAGAAATGTCTTCACTTTTTCTGTCCTCTGCTTCCAGCCCCAGGCATACACAAGCTGGATGACCCTGAGGAAGTCACTTAACATCTCAGCATCTCAGTGTCCCAAGAAACTCTAAAATTTCTAAGTCTCATGAACAAAGGGAGTTTCCTTACTAGGTGTTTCCGACAGGTATGAAATTACTGGTCCAAAAAAAAAAAAAGTGATTCATCAAGGACCCTTATCTCCTAAGAACCCCCAGGTTCACTTTCCACAATAGGGGTGGCAGAGAGAATGGGGGAGGGGAGGAGTACATGGCACATAGCGAGTAGCCTAATAATAAATGCTTGTTGATTGCCCGATAAAAGGGCATCGCCTTGCATTTAGAGAGTTCAAGGGGGGCCCATGCCCGTGCAAACCCCGAGGCTCGGAAGGAGACATCCTATTTCAGGTGGGAAACAAGTTATGCACCTTGGAGAGACCCCTTCCAACACAAATGCGCCCCCCCACCCCTTACCCTCATACTAACTACTCAGTAAGAAAGCAGCATGTGCAGCAGGGCTGTGGACGGCAATGGTCAGCGGTCACGAATTCGGGGGGGGGGGTGGTTCATATGGGCTTCTTCCTTTCCGGGCTGTGTGACACCGGGGAAGTGGCTGCCCTTCTCAGTGCCTCAATTTCTGCATCTCTAAATGGGGGTTGGCAGCTGCTGCATCCCTTGACCCTCACAGGGCTGCCTCGAGGAAGGAGCGGTGTAGACAGACCTCCAAGTGCCGCCGAAAGGAGAGTAATCATCAGCACGCCTCCTCAACTCCCTGGGGGTTCCTGTATGCACCTCCCAGGCGCGGGCAGCCCCCTCCCCGCGGGGGCCGGGTCCCCCCTCGCTAGAAGCAGCGCACACAGGCGGGGCTGGGGCTCGGGTGGGTCTCGGCCCCGGCCCGACCCGGACGGACTCCCTCCCTCGCTAGCTCGCTCACCTCCCTGGCAGCTTGGCGCTCCTCTTCCAAAACTGCTTGCTGTTGTCTCCGGCCATGGCTCGGGCCCGGAGAGCGGGCTGCAGGCGGGGCCGGGGGAGGGGGGGAGCCGGTGAGACTCCCCGAGTACCACGCCACCCTAGGGCCGAGCAAGGCCGCTTCCCTCCTGCCGCCGCCGCCGCTGCAGCCACCGCCGCCGGTCACCCGCTCCCACCTCCTGGGGGCGCCATCTTGGATGTAGGCGCTCCCCCCTCCCCCCCCCGCCTTCACGACGCCGCACCGCTGCCATTGGTTGGCGGCGGGGGCCGTCGCCGCGCAGGCCAATGAGGAGCGTGCGTCGTGTGGGCGACCGAAGTCGAGTTTTACGTCAGGAGTCGGGCACACATACAGGTGGGCAGTGGGGGAGCAGTCCTAGAGGATGGAGGGGCGGGACTTGGAAGCGCCAATCACTGGGAAGAACTGGAATAGGTAAAGACACATACACCTTTGTGAGAGAAAGAAGATACTTTTTTGTTGAGTTGGGGCTCTTAGGACCTCGAGTTGACTTTTTTCTTTTCTTTTTCTTGTTCTCTTTCTCTTTTTCTTCTCTTCTCTTCTCTTCTCTTCTCTTCTCTTCTCTTCTCTTCTCTTCTCTCTTCCCCTCTCCTTTCCTCTCCTCTTTTCTTCTCTCTCTTCCTTTTCCCTTTCTTTTCTTTTTTTTTGGAGGGGGGGAGAAACCTGAAGAGGGAAGGGAGAAGGGAGGGCCAGATAAGAAGTAGGAAAAGAACTCTTCTGAAAGTTAAGAATTCCAAGACTCGTGATGAAAAAAATACTCTCCACCTCCAGAGAGAGAACTGATGAACTAAGTGCAAACTGAATAAATTTTCTTGCTTTCCCCACCCCCATATGGCTAATATGGAAATGTTTTGCATGATTTCACATGTATAATTGACATCATTTGTTTGCCTTCTTCGTGGGTGGGGAGTGGGGGGAGGAAGGGAAAGAATTTGAAACTCAAAATTTAAAAAGAAAATGTTAAAAAGAAATAATAAATATATTTTAAAAAATGAAATAAAAGTTAGGAACCCTAGTATTCCAAAGTGCTAGCTCCCATCACCAACCAATTGTCACTGCTCTATACACACAGTGAAAAGCTTTCTCCTTCTAGACCACAACTCCTTACCCACAAAGGGAAGAAAATGCCTTTGACTCAGGGCTACCACTTCTGCAACAAAAGAGCCCTTGGTTGATGAGAATCCCATTAAGCACTTAGAGGACTGGTGAGGTGTACCACATAAAAGAAGTAATCTTTGTCCTATTGAAGTTCACATACTAGATGCTCCATATTCTTTCTGTTACTTTCAGGAGGCAACTTGGTGTAGTAGATAGGGAGCTGGGTCCCAAGCAAGAAGATCTGGGGTCAAACCTCACTACTGGCTATATAATGTTTAGTCACTTTAACTTTTCAGTGGCGCAAGCAGTTCTCTAAGGCTATAAAATTGTCTAAAAGGTACTGACCTGTATTGGTAGAGGGAAATCCCTCATCTTCAAACCAACATACATTAAGCTCCTACCGTATAGACAAGAATTACATAGGTCGAATGGCCTAGTATTAATATATAGAAAGGTGATCATATTGAATCACATTATGGAAAGAGAACTCTCTAGAAAATCACAAAGGTGAAACCACAAACAGTTGACTATGATAGACAGTATTATGTAAATGCATTAGAAATAGACAAAAGTAGTTTTTTCAATAACAAGGAGGAAAGTCATTACTTCTTTATGACAACCCAGATGCTGACAAACAGAATATAAGAAATTGCATAATAGTTTCAGTCAACAGTTCATTGAGAACAGGGTGCCAGACACCATTCCATAGGAGGGCATGATTGCCCTCCATTGATTTAGTCACTAAAGTTAGAGAGGGACCCTCCAAACATCTTCTTTAGAAAAACCCTTCCTGATCTATTTCTATTTTCAAACTGTACCGCCTATTGGGATGAGTTTAACATGCTTACTACTCAAGCATGACCTCCTTTCAAACTAACTTTTACCCCTTTCTTCAAGCTTCTTTTGTCCTATGACTCTAGTATTGAGATACGATATAAAAATCACTCATGCTTTTATAGACTTTGATCATGTCCTCTCACCTCTTGCCCACATAGTCCTACCACATCTCTTTTATTCTTGAGCTGTTATAGTCAAATGGAAACTGCTCCATCTATCCCTTTGAACATTTTTAATGGACATTTTCTAATTATGTTTCTCATGAAATGTTGTGATTAGAGCTGTACACAACATTCCGGATATGGATATACCACGGTTTTGTTCAGGGGTGCAAAAAAATCTCTGGTCTAAGAGAGTTTAGTCAACCTTAATCATAGCAACAAAGTAAAGAATCCCTCTTGAAACGGGCCAGGATAAGCTTCTCACTTATTTCTTTCGCTATTTCCACCCAGGTAATATCTAGAAAACTTTAGTATCTGATACTCCCTTAAGGGCAACCTTTACTAACAATCAGGCTTGCTGGGTTTCAAAACATAGAACAGTTCTACTTATAGGGAACATAGAAAGACATTATATCCAAACCCAAAAGAATCAAGGTCCCTGCCCCCATCACCACCTATCATCCAACCTTGCCTCCCAGGAACCCGTACAGTCCTTATGATCTACAATACTCCCTTAAGTGGTGCTCCAGAAAGGAGGAATGTCTCGGAATCTGGACCCTCACTTTGGTGTTCTGCTCCGGCTGCCTTGTTTACAAACACTGATCTTCTCTAGCACTTCCTTGCTGGAAGTCTCTTTTAATTCGCTTACTGGCCGTTGATGTTTGCTACTTCCATGATCTTTAGCTCTTCAATCCATACAATAATTACATTAGAGGAGCCTCAGCTGCCTGTATTACAGGCTACTATTTCTCTCCTCTGGGGCCAGAATACCTCTAGGCTATTTACACCTGTTGTTTTTAACACCATAGTCTCAGGAGTCTCAGAGCACCATTCTATACTAAGGGGTCTTAACCTGTTTTGTGTCATGGACCCCTTTGACAATCTAATAAAACTTAGCAACAATCTTCTCAGAACAATGTTTTAAAATTAATTTTAAAATATATATAGGATTACAAAGGCAGCCAATTATATTGAAATACAATTTTTTTTTAAATTTAAAAAGTAGCTCTAAATCACTATTGATTAGAGAAATGCTGATTTAAACAATTCTGAGGTACCACCTCACACCTACCAGATTGGCTAACATGACAAAAGAGGAAAATGATCAATGTTGAAGGGATGTGGGAAAACTGTTGGTGGAGTCGTGAACTGATCCAACCATTCTGGAGAGCCAAATGGAATTATGCCCAAAGTGCTATAAAACTGTGTATACCCTTTGATCCAGCAATACCATTGGTAGGCCTATATTCCAAAGACATAAAAAAAATGTGGGAAAGGATCTATTTGTACAAAAATATTTATAGCAGCTCCTTTTGTGGTGGCTAAAAATTGGAAATCAAGAGGATAGCTATCAATTGGGGAATGGCCAAAGAAGCTGTGCTATATGGTTGTGATGGAATACTATTGTGCTATAAGAAATGACAAGCAGGATGATTTCAGAAAAACCTGGAAAGACTTACATGAACTGATGCAAAATGAGCAGAATCAGGAGAATGTTGCATACAATAACAGCAATATTGTACAATGAAGAACCCGAATGACTTATCTCTTCTCAGCAATATAAAAACCCAAGACAATCCCGAGGGACTAGTGATAAAGCATATTCTCCAGCTCCAAAGAAAGAACTGATACTGTCTGAATACAGACTGAAGTGTGCTATTTTTCTCTTCTTTCTTTCATTCTTTTTTTTATTTGAGTCTTCTTATATAAAATGACTAACATGGACATGTTTTACATGATTGCACATGTATGAACTATATCTGATTTCTTACTGTCTCAGGGAGGCGTGAGGGGAGGGAGGGAGGGAGGGAAAGATAGAATTTCAAACTCAAAACTTTAAAAAAGTTTAAAAATTGTTTTAATATGTAAATGGGGAAATATTATATTAAAAAACAAATGTTAGCAGGTTGTCCTGAAAAAAAAGTCCCAGGTTAAGAACTCCTGCTCTAACTCAAAGCACTTAGATATCTATTAAATTCTCCTTCACGATGCATCTCTTCCTTTTACCTCCCCCCTTCTCTAGCACCTGAGTTGTGTGTCTTCAGCTACTCAGTTAGCAACCTTGCATTTATTTTCAGTGGGATTCAGAGGGTACTGGTAATCCCTTCGTATTTGTCTTTCTCTTCCCTTACACCCACCCCACTCTGTTCAGACAGCTGGGATGCACTATTTGAGTTATATTTGGCTTCTTTTTGCTGTGGAAAGAGGATAGGGTGGGGCAGAGCCAGTTCTTCCCAGCAAAGGTACTAAGGAAGAAAAAGAATTTGAAGGTCCTTGCTAGAGTGGGATAAAGATTTCTGTTTATTTCTGATGACCTTCCTGATAAAGTTGAGAGTTTTGTTAGGGCAACAATACATTGAGTAGTGATATCTTTACAGCTGACATTCCATATACACTTCCCTAAGGAGAGAATGGAAGTGTATATCATTATCAGACATTTGGAGCTAAGATGGATTACTGCATTTAATCTGAATTTCAATATCTTTTATTGTTGCTTTTAAGTGACATTGTTGTGATCATTTTGCTAATTTTTCTAGTTTATACTTTCTTTGCTCCATCATCACTTCATACAAGTCTTCTGTTTCCCAGAATTTCTTATATTCATTGTTCCTTATGTACAACAATCCATTACATTTATAGAAAACAATTTGTTTAACCATTTTCCCAGTTGGTGGGTACCCACTAGTTTTTGCTACCCTCAAAAGTGCTATTATAAATATTCTGGTCTCTACATGGGATCTTTCTTTTAGTCTTTGACTTCCCTGTATATGATGGGGTCCAACAATGGAATGTCAGGGTCAAAGAGTGTAAAGAGTTTAGTCATTTTTCTTGAACAATTCCAAATTATTTTCTATAATGGTTGGACTAAAGTTGCTAAATTTTACTGTTTCTAGATCTACAACATCTCTCCTAAATCACCTTATCTCAACTCTCACAGCCACTACCTTGATTTAGGCTTTCATTACCCTTAACTGCACTATTTTTTAAAATTAAGTTTTACTTTAAGCGAACAATTAGCCATCTCTTTCTTCCACTGCTCCTTTCCCCTTTCTCTCCATTGAGAGCAAGAAAAGCAAAACTTCTTTTACAAACATATATAGTCAAGCAAAACCAAAATTTGACTGGTCTATTGTAATAAACAGCCTTCTGACTGATCTTCCTATCTCAAAACTCTTTCCACTCCAACCTATCTTCCAAACAGCTGCCAAAGGGATTTTCCTAAAATGTAGGTTTAACTAAGTCATGCTCCTACAACCCAAGATAATCTAGTTTGATCTCACAATGAGAATTAAAAACTACCGTATTTTATACAGTAGTATGTGCGTGTGTGTGTACGTATGTATGTGTATAGCAAGGAGTGAAACAATAGTAAAGAAAGGACAGTGTTTGAGAGGGGAATAGTTTCTTAGAAAGCAATCAATGCTTACACCATTGGTTGAAGAGGCAGAATCAGCTTCTTCCTTTGAGTTCAACCTTCTCCCAAAGGGAAAAGAAATCATCTACCAATTTACAGAGGTAGGAACACTGAGTCAGTTTTCTTTTAATTGGCAAGTAAGGGAGGATGAGCACCTCTGCTGTGAGGGCTTGCTGAGCCCTTTTCAGGGCGTTCATCCACCTTTGGTGTCTACCTGGCTCTCAACTCTCACCTGTGGCTCCAAGAAGCTGTAGAATGTGCAGTGGCCACACCCCCCGTAAACTATCTCAGCAGATGGGCTAAGCCAGGTTTAAGGTAATTGACAGGCATCCAACCTGTCGGTAAATTGGGGGTTGTCTACCCCAAGTATGTGAAGACTTTTCCAGAGGAATGGGCGAATGAAAACAATTTGTTCCGGTGGTCACAAAGGCAGCCGAAACAGGCTCTGTAGAGGTCTTAGAGCTTGGTCAGGCTTCAAAGACACCAAGGTTAACCACTGCATCCTAGGGTATCAACAGTCGTCTTGATTTTTGTCTTGCCACTGGACTTCAGTGACTCTGGAGGAGAGAATGAGGCTGATGACTTTGTGCAACTCTTCTTCACTTAAATCCAGTTCACACAGCAGAGTTAAAACATCACCTTCTGATGTCATTGGTCCACTTTGAAAACCAAGGACGGTGGCAAGTGGAAGGCAAGGGAAATATGGTCCCAACTAACATTAACTCAGCAATATCCAGTTATCATTGGGGGGGGGGGAGTGTTCTGTGCATCCAGTACCTATTGTCTTTCCCTTCATAGGGCCCAGAAGAAAAAGAATAGAAGCTAGTATGCAGAGGTTAGAAAGCCCTGTTCAACCTTCCTGCCTTCCTCTCTGCCTGAGGAAGAACTGAGAGCAAAGGGGATGCCCACAGATTGGGGAATGGCTGAACAAATTGTTATCTAGGAATGTAATTGGATATTACTGCACCATAGACAATGACAAATATAAAGAATTCAGAGAAGCTTAAATGAACTGATGCAGAGCAAAATGAACGGAACCAGGAGAATAATATGCCCAATGACCCCAACATGATTAAAATAAAACAACACAGAAAGACTTCAGAAGTCTGATCAATGCAGTGACCACTCATGATTAGACAGAAGTATAATCTATAATCACTAAGTGATTGATCCTCTGTAGCGAAGTGGTGAGCTCTAGCTGTAAAATATATGTGTGTGTTATAAGGAAGGGATACTAATGTTTTTAAAAGCATCAATAAAACATTTTTTCCCAATTATGTTTGGTGAGAAACTTTGTTAGATTCTTTTTTTATTTTTTATCTTATTTTATTTTTGTAAATCTAAAGAATTGACCTTGCCTGGATTCCTTGCTTAATTACTCATTCATCCAACAAATTTCATGGTGTATATCACATGCAAGGCACTGTGCTAAGCACAGGGGACACAAGTAAATGTACAATACAGAGGAGGAGAGAGGAGAGAGAGACAGAGAGAGAGAAATGCAAAAGAGAGGTCCAAGCAAAATGGTACCAGAAATTGGAGAAGAAAGAGATCATTTTCACTTGAAAGGAGCAAGGCCTCAAAACACAGAACAGTGTTATTTATACGGTAAAAGTACATGTCATGAAAAAGCCGGGGCCTGAGCTGAGACATATAGTCCACTTACTTATTTACCTCCTTCAAATACTCTTGCATGATGGTCAGGTTCAATCATTTCACCTACAGAAACCACATGGCCTTTTCTTGAATAAGCTATATTTATTGAAATTCATTTAAATGAGCATTTCTCAGTGAGCTCATGTATAGGAACAATATTCACTGGCTTTTAGCTTCCAGTTTCTCATCAATGGAGGTAGGGGAAGAGAATTGAGGGAGGAAAGGAAGGGAATAAGAGTTGTACTCCCTAATTGGAATGAGACAGAGAAGGATAAATGGTAATACTGCTTTTACGTCAAATTGACGTGGAAAGAAAGATTTCTCAGGTTCCCACATGTCATGATTTTCAAGATAAAAGTGAAGGAAGCACAACCTGGGATGACTTCGACTTTATTCTGTGGCCTGAGTGCAGGAGTTCCCTATTCCCCAGTAACAGAAACCAAATGGCTTAAACAAGAACGGTTGCTGCGGGTACAGGCAAATTCCAGCCAATGAGGGAGCAGCATAGAAGAGATTTTGATGCCTTGGCGCAGCTAGGTAGTGAAAAGAGCAGTGGATAGAGTACCAGGCCTGGAGTCAAGAAGAGCTGAGTTATCTCTGCCAAGTAAACTCCAAGTGGCATCATGAAGAGTCAGATGCAAGTGAACAACAACAAAAGCTTCAGCAGCATCGTGTCATCCTCTTTAAACATATAGTGGTAACCATGAGAATCACCCAAAACTGCCAAAAGGATTTCAAAGCTCAGTATAGGCCAGTGGGGTCAAATTCAAATAGGAATGGATACCTTCGGCTGCATTTTGACTTGGAAAGCCACAAATTAACGTTATTGTATTTTTACTTATTTTATTAAATACTTCCCAATCCCACTTTAATCTAGTTTTGCAAGGCTGGATGCCACAGGGTTTGACACCTCTGGTGTAGAAAATGGGCTGTGATTTAACCATACCAGCTCCATTTTCATTGGAGTCAAGATGTTTACAGCCACTTGATATTGTTGAGTCATGTCTGACTTTTCGTTTGGCAAAGATACTGGGGTGGCATGCCATTGCCTTCTCCATTTTAAAGATAATGAAACTGAAGCAGAGTTCAATGACTTGCCAAGGGTCACACAGCTAGTATCTGAGGTTGGATTTGAACTCAGATCTTCCTGACTCCAGGCCCACAACTCTATCTCCTATACCACCTAGCTGACCCTGACCAGATATGAATTCTTATGGACCCACAATCAGACCTCATTTGGAAAGGCTACAGTAAAGTGGAATAGATACCACCCCACAAAGGGAATGGGACCTGGGACCAAAAGTGATACACCAATCTATAAAATGTAGAAATAGCTTCTAATTTTGTACACTTTTTATCCAATCAAATTAAATTGCTTACTAAGGTAATGACCCTTTTTTCAAAGGTATTAATGATTGACTGCAGGAAGAGAGAAAGGAGCGGCCAGAGGGTTAGGTCATAAGCCTAGAAATTTGACTGGCAGAAATAGACGTACATCTAGATTGACTTATGAGTCTAAAGTAAACTAATAGAAAGGACAGAGCCAAAAGGGGAGTGGCATCAGTTGCTCTAAGGATGCTAAGTGGAATAGGAATCTTAGCTAATATTCACAGCACACTTGGAAGCTATACACATTCAGTGACAATATAGGTATTTGTCCTCCAAAAGGTAAAGGATATATTCTGAATATTCCTCATTGCTGTTATTGTTCAATCATGAAGTATTAGTCGTCATGACCCCATTTTGGGATTTTGGGGCAGATACTGGAGTGGTTTGTCATTTGCTTCTCCAGCTCATTTTACAGATAAGGAAACTGAGGCAAACAGGGATTAAGTGACTTGCTCAGGGTCACATAGCTAATAAGTGTCCGAGGCTGGATTTGAATTCAGGAAGATGAGTCTTCCCAACTCCAGGCCCAGCACTCTATCCACTGCCCTGAATATCCTTAACTTTCTTTTAATAACCATTTGTGTCATATTGTGGTATAGCCATCTATTCTTCATGACTTTTCCCAAAGTTTCTATTATTTTGAAACTCCAGAAATTATTCTTGAAACTACCCTTGTTAATTCTGTCCATCTTTTATCATTTTCCCACTCACATCTATTTTTCATCTTCAGTCACAAGTAGTGGGAAAACAGCTTGGAATGTCAGGAAGTAGACTTTTTTGAAAGTCCTGGGTTGACTGTTGACTGTCCTCCAACACTTTGGAAGGAAATAAAACAGGAAAAGGAAGAAAGTAATTGCAAGCCTGAAATATTCATGGGGGAGCATATAAAATAATAATTTTTAAAAATCTTTGATCCATACTACAAAAATATTATCAACGACTTTGTTCATTGCAGCCAAGTAGAGCAAAAAGAGTCAGATATCCCATTATCGGAGTAGAAGATGAATAAACAACATAGTAAAAGATTCTGTAAATAGCATGCTTACTGTGATCAGTCCCTGGGCCAATAGTCTGATTGGACAGATTGCTTAAAAAATAAAGATGCAGATGGTTCATAGGAGAGACATTGTGACTGACTGTGGTTAGTTATTCCAGAAGTAAGTGACCCACCCCCATCTCCTCCCCCAAATTCTACCAGTCTGTAAGCCCACTCAATCTCCCAACACGTGTCTTCCCTCTTAAGTCCCGGGCCTACAAAGGATTTTAAAGCACAAAGATGGTAATTTCTGAACTGCTGAGAGGAGGAAGTTTGCTCCCTTCCTCTGCAACTCCCCAGCTGCCCACTCCTAGTTATGATTCTATTAAAAATCTCTGCTCCAAAGAGGAATCTTGGAAATATTAGCATAAAATAAAGGAAATTAGCCTATTTTCACATTGAAAAAAATTACTGCACATGACAAGAAATTAGGTGCAGATGTGATTTCATATTTAATAAATATTTTAATATATTTAATGTTAATAAATATAAATTCATATTTAATAAAGTGAGATAAGAAAATACTACTAGGATTGGAATTTTCTCTTGAGATCTCCTTTCAGGCAGAGAATCCGGAGTTTATAGGATAGCAGTTTTGAGAAACATCGGTCTACTCTAGTTGAACCACTATAGAAATGTGAGTCAACCATAAGATCAGCTATTTTTCAATAGTTCTTGAAGTACCGATAAAGTCTTACTGCTTTAGCCATCCTTCATATATAGATCTTTGGACTATTCACAGTAGAGAGGTACAGAGAGAAAAAGAGAGAATTCCTTGCCCTTGGAAGTACTTATAGTTCAAAGAGAAAGAAAAGAAAACACACTTCAAAAATGTTTTTTTTTTAATTTAATATGTTTAGTTTTCAGCATTGATTTTCACAGGAGTTTGAATTACAAATTTTCTCCCCATTTCTACCCCCCACTCCAAGATGGTATATATTCTGGTTGTCCTGTTCCTCAGTCAGCCCTCCCTTCTGTCACCCCACTCCCCTC